>BGPT01000527.1:73432-112812 GCA_003297045.1 Symbiodinium sp. clade C Y103 | reverse complement strand
ACATCTCAACTTCCAAAAGTGGTCCGAGCATGTGGTGTTTTTACACTTTTTACTTCCAAATGTGCTTCGCGCCACAGCGCCGTGCACTTTTTCGACATCTCAACTTCCAAAAGTTCTCCGAGAATGACAGTTTTTAACACTTTTTACTTCCAAATGTGCTTCGCGCCACAGCGCCGTGCAACTTTTCATCTCTCATATCCCCAGATGTCTCCGCACCCGCCGCTTTAGCGAGCCTACTGTTCAACCCTCCGGAGCCACAAAACATTGGAAAAACACAGTGTTTCGCGACTTTCCTACCTTTTCGCGCACCTGCATCTCTTCTCTTCTGACTTTCTCATCNTCTCATCTCTGATCTTCTCACTTCTGACTTTTCTCACCTCTGCTTTTCAACTGTCCATATTGTCGGAAGTTTCACTTCTAAACTTCCTTCGACAATATATTGTCTTCCCATTCCATCCCAGTGGGTTTATTCAAAACAACCACTTCCAGCAGGAGGACATGAACCTCTGTCAGCCTTGGCTGTGAGAGATGGTTGTGCGACTCCCATGCCACTGAGTAGCACGCGCTACCTACACCCTCTCAGCAAATCACCGCCTAACTGTGACAAGATTGCGGCCCTTCAATTTCGATTTTTGTGTTTTTTGATTTTTAGAGTTTGACTATCCAATTTTGTGGGTGCCTCACCCCACGGGCCGAGCATTGTGGGAGGTCTCGTTTGATCTGCCGAGAGAAGACATTGCAGTGACTCAAGCGGTTGGAGGAGGCAATAAGCCTGCAGGCAATGAGCTTTGCAGTGACACCACTTTGGAACTCTGGCCGCCTTTTTTTGTGATGGGGTAAGGCTGGTACCCACAGCTGTCATGGGCAATGGCCAAACTATGCCAAACTCCTAGCGAGAGCAGTGGATTTGTGGGTTCCGAATGGTCCTGACCTGTAGCAATTTCGGCCCCTGTCCACCAGCTTGCACGGCACGGCGCTGCACCTGGACCACGTACACGAGCTTGTGCCTCCAAGGACCCTTGTGCTGCAGCTGCACGAAACCAATGCCTTGGAACGACATGGAGCAGTTTGATCAGTTGATTTGTCATTGACTCCGTTTGGTTGGTTTGGTTGGTTTGGTCGACAGGTTGATTTATTGATTGATTGGCCAATTGATTGGTTGAATGATTGACTGGTTGGTCGGCTAGGCTGATGCAACCGCTGAATGACAGAAAGGTGGTTAGAGTTGTGTGCTGTGAACTCCAGCTTCATTGCCAATACTGTCAATGTCTTCAAATAAACATGTTGCAATGTCTTCCCATATAATATCTTTCACTACTGAATCTGGCCTCCAAATGACACACCAACTGCGCCCAATGGGTCAATGGGTCCCTGTGAATTCGTTGAAATCAGCTTGCTGCATTCTTGCTGCTTTACTCTAATTGATGTCTACCGTAACCTTTTCTATCCTTTTCTACCTCTTCAACCATCTGCTTCGTTTACTGGCTGAATCCTGATCATACGCTGTGTAGAAGCAATAATATGAGATGGAAAGAAGGTTGGCCCCAAAGAATACCGGGCATTCTTCGTCATTTCCTCAACCACTTGCATTACACCGTACGACTAGCTGCCACAGCTGCTGTCTCTAGCTGCCAAGATGCTGAGCCTGAGAATCACTCTGCGGAACCTTGGCAAACGGCATCATGGTCACCCCTGTCGCCAATTGCTGGCGTTGGCTGCAAGAACCAACATCTTACAACTTTGGAAGTCTTGGAGCACCAAGTCTGACCAGTTTAAAGCCATGCATATCCATGCATTGCAAGCGCACCCGCTAGTGCCATGGCATGTCATGGTTATCTACTTGCAGCAGCTTCCCTGCTGATGAGCCACCTTCTGGACCCCGCGATCTACAATAAGGGGACTGTGTGGGGAGGTGGGGCGCCAAACAACCCTGTAGCAACCTGACCAAAGGAAAAGGACACCAACCACTGCCACTTCTCAATCTCAGTGTTCTTCCAAGTTACGCCCTCGCCAAGCTCGTGCATGACCTGCAGTTCAGAATGCTTGTGTCATGTCCAAAATACCATGGATATGGTCTTCAGCGCCACAACCAATCCAGTGCTGCTACAGTGACCTGCTACACCTTCCACGTCTTGAGACCCGGACACCAAGGCTATATTGCGCCATCACATCCTCAGCTTGGCCGAACGTAGTTATGCAGCACATATTGTGCTGAAACTGGATCTGGATCTTCAATCTTCAATGATCCGCAAAGTCTTCCTATACCAACCTTCAGGCTTTTCTGGATCTAACCACAGGGGTTTTGAATGGTTTTGAACTATCCCGACTATCCCGGCCAAATCAAGCGTCTGCTTAAGTGAGATTCAAAAACACCCAAATCATCGGACGTCTACCTGCTTAGGTTTATCATGGGGCTTCCCACATCGGTTTGTCCGAAACCAGGAAACAAAGATTATCATGATATGATATATCTTGATTTGTCATTGCTACCCTTGCTCGAATTACCAATTTAACATGACCACCCTCCCCACCTTATCCCACCTCCAACCATCCCCTGTATCCCCTGTGACATTCTGCCGAGCGACGCCCTGCTCCGCTGCCTTGCGAAACCAGGCCGCCGACTTCGTCACGTCCCGGCGGAGGCCGTCGCCGCTGAAGAGGCAGGTGCCCATCTGAGAGCGAAGAACAAGTTGTGATGAATTTCATGAATTTCAAAGTACCTTTAGAAGCAAATTATGGGACATTTATGGAAACAATGTGGGACATTTGTGGAAAAAATAAGAGAAACTTGTCGGACAATTATGGGACATGTAAATTGATGTTTATGGTAAATGTGTGGGAGTATAGTGAATGTGTGGGAAATTCATGGGAACATTCTGGGGAGTTTGTGGGACATTTATGGGATTTTAACGGAGTTGTGTGGGACATTCATGGGAATTTTGAAGAATTTTGTGGTAATATCACCAGCAAATCGATTGGAATTGCCATGAGTTGTCCCAAGTTATGGGACTTGGGAGAAAGTACCAATGGATAGCAATAACAACCAGGGTTGATCGTTGCACAAATTGATGACTACAAATCGGGCATTTGCATTGCCAGCTTAGATTAGCAAAGGATACCGAAGGGTAATCTCATTCTGGTAATAATCATGCCACCCATTGGACCCCACAATGAACAAATGCTCGGGTCCGGGTGCTTGCCAGCCATCAAGCGGGATACCAAAAAGGGAGAACCACCAATAATCAACGACTTATTCTTCTCTACAAAACCATGCCGTCTCAGTGTCGATGATTTTGAGCCATGTCCATTTGGGCACCCCCCACGATGCAGGACTTGATGAGGTCAAATTCCTTCATTTTTGAAAGCGATGGAAAGAATGGCAAGTGGCAAAGTACTGAGCTTCAGCGAGCCCTTGGTTCGCAGCTTTCTCGATGTATTCCATGCCTCTTGGTACATCCATCTCGACTCCTCGCATCTTCACACCGAGTTCATGCATCTGGAAAACATTCTCTGTGCCATTTTGTGCCAGTCCAAATCTGCAACCATCACACAACTTCACAGTGTGGGAGGAGGTTTCAATCCAAGACAGCTAAGGGTCCCAAGCCACGACGCAGTGCGAGGCCCAACCTGAAGAGCGAAAGTCGTGAAGAGCTGATCGCAACCCACTGCAGTCTGTGGATATCTTTGCGATATGGCCCTCATGAGGGCACGCTATCCTAGTTCTCGGCCCCAGACTATGCTGCCTCCCTGATTGTTTTTCCTGAATCCCTTTGATCTGAAGCCAGAGCTGTTGATACAGTAGTGGCCTGGAATCATCCACATGCCATCTGTACTTGAGCCAGCAGCTCCAAACCACTTCCAGAATCTTGCCATCCCTTTACCATGATGAAGCTGGGGGGCTTGAATTGAGCAGCGTGCAAGTCTGCCTGGGCTGCTTTCCTGAGCTGCGAGCCAGGATAAGCCAGGAGGGATCACACAATATGACACATTGAACTGCTATTCACTGCAGCTTAGGAACTGGAACAGCTGAACTCCAGCCTCAAGGTCTTGTGGAAGTTCCGCGTCCCATAGCCTTGGCTCAGAAACAACTCTGATCGGAACGAACTGTGGACATGGGCAAATCCGATCTCTTGTCGAATGATGCACATGATGCGCAGCACTGAGTGCAAACAAAGAGAGACGCTAGAGCTTGAGAGGTTCACATGTTAGGATTTCTACTCTGCTGGCAAGGCTTCAGGGCTTTCTTTTTCATCTTTCTAGGAGACTGAACGGTTGACCTTGCAAGTCTACACCCGCCAAGCCTGTCCAAGCCTGTCCAAGTCTGCTCAACCATAGCTCAAGAGACATTTCTCCAAGATTGAACTGTGCTTCGGCGTGGCCGACTTCACCAGCCTTCTCGAACCATCGAGCTGCTTCCTGGACGTCAAGGGATCTCGGGATGTCAGGCATCGCAACGGATCAAAGGCGAATCAATCCGGGATCGCCGCTGCGTCCTCCTTCTGAATCTCAACGCCGAGGCCGTTTCGGAGCATGGTGCCCAAGCCTAAGGCAAACCCAAGTTGTATAAATACATATATATATATATATCTGTTTATCGAGGGGGTTCCTGGTAGAACTTGTGCCAAATTGTGTGATACATTGATACATGCACCTTGCTGAGTGACCCTTGTCCCGCTCGACGGCTTGGCTCTATCATCTCTGTGACATTCTGTGACTTTCAGCAAAGTGAGTTGCACTAGACTGTGAAAATCCGTGAAACACTGAATTCACAGCAGAATGTCCCGTGACTTCCAAGCGTCAGTTTTGTGCTTCGACATGTCCCATCTCTGCAGCTTTTTGTATCCAGTGAAAGCCTTTGGACATATCCTCAGCAGTTCAAAAAACCTAGGCCGGACAAGTGGGGGGATCTATCCTAGTCTGATTCTTCACCTACTTTCCAGCATTCAACCGCCCCGACCAATTCGAAGAAACAGTTGCTGACCTGTTCATGAAGCACACAATATGCCATCTTTCCAATATGTGGGTGGCCTTGCTTTTGAAGCCGTCACCCCCCAAAAAAAAACATGATTCCCCTCTAAACAAGTGAACACATCGTGAATCTGCACCAGCAGCATCATGGAAACCATCCAGGCAAGCATCTTTGTCAACTCCATTGGCAGTCACATACATCACCTAGGATGAGTTGCGCCGGACCAATGGCAAAACCCTTTCATTTGCCAAAATACTGCCCTACTGTAGCCGCGTGTTTTGGGCTTGCAAGACCCCGACCCTAGTCTACCAAACGCATCGGATTCAACAAGAATGAACAGCATTCACCATTGTTTGCCATCGCATCCACCCAACAGTCACAAAATCCACAAGGTCAGAACATCCCCTTGAGAAATCTTAAGTTTTCTCTTGAGTCAAGGTTCTCCCAGCTGCAGCATGCACTCAGCAGAACCCGAGGATGCTTGAGCCTCTAAGGACTTGGCAGCCTGAAGCCCCTCGTCCGTCTCGCCACCTGACGTGTTTGCTAAGAAACGTTATGGCCAGCTACTGTACACGGGGGCCTGTGCCAAACTTCGGTCCCAAGGATTAGTTCTGCTTTCTATTCAACCCACTGAGCAGGTGTCTATTGTTAGTTTTACTGTACCTCTAGTCATTTAATGCACAAACCATCAGAATCATCAAGCAGTTCACACCTTTCATTAAAACATAGTAAAACGAATTCCTTCTTTTTGGTGCCAAGGATCCAAAATCATAGGCAGCAGCTTCTGCTTCAGCCACCCTGGGCCCGAGAGCTGCACACTGTAAGGCATTGGTAAAGCTTTGTGGAGAATGAGAAGAATGGGCTATAAAATGCAACAAATTTAAATCGGAAGCACTGGCGTATTGACATATGGTAAATATCACGGCTATATTTTGACATCCTTTTCAGAATTTCATTTTTTGAGTCCCTCCTGACGCTCTCTGGGAATCTTTACTCCCTACATCTCCCTACACTTGCGCAACTAGGTGAGCCGCAGAATCTGCACAACGCGATCGATCAGCCAACGGATAAAGAAGAATGCCCAAAGCATGGAATCCGCGATGAAAGCAACCAGCGGAGATGTCATCTTAGTTTGGTCTTTGTCTGACGTGGTTCCATTCAGTTTTGACCTCAAAGCTTCCATTCGCTCTCTAAAATTTACTTCTTTTGATTTCAATCTTGAAGTGACCTTTTGATAGACTTAGGCTTGACCATGACCCGTTTTCATGCCACTTCAAATGATATGCTATGACATGTACTGCAAATCTTCCTGAGCACTGCAGCCAATTGCTGCCTGACTCAACATTTGCTGTTCACCTTCTGTGCCCTGCTGTTCAACTTTCTGATCCAAACACAACATATGCATTTCCATGGCAATCTGTTTCGCGCTACTCAGCACATGAGAATCGTGTAAACTCGCTTAGACAAAATGTCCAAGAGAGGCTTTGTTGTTTCTGTGTGTCGCGTGTCCTTTATTCAAAATTAATCCGTTTGGCATTGTTCCGGCTGGTTTGCTGGGCATTTTTTGAGGAGACGTGGGCCAAGTCCAATGTCGACTTAAGGCGTGTTGCTGCTAATCAAACCCGCATGGATCATCCTTTGTCATCCTTTACCAACTTTTCTCCACCTTTCTCCACCAATTTCAGGTCATTGTTGCCATCCTGCGGCCATCCTGCGGCCATCCTGCCATGTCACGTCTTCTGCGCTTCCTCTTTGGCGGTATCAGGCCAGGGCCCTGAAGCCGCCATGGCTTGCCAGCTGCGCGCAGACAACTTCCTGCCCTTCTGCAGCTCTTCCAGAGTCTTAGTCGGCAGGTCATTGAACCAAAACCAAAACGCACTATACAACTATCTGGATATATCTGGATTATGTTGGGGCTCAAAACTTTATAAACTCTGGCGCAGTCCAATCAAGATTCGCTGGTTCATCCCCCAATTCCACATATGGGGAAAAATGGGACAAACAGTGTTTTCAGACCAAAAGCATCCAAATCACAAGAATGTTGATGGGAAAACATAACCCTTTTCGTTCAGAAACCATTACGTTTGCGGCTGCTGAACTCAAAATGCTGCAAAATAATGTCAGACTATCTAGCTGGAATAGAAATGAGTAACCTTACAATACTACGTCGTAGTGCCAATACTAAATTATTAAATCATGTTCAATCACCATTCTCATCAATCTACCTGCTTTTTCATGTTTTTTTGGTGCCTTTCCTGATGCTGTCCATGGCACTGGAAGCGTCTCCTGAACTTCGCTAGGCCACCTCTCTGGGTATCTCTTCAGCTGTTTGAGGGTGGCCTCCAACCGCTCCAGCACTGCATCTTCGGCCTAGCTGTTTGGGAGGCATTTGGCATTAGAGGGAAAGGATCATAAGTGGTTTAGCAAATGGTTCAGGCATGTGTAGCCTACAAAAATCGAGATGCGACTAAAGTGGCAATGAACAAATCTCCCAGAATCATACGATTGGCCTGATGAACATGAGGATTTTCCCTTCTCATGTCGGATGACCAAGGCCATGCTGTGGTTGTCTTTAGTACTGTATGCCATCCATGGCTTGGCCTGGGGTCCATCCATCTTCCGAAGTCCCGAGGCGATGCACTCGCCCAAGCCCAGGCCAACCTGCTGGGCGGTGGTGGGGGTGATGGGAGTGGTATGGGTTTGAATTGCACCTCCCAAGAGAGAATCTGTTTCATGTGGTTCAATCATGTTCATACTCTACCGTAACATCCATTAGCTGGATGTTTTGCGATCGCGCCCGTCAAAAAGGATCAAGCAGCTGCAGGTTTGCGGATTACAAGAAATGATTTGAATTGATGCTGAGGGCTGAGGGTTCGTAGGCCACATATTGCCACATGTTGTGATACAGCGTGCTCACGGACCCCGATCACGCGGTGGCCTGTCGTTCCCGTGCACAAAGACCTTTCATGACAAGCTCGTGACCTGCGACCTGTGCTCTCGGCATCAAGGGGCTGAAAGTAGCTGCAGCTTGGCACTTGCATCTAGAAGTAAACGAATTTGGACTTTAGCATGGTGAGAGTTGCTGAGGATGCTTCTGAGTCAAATAGTTTCCAAGCAATCAAGAGCTGGGCGAACTACTCTTCTTTTTTGAAGCTGTTTGCTGCGAGAAAGTATCAGCCACATTCTGGCTGAAATGGTTAAGGTTGCTCCATAAGAGCATATTTTCGACACAATTTCAAACAAGTGAGCGAATGATAACAATGTGTGAAGCTGTTGATGCCGAACAATTTTCACGATTCTGGGATTTAAACAGGTCTCAGCTGTTTGCGCCCGCATGAAGTATCCACCAATCGGGCACTGGTTGAAAATGAGCACATGTATTTAGTATACCATTTCTAGCTCACGACCCCTAAATCTATGAATAAAAAATCCTGAAACTATGAAATCTATACCTAAAACATCCTAAACAAACTATGACAAACCCTTTCAGGGACCACTCTGTTTTGTCACCTTCAGCTTGTCATGCAGAATCCAGTTTCCATAAGTCTTGAGATTCCCAACAGCGATAGCAGCAATGTCCTGGCAGACCTGTGTCCAAAGGGTTTATGTATCTTGCCTTCCTTTGCTGATAGAATTTGGCTCCAAGAAAAATCACGAAACCATTATAAAACAAAATGACTAGATGTACAATCTCCAAGTATGAATCAATATAATGAATACATGCATACATATATGATCATGTGTAAATATGTATGCATGTATGTATTCAGAATAATTAGGATATAATTGGAATTCGGGATTGCAGTAATCCAGTAAGCCTCCAAAAATGGTGTGTGTATATGTACTCTGCAGGTATGTTCCTCACACCCTCAGCACTCTTGCGCTTCCAACCGCAAAAGCCGCAGGTCCACTTTGTTCCGAGTCACTGCGTCCAGATCCTCGGGGCATCAGGACTAGCAACTTGACAAGTTTGAACATCAGCCGACTATGGGGCAAACTATCTTCAATGACCATCTTCAGTAAACATCTTAAGGTGATATTCAAATGTTCAATTTCACAAAATAAGATTTTCCTGGGACATTTGCCACCACGTTGGTTCAAAATCAGCTAACATGAATCTCAAATTAACAAGTTAGTTACAGTAACAAACATGGGAACTTAGCCAGCACGAATGAAGATTCAACCCAGAAGGGGAGTTGAAAATACTGCATGTAGGTGTAAAGTAATCATTTGAGCCTGCAGAATTTACTAAACATAGAGACAAAAGGGGGACAACACAAGGAAAGGTGATCAAAATATGCAGGTTGTGATGGATCTACATGCGAGTATTCCTGAAAATCTTCCAGATTCAATGGTTGAATCTTCACAAATCTGGTGCAAATAATGGCACATCAGCACACACACACACACAGCACATCCTCCTGATTCTCTACCTACTTTGAAAAGTGCACACATGCATGCTGTACCAGAAACTGAGCACAGCGGTTGTACCCCCACCTTTTTCTTCTCTTCATTCTTTGCATCTTCATCAATATCAATCCATATTGTAGCATTTGCTGTCTAGATATCTGCGCGAATGACCTCTGTCTGGAATGAATGAGACTCTGGGGGATGTTTAGGTTCTAGGCACATGCAAACGCAATCAACATCCAAATAATCCTTTTGCCCCAGTCCCCAGTGAAAGTTAAGACCCTGCAACACACCCTGGCTTGGTGATCCCATACAAGGGGGTTATTCGGTTTTGTATTGGAGGAACAGGATTAATCTCACCACCATATTCAAAAAACCCTGGTGCTGCACGGGATATGTGGGTTTGTCTGAATATAAGATATCCTCAAACCTTACTGTTGACAATCATTTCCCCCCAAAAAACTCTTTGTTGGATCATTTCGACTCATTTAGTGGCAGCACCTGTTTTTGGACAAACTATTTGTCACATGAACAAACTCACATTTTTTCCACCCATGTGGGCACATTGGGGATGGTTTATTGGGTTTATCACAGTACTGTAATAGGGGGACGGGACTGGCACAGTAACTGCCAAACGGGGCCAAGCGGGGCCAAGTGTCCAGGCGCTCCTTCATCGCAGTGGCACGGTCTGACAGTAGCGCCTTGGCTGCAGATGTCGCCGCCTCCAAATCGCCCGAGGCTCCATAGCCAGGTCCAAAGCTGGCGGAGCCGCTCCGAGCCTGGAGGATCAGAAGGAGGTGGAAGGAAGTGGGGCTTTTTGTATTTTATATACCTGTAGAATTCTATAGGTAATATGATGATATATGATCATGGGATGGTCTATATTTGCAGGATTTCAACACCCAAGAAAAACGTGACACCCAATGTGATTTAAGCAAACACATGAAATGTGCGACAAATGGATCTTTGGTTGTTTTGACATCGCACGCGCACATGTATCTCATACAGGGACATGAAATGTAGTCATCACAGATATCTGTATGTGTAATATTGTGTAATATATGCATAACAAAATATCCCAATATATTCAGCCAACAAAACAGTTGCAGCTAGTGAAACAGCAATCAGTGGGGAAAGGTCCGCTGCCTGGTGATTGAGCTATCTATCCAACCTCTACAATACCGAGGCTAAGAAGTGAACACGTGAAAACGGCGGGAAAGTTGGTGTATGGGTCACAGATGGTCAAAGCTGTTTGGCCGTCAACAAGCAAGATGAGATAGAATCAAGTTTCCTCACTGGGAATAATCAGGGTACTGTGGGTTGAGAGCTGAGCAAAGGCCCTCGATGATCTGCATACTCTGCGACCAAACCTTTAAACATGGACACAGATTTCATCAGATTTCACCCTCCACAATTGGACACTTCAAAATTGAAACTCGGCCACCTCTGAGGGTGCCGACATTTTGGATATCATGATCTCCATGAGGTTTGGCCGTAAAGAAGCAGCCAAAAGGTGCAGAAATACTAACAAATTCAACTGGTTCCAAGGCAAGCTTTCTACCAACTATGTTGGTCTATGAGTCCAGTAGGTTACCCCAGGACCCAGGATTAACAGATCCCCGGTTGGTTGGTCCCTTTCAGGGGTTTCTTTCGGGAGGTACCATTGCAACAAAGAAGCATGCATTTTTCCGGAACCTCTAACGGGATTCTTAATCCACGCTTAACGCTGTAATTACAGTAGATGAAAAATGATGAACATCAATTCAATCTCCCGTATGAAACTACCCCGCATGGCCAATACCTTCCACCAAAAGGAACCTGACGCATTGAATAGGATGGGGAGAAGGGATCAAATGAAATGCATCATCCTTTTTGCCAAGCCAAGTTGCAGCACCACCCAGCAGGAAGGCCACCAATGGCCCTTCGCCCACTTCCACATCCGGCAGTCGTGTGTAGCTGGGGCGATCTGCAGCATCTGCGCTGAAGATGGCCAACTGCGAAAGGCAACCCTCAGGTAGCTCGAACAAGAGACATGCATCTCCTCAGTTGATTCCAGTGTTATGCCGAACAAACGAGATAAACATGGCCAAAAAAATGCCAACAAGTGCCAAAAGGCCGCTCCATTGATTTGATCAATAGTGATTCGCGTGAATTTGCAATGATAATGGATTTGTATGGATCTGTATTGTCAGCGTCAATGGACCTGCTTGCCACAATGGAAGCAAACCTATGAAGGGTGGTCGTGTGGTAGCTCCCTCTCTCTCTCTCTTGCTCTCGCTCGACATGCGTAAGCTGCTGATGTCTTGCCAAAGCAAAGCTAGATCTTCTTTTTTGCTCTCCCGAAGCTTCTTCCTCAGTTTGCAGGACAACAGCTGGAAAACTCTTCAGCTTTGGTCGGATGCTGTCTGAATCCTAACGAACCAGGCATATTGTTAGAAATGGCTCACACACGTTTGCTGAATCTGCCACGATTCAAGGGATCATCCGTCCGCAGAAGTGCTGCCAATGCCAGTCCCTCTTCTGGCGTGAGGCGGATCTGCAAAACGCCTTCTCTCTCGCCTGGATTTCTCTCAACAAATGGACAATGCAACCCGCCTAAGGAATTGTAAGGCGATCCCAACTCAACAATCGCAGGCAGCAAAGAGAATTGTAAAAGAGATTGGTTTTCAAAAATGCCAAGCAATTGAAAACACGTATCGCAGCAAAAGGCCGCCGCAGCTAGGGAGCTATTGTATTATGAAAGCAAAGCAAGTGTGGTCTTGTGAAGTAACCCCTCTTGATTCCCTTGACGGCACTAGTCACTTGACACAGGAAATAACAGGAAATACACTTCAAACAACCATCTTCTGTCAAGATGCCCGTCAAATTGACGAAGTACCTCTGCTGAGCCCAGTTCAGCGCCATCACCATTCCCAACGGCAGCAATGGCTCCTCCACTTGAAAGGAGACCTTAGATGCTACAAATGATAGTGTTTGCCGAAGATGGGTCCAACAAGTTGGCTGGGCCAATGACTTCATCTTGGAAAATTGGGGCAAGTGGTTTTTGGAATCATTTGCCTAGCATCGGGAGCGTGGATGGGGCAAAAGCAAACGGCATAGTGGGCCAAGCCGCTCCAAGAGTCCTCTCGGGTGCAACCAGAAAGCCACCATTGGCTTCACGGGGAACCGGCTGGGAGAAAAGGTTGTCGAAGATCTCTTCACACGCCTCCAGGGCTGCAACTCGATTCCCAAACGAGCTGGAAACATCTGGAAAGCCTGCCACTGTCTTTGCCGTGCTGCACTCACTCTACATAATGTGGACTTGGGAGAACTTTCTGGACAGGGTGGCCCAATCCTGTACTCAAAATGGAACCAGGCCAGTACAGAAATGTGCTCTACTCACCATCATTTGTATTGACTTGGCAGTGGCATCGTTGAAACTTCACCCAAATATGACCTTGGAGACCAAAAACATGAATGGGATTTGATTTGACCCAAAAACCTCCGGCAATCAAATGTGGCAATGAAAAATCCCCCATTCATAGATAAATTATGATAAATTTCCCATTAAAGCCGATAGCTGGGTAAATGACGTAAATGTCTGCTTGTAAGGCCAGGTTAGATCGGCCCTATGATTCTTTATGATTCTGGGATAATTGGTCTCGCTTTAAAACTTGAAAGAGACCATAGTAACATTGCCATAATTTGCCCAATTGATTTACCCAGGGGTGCAGGATCCAACTAGTCTCTGCTTGAGAGCTCATACGCAACTGGGCCCCCGTACAACTGGTTGAATTGATGCAATTACTAACCACGTACTAACATGTACTAACTGGGTCCTGCACATCCAATCGGCACAACCAGGTACTACATGACAATGTTGTTCTAATTTACCCCAAATATCACCAAATATCAAATATCTCACTGATTTATACTAATAATTTAAAACTAACCTGAAAAATGGCTGAAATGAGGGCATTTGGGGATGATTCCCCTTACCAGTGACGGCAAACATCCTTCAACTCATATGCATTCCGCATCTTCACCCCCCCCACACACACAGGATACATAGGATACATGGGGACATTCACTGACAGAATCCTCCAAAAAAAACGGTGTGTCGCCTCAAGCACCAAGAATGGCCAGCCTTAAGCACCCCTGGGAACTCAGGCCTCTTTTGCTTCGATATCTGTTGGTGAAAGCGTGAAAACAAACTAAGCACAACCAGCAGAACTCACAAAGACATTGCATGACAAACGGCCGCCGCTAGGCGCACTAAAGCTCTGAAGACTTAATGGCAAGGCCACCCGCTCCAGGCTTTGGTCAAACTGATCACCAAAATTCAAGCTTTGAAGACTTGATGGCAAGGTCACCCACTCCAGGCTTTGGTTGAATTTCCTGCCAAACTTCAAGGTTTGAAGGCCCGATGGCCAGGTCACCCGCTCTAGGCTTTGGTTGAACTCAGCGCCAAAACTCAAGCTTCGAAGACCCGATGGCAAGGTGACTCGCTCCAGGCTTATGTTGAAATTATTGCCAAAACTCAAGCTTTGAAGACTCGATGGCAAGGTCGCCCGCTCCAGGTTTTGGTTGAAATGATCGCCAAAACTCAATCTTTGAAGCCTCCATGGCAAGGTCACCCGCTCAAGGCTTTGGTTAAAATTGTAACCAAAACTCAAGCTTTGAAGACCTGATGGCAAGGTCACCCTCTCCAGGCTTTGGTTGAACTGATCACCAAAACTCAAGCTTTGAAGACTCGATGGCAAGGTCACCAGCTGCAGGCTTTGGGTGAAATTCGTGCCAAACTTCAAGCTTTGAAGACCCGATGGCAAGGTCACCCGCTCTAGGCTTTGGTTGAACTCAGCGCCAAAACTCAAGCTTCGAAGACCCGATGGCAAGGTCACCCGCTCCAGGCTTTGGTTGAAACAGTAACCAAGACTCAAGCTTTGAAGACTCGATGGCAAGATCACCTGCTCCAGGCTTTGGTTGAAATTGTAACCAAAACTGAAGCTTTGAAGACTCAATGGCAAGGTCACCAGCTCCATTGGGGTGAAGTGACAGCCAAGAGTCAAACTTTGAAGGCTGGGTGGCAAGGTCACCAGCTGCAGGCTTTGGTTGAAACGAAGGCCAAAACTCAAGCTTTGAAGACTTGATGGCAAGGTCACCCGCTCCAGGTTTTGGTTGAACTCATCACCAAAACTCAAGCTTCGAAGACCCGATGGCAAGGTGACCCACTCCAGGCTTTGGTTGAAACAGTAGCTAAGACTCAAGCTTTGAAGACTCGATGGCAAGGTCACCCGCTCCAGGCTTTGGTTGAAACAGTAGCCAAAACTCAAGTTTTGAAGACTTGATGGCAAGGTCACCCGCTCCAGGCTTTGGTCGAAACGACGGCCAAGATTCAAGCTTCGAAGACCCGATGGCAAGGTCACCCGCTCCAGGCTTATGTTGAAATTATTGCCAAAACTCAAGCTTTGAAGACTCGATGGCAAGGTCACCCGCTCCAGGTTTTGGTTGAAATACTCGCCAAAACTTAAGCTTTGAAGACTCGATGGCAAGGTCACCCGCTCCAGGCTTTGGTCGAAATGAAGGCCAAAACTCAAGCTTTTCAGAGTTGATGGCAAGGTCACCTGCTCCAGGCTTTGGTTGAAATACTCGCCCAAAGTCAGGCTTGCAAGGCTGCAGGGGAGATGTTTTAAATATTCTCCGTGCGTTGCTCCTTCAAGATGTGTAACACCTTCCAGTGCAAACTCTCTCTCACAATTTGGGAGCTCACAGGCACAACGCCATGCTGTATACACATCAGTTGGTATGTAAGTGCAGGACAGCACTGCGGTTTTTCCAACAATCCCTTGGTCTCCCAAGTTTTCATTCAGCGTCAGCTTTCCATTCACATGATGCACGACGAGCTTTGCGCCTGGCTTGCATGAAAGCTTCTCTGACACCAACCTGCGCAGGTCAGATCCAAGCATGGAGCGACTGACGCTCAGCGTCACTCCTTCGCCAGTCAAACACTGCACCTGAAGCTCGACCTCATCAGTTTCACCTGCTGCACCTTTGTCAGCAGATGATGGATCCAAGTAGCCATATTGGGCACTGGGGGAACTTTCCATTGCCATGCTTGATTACCCGAGGGTATACAAAATTGTGGGACAATATAGTGGGATATAATGGTCCTCGCGGGATATATCGGGTTTGATCGCGATAGCGCAGCCAATTGCTAAAGTCGGGCCCAAAATGACAATACAAACACGAGGGGAACACTGTTCTTTTGATAAAATGCACGGGAATTGCCATGGTTTGCGAATTTGGCATTGGAGCATTTCTTTTTGAAACCTTGCGTATCAGGGCAATCTCTTCAACATTAAGTCCACGAAGATGTGTGTTGAAATTAGATAGTCACATCACATCGCAGAATGGATATGTCAGTTGAGCCACGCTTGCCGGGTCAGCATTTTGTGGATTTGCCCAAACACGGGGTATCGACAAAAAAAACCCTCCGTTTATCAAACATAGCAATTGGTACAGTAATCCCGGAACTAAATGGAGGTTCTAATGGGAAAATCAAATCATCTATATATAAATGGTGAATGTTCCATTGCCGCGTTTGATTACCACAGGGTAAACTAGATTTCAATGCTGAAGACCTTTCGGCTACACCAGGTGGCGAGCGTGTAGTTATTGAGGAAGTCCTGCCAATTGAAACCTCCGCTTTTTTTAGGGGATTCGCCAGCCATCCATTACCGAAGACATCGTGTAATCAATTCCCATGATCATCCAGTAGTAGATATGTAATCTAACCATCAAACAATAACCATATCTCTATCCATGATTATCCACCATAGATATGTGAACCATATATGGTAACACATGGAAACACCATGACCATAGCTGTAGATATATCTATCCCCGTATAAGATTTATGAGTTACCTAGGACAACAGAACCTGGAAATCCTGAAATATTCATTTTGTCATTTTTCAGTAATGTTTCTGTCGTTTGGGTTTGTCATTTGTCATTTTTTTGTCATTTGGGTATATATGTCATTTTTCTGTCATTCTTGCGTGCCGCAAATGCCGGTTTCCAAGAAGAATGAGAAACGACAGAAAAACTACAAAAACATGGCAAAAACGACAAAAACTCGAGGAAAAGCATGATGTTCGACATTTTCAAGCTCTGTCGCAAATGCCTGGCTAAAAAAAGAGAAATGACAGAAACATGACAAAAATGACAGATGGCACAGACTTGCTTCCTCCTCTACAGCCAAATATAGCGTATTGGATCGTATTGGTATGTATTGATAGCATAATTGGGTGTTGATTGAAATGGCACCTTCACCGGTCCCATGGGTCTCAAGTGTCAAGTGCACCTTCAGTGACGGACCGGCATCTGCAAAGACAATGCATTGAAAGGCATCCTCCTGCACCAACTGCCGATGCTCAGTGAGGCTGTAGTCCTCTTTGAGCAGCTCCACTCCGTTCGCCTGGGAAGTGCTTGAGTCGACCATTTGACAATCACTTGACATCATTTGACGATTATTTGACAATCGTTTCAAAATCATTGGAAATTACCTTCATCTAGTTAATCAAACGAAAGGGGCTGAGACAGTTACTGTACATATCTGCTCCGGGTTACGAGATGTTACGAGTATGCACGTTCATGTTTGAACTGAAACATGGAAAGCTCCACGCATACAATGATATAAAGCCAGGCCCACAAGTATCCACAGATCCTCTTGAAGTCTTTCCATTCATTGTCAGATTCTCAATTGACTCCATTATTAAATATTTTTCAACGGTGGAAAAATATTCCGTTGATGATCCCGACACTATGGCATGGGCCACTGGAGGCCAAGCCTAGTGATCTGTAGTGAATCTGAATCTAGTGGATCTTACTCACACCAGCGCTCATGGTGCCTCTGCAAGGGCCTGCTGCAGTGCGACCTTGAGTCGACGAACTGGTATATTCCGTGGAAAGTCCTCTTCATCCAAGGAGCGCCCCGACTCTCTGGGTTGCTTCGGCCATTGCTCGAAACAACCTGGCAAGGACTTACGCCAGAAATTCCCACGCCATCCCATGGCCAGTTACACTGAAGTCGGTGCCATTCAAACCCATGTCTGTGGCAACAATGGCTTGCCTTCTGCAAATCCACCAAGTAACAACTTGAGGGTTACCCTGGACTGGGAACATGGGAGGAATATTCATGAGGGTGCTGCGGAACAAGCAGCCGGCAGAAGTCAAAGCTCTCTGAAAGTGCTTTGGGATCTCTCGCCACACCACTCCTTCAATGGAAGCTACCTCAATGTCCTGTGCGGCTTCAAGCAGGGGGCACCATGGATTGACTTAGGTTCCTTTCTTGCAGGAAAGCAGTGTCTGTAGCAGCCCAAATATCAGACATAGGTTTTCCCGTAAATATTCGACTAAACCAATTCAGGAAAAATCGAAAGCATGTACAGTACTCCTGGTCTCCATTTCAAGTTGCACATCTCAGTCCTGGGGGTTCTGCCTTGAACGCCCCTGCAAGGTGAGAGGCGGCCAGCAAGTCAAAGCACACCAGAAAAGCTGACAAACTGACGCCGGTTTTGAGAGATTTCTTCTGCAAGATAGATATAGCAAGAATTGGATAGGCTCATCATGTGCAGCTGTGATCTTCGGACAGCATTTGCCTGGTAGAGCCGCACTCGCGCCACTTTGCCAAGTGCAACACCTGACTCTTGAGAACTTGAACTCCAACATGGTCAAAAGCAGGATGCCGAGGCAGTAACATACGGAAATGCAAAGGAGTTCAGAAAATCGGGCGGGACCCAGAAAGGTTCTGAAAAAAGGGCAGAAAGTCATGTAGCGAAAATCTGAGGTGACTATGAAGCCAAACGAACGGTCCCAATAGGTTTGAAAACGAAACAGTCATGCCTGATTAATTTCCTGGCTAAATTAATGCCGAGTGACCTGCACTCAATAGCATTGCCAGCCAAAGCCCTGAGAGCGATCCTCCAGCGATGACCACGTCTACACCGGGCGCCTTCTCTCTAGGCGCTGGGCCTCATTTCAGGGCCCAATTTTTCCGAAGCGCTGCCCGGCTGCCCCATACGGGCACACCCGGGTACACAAAGCCCCAATTTCCTAAAACTGCAAAATGACATGCAAACAATTGCACACATGTATGAAGGTTGCACCTGGATATTCATGGATTGTACAGTGCTTATATTGAATGGCCTACTTTTGTGCGGTCACCATCTCCAACTTGCCAAGGAGAGCAATACAACACAACACAACATGACACACTTGCCCTGCCAAAGCCGTTCGAGGTCACACACACTTCACATTCTGCAACACACACACACATATATATATATAATTATATATACACATACACACAAACACAAGTCTCACATGTATTCACATGTAATATACCAACTGAAACACTTCTCCGCAGGGTCTCACAAAAACAGCATCCAACATCCCAACTCCGAGTCGGGCACTGCTTTCAGTCGGCACTTCTATGATCGTTGTCTCCTTCGCTTGGCACTCAAGAGCTCTCTGACTGTGGCTGCTGGCAACTGGAAATGAATCCCGACCCTCGATGCTGAGGACAAATTACATGAATTGAGACACATCCAAGGTAAAACTGTAAATTGCTCGTCCCGGAACATGTGACCTGCAGAAGGCTGGTCATGACAAACTGTTTCACCACTGGTCGGAGATTTCATTGCGTACTGAGAAAGTCGTCTTGATCACCATCTTTTTGTGTACCCGGGGGAATGGAACAAGAAATACCTGAAACCACCAGTTGAACAGAGTCTCCGTTCGTGGTTCCAGCACATTCATAAAACATCCATAAACATCCCATGTTTATCCATGTTTGGTATTTTTTCCAATCCTCCATATTCTGAAACTACCAGCCAGAGCAAGTCGTTGATGCGGGGATGGCCGCTGTCCTTCACACTCTCCGGAGGCGGAGCTATATCAAAGCCCCTTGGCCGAGCAAAAGCCACCACGTCCACCAGGCAAATGGCAACACCTGCGGTGTCCAGGGCATGAGTGTTTTCCCAAGGTCAGGTCCAACTGGCTTCTGTGGAAGGCCAGGCTTGAAGTGAACATGGGGTCATAGCCAACAATGCTAGGGACCTTTATATCAACAACTTGAGATAGGTATAGAATGAGTATAGATAGGTATCTAAGCACTGACAACTTGTATTGAACGAACGAATGGATTGCATGGAAATAAATTGATATGACAAGCAACACTGATCAGGATGCTTATCAACCAAGATGATCCAAGATGGGGATTTACAGCCACTTTGGCATTCTTTTCGTCCATCATCAACGATGCAGGTGTCCTACTGCATTGGCCAGGCATCATGTTCCCTGTGCAGCATGGCCTGCTATGGAAGCTAGCTGCAGTAATCTTCTACCACGCTTTCCACCGGCTCCTGACATACAGCAGCGCTGTCTCTCCCTCTCTCTCTCTCTCTCCCTCCCTTGCCATATGGCAGTGCTCGCGTCTGATCAATTTGGACTTTTCCACCTTGATCTGGCTAGTGAGGCTAGTGAGCTCAAAAAACCCAACAATTTTAGTCTCTTGGGATCATCCCAAATAGGGAATACAATCAAGGATAATCAAGGCATTCCAAACCACCAGCCACTCATCCATGTCCGCTGACTTCTGCTGTTGACAATGTTAGTCTGCGGCTCAGGCACCATGATAGGGTGGCGACCATGCCAACCAAGACATGGAGCAGCGCCAGCTGCGTTTTGTCAATGAAAAAGCTGAGGCTCCGAACGTGCCCCTCCAATTCTTCCAATGCTCTTCTGTCAGATTTGTTTATCTCTTTTATATTGGAATGTCCACTGTCTCTGAATGGTTGTTTTAATATGTTGTTTGTTGGGTTTTGGGTTTTGCAGCACTTGCCTGCAATTTGGGCTGTCTGAGTGTGCAAAGATCATCAATGCAGATAATTAACCCAATTAATTATTTGACGGTCTTTTTTGGTGGGTGGGTTTGAATCAGCTACCAAATATCAACACGGCAGATAGTCAAATAGATATTTCTGAAATCTGAGAAACGGTGGGAAGTCCATAAAAGACTTCATCTCTTGACCAACGATGCCGGGAATTCCATGGATCATGGCACCTCCCTGATGCCCAGCGGGCCCGAGCAAAATGCTGAGGCAGCGGATCGTTTTAGTCGCCCCGGGTCCAACGACCCTCTGGTTCTCAAATGTTCTCCAAGATGGCAATGAAACTTCCACAACTTTTTCAGGATTTCTGGTCTCTCTCTCTCTCTCTCTGTCTCTCTCTCTCTCCCTGCCAAAAGATGACATAGAGACATGTATTGATATGATACATGTTGATGATTTTCCTAGAAACAATTTGAATTTAACATGTCACTTTATATAATTGCCCGCGGAAATGTGCTGCAATGGGAAACTGAGATGGATACCATTCCACTGACACATTGAAAGAACCTTGGCTCGCAATAAGCATCCATCTTGAAGCAAGAGTGTATGAGGTTTGTACCAGTGAATTGGTGAAACCCAATGAAGCCTCCATCACTGGGATTCAATCGTCAACATCGGATGCTCGCAGCATTCAGAGAAATGGTAGGTGAAAGGCTTGAATGATCTTGAATGTCTGAAATGCACATCAAAGCTGGGTTCCATAGAAACCAAGCGGAAAAACGTCTAGACTCTAGACTCACTACACGAACCAAAATGGCATCAGCATTCAATGAACTGGTTGTTGCCAATGCCACACATTCACCTCAGTGCAGCCAAATTGCACCACTCCCATACTGAAGACATCACCCCGAGGATACCAAACACCAGTCCTGTGGCCGATTTGTACTGAGAGACCTGCTCCAAGACTTAGAACCCTGGGAAGCTAATCTTTCCCTCAGTTTTAGATTCACACTAAGATTTGAAATGTTTGCGCCTGCAATTCAGAAGCACCTGACTTTGACTCACACTGTAACCAGAAAATTGTACTGAACTGTCAAGACCCAGTCTTGAAACACTTTGGGACTCAAACTCTGATGACATACTGCCTTGAATATCATTCATGTCGCCAGCCTCCACGTTTCTGGCGGGATGTAGCCAGGAGTGCCACAAACTCCTTCCCGATTGCTGGTGAACCTGCAGCGAATCAATTGAAAGCAACTCATTCTGAGGCTTTGGGATGCTTTGGGCACACTTTATTCAATGACCGGCTTTGTGCCTGTGTCTGATCTCAAGCAAGTTGGACAGCAAATAAGCAATCAACGCAATTGAGATATATTGAGATCACCCTCAAAACAGCTGCTCCGGCACAGTCCAAGCAAGCATTCCAGTGACAGCCCATTCCCATCTTGGTCCAAGAAACGCAGTAGAGAGGCCGAAGTCGATGAGAACGACATGGGGCACCTGGCTGTGAATCATCGGAACAAATCGGAACCTCTGGCGTCTGCTACCGCACCATCCCAAAAAATCCAAAAAGCAGGATGACCTCGTAGTCAGTTGTAGAGATCATAATATTCGGCTCCTGCCACACAATCCACGCATTTGCCAATAATTGGTTTTTGTCTAGTAGAAAAACTTGGACACCCTCTGGCAATCTGAACTGGCAACAAATTAGTCTTTGGACATTTTTGGGACCGGCCTCCTCAGCCCTGATGTACAAATAATGAGCAAGAGATGCACCAACAAAGACAACAACAAATAGATGTAGCCTGAACCGGTGACACGAACAGTCCTTGATGTCACAGTGCATCACACCTTGACCATGCAAATAGCAAAGCCTGAGAATCCCGGTGATCAGAAAAGGACGGCTGGGCAAGCTGAATCTGCTTCTGTTTCTGTATCATTCTTGCTGAAGATCTTATAGTAATTAATTACGCGATTTGATAATTATGTGAACATCCTTGGTACTTCAGGGTGGACATTCAGATAGATCAATGTTTTTGACACACATATCACACACTTTTTATTGTCAGCATCTGAAACCTTCCTTATGTAGCTTGACCACCAACAGGAAATCAACCTGCAGGACGCCAACTGAGCTCCGATGCCCTTCCATGCATTGGCGGAAAATGCCGCGCCACCAATTTTCGCTCATCCTGGTAAGCAAATCTGCGACATGACGTTGTTTTGTAACATGTTTGAATCTGATTTAAGATATTCCAACCTGCACCCTTCACCCACACAGCCAGAAAACACGCATCGGCATACGCATCCACATCAAGTCTTTGTTGGGGCACAGCTTCACAGCGACAATTCCCTAAAGTCATCTAAAGTCCAACCTGACATCGGTCTGGTAGGCGTTCTTGCCCAATTTGGTGAGGTCGCCACCAAAATACGGCTCATTCACCTGGCCCCAGCACAAAGTCACTTCCCACTGATGCAGCTATGGCTGCTGCAATTGTTGCTTGAAGCACTAAAAATGACATAAGCCAAGCCAGGCAGACCAGGTAGTAAAAGGATTTGTCTTGAAACACCTTGCTCAAGGCTCAAAAAGACTGAACATGATAACCACCCTCAAGGAAACCAAGATCTCGAAAAAAAACATAATATCGAATTGCGACGTGACCAGCGTGAGCATGCTAGAGTCAACTTTGCATATTGAGATATATGGAGATATATCGAGCATGACCTGAAGCTTTTTATTCTGTCTTTCATTGCCTTTCTACACGTACTGACCATCGCAAACCCTTCGGTAAATTGGGACGACCTCAGCACCACAAAACATCTGTACAGTTCCTTTGCCGACTGTGATGGTGCGGCCTCATACGTCTTGGCGATGTGGGGATTGTCCAGGCTGGACATCAAAACATATTCATCCATGAGTTCCTTAGCTTAGCATTTCTGGTCCCTCCATGTCCCTCCACCTTTATGAACTTGCAGAAATGACTGGCGCAAATCAGCCGGATCAGCAAGGGCCAAGCTTGCAGAATTGGCAAACCACCAAACATACCGTACAGCATGCTGTACCTACCAATGAAGTTTGCATGGTGGTTGGTAGCTCATGATGGCAAGCGGCATCCAAGCCGCCTGCGTTTGCATCAGCTTTCCTCAGTTTCGACTTGTGCAAACTTCTTGACACGCATTCTAGCAGCACGTGCCCTTGCACAAATACGTACAGATTCTCAAAGGTTGAAACCAAGCAACTCATAAAATTTGATGCAATATTTGGACCTGGGCGGAAGCCAGCACCGTTTGCTTACAGTGTCTGGCTACTACTGCTCGATAGTGCTCGATCTTTTCTGAGCTTTTTGTACTAGAAATGTGCAAATAGGGATTCTGGTCAAGCACCCTGAGGTATCACAAGAGGCGCTTCTAGAGTATGCCTGCTTGCTTTTGCTATGAGTACAGTTTATGGCAATAAAATCAAGGGAAGGACAACCGTATGACCATTACTAATAACAACCACCCAAACAACAATAATTTACAACCAAAACAAGAAAAAGAAATACAAGCTAACCAAAAGGACCTGAGAAGACGCGAGCGTCAAAAACTGCATTATGGAACAATTTTGCTTGAAGAAATTCTACATATATCATATATCTACTTTATTGGACGTCCGACCCACTTTGAAATCGAACAAGCAACTTACATCGAATTCAGCTGATTAGCACGGCAATGTACCGCAATTGTATCCAGAAGTCTTGAAGACCAACCAAATGCCAACAGTGCTCTCAAAGGAACGTGCGAAACCAGGATCGCTTGGTGCAAAGATACATGGTGCCCTGTCCCCCACGCCCAAGCTCCTTGTCGCAAAAAATATGTGTGCAAGGTTGGGGCTGCTGTGCGATGGAAATTGAGGAGGATCAGCACAGGATTTCCAAGTTTTCCCTCAGCGGTTGCTGCCAACAAACCATCTCCCCCTTGCATCCGTTTGCCAGCAGTAGGTCTTCGCAAAGAAATTACTGCAGTAGTCAATAGTGCCTGTTTGTTTTTGCGTGACTACATTCTATTCCCAACATCAATTGAATTCTCTGTATATATATATATATACACGTACATTTATGTCTATTCACAAATACCCACAAATACATGTATGTATGTATATACATATTAATGTATATCTATATATGGCATGTATGTCGATATATAAACACACACACACATATATATATATACATATACACATAATTATACAAATATGTATATATATATATTTATATACACAAGCTATTTGAAAATTGCTGTCGCTCAGTAGCACATCCGACTTCCTGTCAAAAACGACTGGCCCCTCCAAGGTTTGGAAAATTATGTTCAATATTTTTTTCAATTTGGAGATGTCAATGCCTTGGGTTCTCAAATCACGAGCTCGTGTCTCGTGCCATGTCCCCTCCCTGCAAACGTCTCCTTCACAACACTGTAGCCTTGTGCGACCACTGAAGAAAAAGGAACTCTCACAGGCCTCCGTCCCGCCACTTCCTTGGCATCTCCATTGGGAGATTGTACTAGGGGCGGTTCTCAGCTTACAGGCTGCAGAAATGACCATCAAACGTAGTCTAAAAAGACCCGTACACATACATAGGACAATATTCATAGATGCTGCATAGATTAAAAGTGATAAAACATGGTCAAACACACCAATATGCTAACTAAAAAGTGCAAACGCACACCCGCAGAGACGTACATCTATATAGTCACTATCTTCCTTGGATTCAACTGCCGGCTGCTCAGTCAGTTGGCCGTTGAATGGTTGTCTCAATAGGGCCACCGTCTTCCATGAACCCTCTGAAGTCCAATTTTGCAAACAGCTGGCAAAACGACAAATAATACTTGGTCAAATCCAGTAACATACTTTTGTAAAACCTTTGAACAACAAACTTGCATTTCACTCCGCTGGCATTTAGTCTATGTCTAGTGTTGTTCCTCAAATTGTCAGCTAGACTTTCTCAATATCTTTTCAGTTTGACGAGAACGAGAAGTAATTATTGCATCTTCATGCAGGCCTTATGTGAGCTGTAGTCATGGACTGAGTGGATGGTCTTCAATATCCCCCCAACCCTTCTTCCGCTCTGCAGCCCTCCTTTCTCGCAAGAATGATTTAGAAAATTAGGTATTGATATGATTTGATATTTGTATCTGCGGCGTATGGTGGCCCGGGGCGCAAGCACCATAATTTCGGCTTGGATCAAGTTCCACCCAGCCTTTCAAGATCACAAACACAAAAATATCAGGAGGATTCGAACCGAACCCTAAGCTTGCAAAATGCAAGAGCTCTCTTGGAAGCTGCTGGCTGTACCTACAACTTTGTCACAAACAGGGCAAAAAAGGGGCCAAAAAAGAATCCATTAACCATTAACCTACAACACTGGCAGCTTTGGTTCTTTCTCTTGCATCTGAAGCTTGCTTCAAAACCAAGGGATCCAGAAGCAGTTACCCTATCCCTACTGGTTGAAACACAGAACTAGTCAGAATGCACATTCCTGTCAGTGGTCTATTAGACCACATGAATGACAAAAATATCAGGTTTCCGCAAGTACGAGTACTGCAAAGCACTGTGAATACTTACTTCGCAATTGTGAGGTATGCGTATCATGTCATTTGACTTGGCCTTGGAAGCCTGTATCCTGCGCATCTGTATCTACAGGAAGGCCTTCAGATTTCCTGCGCGACTTTGTTGAACCACTGGCTTTGAACCAGGGCGTCTATTCGATTCCTGGTGCTTATTCGGAGGCATGCAAATGACGCGCCAAGAGTTCCTGAATCTGCTGCCTCATCTCGGCATTAAAGCGGCTGCAAAGCCGTACAATCCTGCTGCTGCAAGCAGCACTCGCTCGACATGATGGAAGGAACCATTCTGGACGGTGACCAGCAGACCTCAAAGTCGCCCAGAAAGTCCAAGTCTGAACATGCCACTTGCGGCATTGCATCAACAAGTCTACAGAACTTCGCCCAATGGATGGATTGACGATTATCTGCAAGTCCTCAACTGATTCCAAAAACCATGATTTCGCCGTCATACACCTCCAGCAACCGATACCTGAAAAGAAGACTCAACATCGTTGATATTCGTGTCCTTATCTGTTTATACACATATGTCACATATGTCACATATGATATGATATGATATGATATGATATGATATGATATGATATGATATGATATGATATGATATGATATGATATGATATGATAATATGACTTGTTCTTTTAGTGCGGGAACTGAACAGCCTTTCAGAAACGGATGCGCAAGGCTGAGTGCTGGCCAGGTTGCCCAGCACTGAAGGGACCAGACCTGAACCAACCGTGCACAGCAGGCGAGAATCAAATGCTACATCTGTTTTTTGCGAAATATCCCTGGACTTGAACATTTGATGGTTTACAATAGATTACAACCAGGAAACGATAAATATGCGTGTGGTAGTGTGGTTCCCTGTGCCCACATGTATCCACCTGTAGTTACTTTCACTGCGAAATGCAGCTGCGAGTATTTTCTCAACATACTTCCATTCTTGCAATCTTTCTTCAAGCACGTGGGCCCCAAATAATATCAAATCCCCTGCCAGTAGTCCCAGGGTCACCAAATCACTACATTGGCTCTCTTGCAGCAAGGGAGTCTTTCATACGTGTCATGGATCTCACTTCCGACAAGGTACTCCCGCTCAAAAAACCTGGCGCAAGCCATCAAATCAAACATCAATATGTGCACCCAGAAACATGATGAAACCAGTAACCAGAGAAATCTCTTTGCGCTCTCTCTCTCTCTCTCCCTCTGCCGTCCACCCGTCTGTCCGTCTGTCTGTTCACCTCTTTGGGGATGCTTCTGGCACAACACCTTTGAGCATTTGCTCAGGAGCTATATGGGAGACTGAAGTCACAAGTTTTCAAGTCCAAGATAGTCCGAGCAACTCAGGAAGTTCAAACGGGACAAAGTCTGGTTTCGAGCTGCAGTGCTGCAATTGCATGTTGCATACGCCATCCTGAGCGAACACGGGCTGTACATAGGTGTCAGAAAAATCTTCACAATACCCGTAGAATTGCACATGTTCATGCATCGTTTGTCACGACAGCCTTTTACCCACTTTCCTGAGCCTGCCTCCATCTCTTTATCAAGAGTCAAGAGCCTTAAATTTGATGCGTCTGGCCTCTTGACACCAAAAAAACCCAAGGTTCAGGAGATTCGAAGCATTTGCCTGAGCTATCAAGTGGGTGGCGCCTAGCAAACCAGCTGCCAACACGTTGCCTGGAGCAAGTTGGACGAGGAGTTCGGTTGCAGGAATGCCGAGGTCATGTGAGCATGATGGCATAGTACACCATCAAATGACATGATACGGACGTCATGACCCTGGATCATGTCGTATGCTTTGGTCAAACCATCCGAGGAGCAGGAATGGTAAGTTTTCGGTTTGAAAATGTGAGCACATCAGCTTGGCAGCTCTTGCGCCTTGGCAAAAAAGGCAGCCCAAAGTTGCGACAACACCTGCCAAGTCAATGCAATTTCTGTGCGAATGTCTAGGTTCACTGCTTGGTCCTTCCATCCACTTTGGAGAAACGAGATGCGCGTATTGCTCCGCAGTGAAATGCCAAAGCACAAACAAAGTATGATTATTGACATTGAGATTGCTTAAGTATGAACATCCTCCTATTTCAAGGGTCAACGTGGGTCAACCAATCTGAGCGCTTCTGAGCTGCACAGCCAAAATGATCCAAACCACCTGGCCTGCGATCAAGCTCCAGCGTGCTCCTTTGGCCAACACGTCATTACCACCCCCAGCCACCAGGCGGCCCGTGACGAGGATACCGAAGGCCTTGATGTGTGCGGCACCGGCTGTGCAAGTTTTCAGCAATTTCTTGCGGATTTCAGGTCCCCGGGCAGGTCCCACCATTGTTTCGGGAAGTCGATGGTCAAAATCAAAGTCCCAAACGCAGACGCAGCGGGTGTTGGCAACATTGATCTGGTACAATTACACAATATGCAGGCTAATCAGGCTAAACATGGCTAAACTTGCAATTCCCATTCATCATGATTTATCCGTATTCACGCAGTCTGTGTCTGCCTATCTACGACTTGGCCTCTTTTTTTCCCATCTTTTCCATCTCTCTCTCTCTCTCTTCTAGCTATTGATCATTGAACCAAATTAATGCAATGGCAAAATTATTCTGTGAAAGCCACCCCGCTGAAATCCAAGACTGCAAGGAATCCAAAGGAATGAGAAGTGCCAGTCAGAGAACAGGTGTGTCCCAAGAATAAGGGATATTCCTGACTATTGGCCTCCGCCGAAGTTGAGGATCAAAAGGTGGAGTTTTTGTTGCCCGGGCGGTTTGACATGCGGATGCTTCCAGCCAAGTCTCTTCCAGCAGGTACATCAAAAGCATGGCAGCCACTGCTGAACCAACACGCCCGTGGGTTCCCAAATAGACTGGCAGCCACATCTTCACGATGATGGAAGCTGCATGCCGACACATCAATGTGGCGGCCAGCCTGGCTGATCCGGAAAGAGGGCGGCACGTTAGGCTAGGCATGGTTCAAAATCATTGTCTCTTTTGATCTCTTTTGCATTCTTTTGCTAGCTTGCTGAGTCCACCCGGAACTTGCAACTTCTTCTCTCAAAGTGGATGCTAATTGGACGCACGCGTGACAAGTCTCTTTCTGTGCACGAGCCTTTTGAATGGGATTCCTGTGGGCGATCCTTCCGTTGTGCTCCCTGTATCCGGGTGCACGATTTCCTCCTGCAAAAATGTCGGGACAGGAGACCAACTGAGATGCACTGAAGGCATCTGAAGGCTGAAACTGCCCTGCCTCCTTGGTGCCCAGCTTCTTCAAAGCTCGTTCAGCTTCTTCGCGGCGCCCTTTCCTAGGATCAGCCATCTGCACACCTCCAACGCCGCATAATGACTATAATATACTATAAATATACATAATGCCTACATCCTTTTATCATCTTCTCTCATCTTCTATCGAGGCAAAGCCGGGGCATTGCTGTGGAGAAGCCGCTTTCAAGACCTTTCAAATCAGACTCTACGCAAGGCCATGTATGTACAAATTCTTGTCTGAAGCCTATGCAGGCAAACAAGAAGATCTTCACGTGCTCCCACTTTCCAGCCCAGTTGCAGGAGCAAATACCTTGGTGGTTACCCCACCAGGTGAGAGATTTTGACGCCCAGCAGATGAAGTGGTCAAGCTGTTGTTGGAATGCAAAAGGTGTGCTGATGGGACTTACAGCCTAACAGCTAGATATCAGTGGTATCAGTGGTTCAGCTATCAAAATCATTCAAAATCACTCAACATCGATCAAATAGGTTGTGTCATGCTGTGTCCAAGTGGCTGCGGTGATTCTGGCAGCCACAGAAGACATGGGAGCAATATCAGGCTGGCGATCAAAGGACCAACTCCCAATGCCCATCGCCAATGGTTCCCAGCCGTCAAGATTGCAACCTCATCAAACATGTATAAACATGTAGCAAACAATGTAGCATTTGGATTGCGAGTCATAGCCCTGGCCCCTTAAAAGCCACAACACATTGAGAAGCTGACCCACACCATGAAACAAATGAGTGAGATTAGCGCTAGAGAGCTGTTGTAAGCTTCCACACAATGGCGACCACTTGATTCTTTACTTCACTATGAGTACCACTCCAAACCAAGATTTGTTATATAGTTCCCGGCTTGCCTCCACTTGGGGTAATCCTGTGCCATGCTGCATGGCTACGTGGTCCGAAAGCATGGGCAGATTGACGTAAACCTCAATCCAAAGTTGAAACTAGTCTATCCCAATGCCAAGTGGCAAACGCTCCCATAGGCCAGCCGGAAGGATAGGTTGCCAAATAGGCCTTGCACAAAGGCACATAAAAACGCACATAAATAACTACGTGCAAAACAGGGGCGTGCCAAGTAAAGTCAGATTCTACTTCTTTTCAGTCGACCCACTGCTATAGCTAGATCAATTGCAGCTGTTGTCCCCCCAAACCGTGAAGCATCTTTTCTGTATCACATGATGTCACATGTCTCTGGTCTGTCACATGTTGCTATATAGTATCTATCATTATCTATCATTGAGTGATCTCAGATCTGTATGATCTATGTACATCTCGAGTCTTCAAGCCCAACTCAGCACAGTCAGCGCAAAGATGCGCAAAGCTTGGGCCTTTCAATGAACTGGCCTGTACAAACATCTGAAAGCATCTCTCCGGGCACCTGGCCTCTGCCTTCGTCTTTGGAAGGCCTTCAGCAAGCAATGCAGGTACTGCGATGGTGAAAAGTCCGGCCGCCAGGCCAAGGCAAGTGCGCGCCAACAGCAGCGTCTCAAACCTGCGCAAGAATTGGGATCAGCACAGCTCGGCCATGCCATTTAATTTGACCGTGTTATTTTTAGATTGTTAGCCGTCGTGACAGTCGTGACATCCATCGCCTTGATGCAACCAACAGCAGGAGCGAGGAGCCAATCGCCACCACCAGTCCTGTGAGCACCATCTGTCTGCGTCCCATACGAGCACCGCCACCCAAAATAAGGCCGCAAGCATTGCCCAAGGTGAACGATGTGGCTGCCTGAGCTTCAGAAGAGCCAACTTGCGTAGTGATTGACGTGCCATGACTTTAAATATCACAATAGCCTGGGGGCCTGTGGGCAGAATTTACTGTATCTCCGACAGAAGGCTGTTCAGGTGAGAACTCTAGAACCGGTGCAGGAGGGTTGGCTGTGCCGAGAGGCCAAGCCAACCTGTGCTGGATTCACTTGGAAGTCCCGCAGCAGCTGCGGAAATAGGAGGCCAGTGGCCTCTCAACAAATCGATCTGCAAAAACTAAGGATCCGAAGCGCAGAGAGCTGATCACATCATATCACATCAAACGTGGTAGTATGTGGTAGTCATGTGCGCCTCGCCGCGTCATAATTAATTGCCCTAGTGATGCTTCGATAAAATTAATAAGCCCCACCCACATTGCGGTCTGGGTGTTGAAGCATGCTTTGCTGATGGGAAATGAACAAGTCATAACAAGTCAACCTCGATTCAGGTCATGTCCCTCTCACCGGTGGCTTGGCCTCATTGGCCGCGCCGCTCATGGCCCAGCTAAAGAAACCAGTCAGCAGCAGAATGGTGTGTCCCAGAACTGGAGCCTGGTCGTTGCTGATCGTTTATGGCTGTAAGAATTGCAATTGGGGTCATCTCTCCACCTAAATCCAATCAGCCAATTGATCAATAGAGAAAGCGTGAGAAAGCAAGTGCCTCCACATAAATGCAACAACAAGTTTTTACTAAGTGACCCATTCAAATACATACCTTAAAGCCAGGAATCATTAAAGCAGAAGTGGAGGGTGTTCAGACAGGCCAGCACAACTTCAGAAGCAGAAGCTGAATAGTTTGACCCCAACTAGAATCCTTCATTGAACTCCTTCACACTTTCAGAATATTGAACTAAGGCCTGCCATCTTGGAGAGGCGCCGACTTCGTCTGCACGAGCCGCCCGTTTGGGTATTTTGGGCCTGAAGCGACCTTGGATAAACTTGCACATGGCATATGGCTGTGCTATGACCGCTATGAATGGTACTAATAGGGTCTAATAGGCAGCTGCTCACTGTTTTTCGGACCATATAAGGCGGCATGGGGCAGGGATACACGTGGATATACACGATGCTGCTTTTGCTCTCGCTCCCGCTCTCTCTCTCTCTCTCTCTCTCCCTCTCTCCTTTCTCGCTGAACGGTCTTGGCCTCGAGCGCTTAGACGTTTCCACTGCCAAAGCTGCACCAAATGCGGACTTTTTCCAGCAAACGTAGGGAGCCTGGATTGATGAGAGCTGAAGAAAGGATGGAAAACACTGGAGACCTTCAACAAACACTACAGCATCACAAACAATTAGCATACGGTGGAGTTTTGTAAAGAGTTGGCAAGACCTCCCTGCCTCCACATCCTCTACAATGGGCTCTCCCGTTCGCTGGGCGCAGGTGAAGGTCTCTGATAACAGCTCTCCCTGAACTCTAGCCCTCGAAAAAACGATCGACAGCATTGGTGGAGCCCTCACGGGCTATGAAATTTCAGCCGTCAAACGAGGAACATAAGGGGAGAGTCTGAGCCAAGAAGGGAAGAAACGGCATGAAACGGGTGTGACATGGTGTGACACTACGTGACAATAGCCAGGCAAGCTGCTAATAGCTGCTAAGCTAATGGAAAGCCAGCCTTTAGCAAGTTTTTGGGTCATTTCGGGTCTTTCCTGATGCCTCTAAAGCAAACCTCCCAATGCCCGCTGTGAGCCTTCTGGCGTGGGGTGATCAAATTATGCTTAAAACAAGGCCCAATACCGCTCAGCTGGGCTGACAATGGTCCCTCCCGCTTGAAGATGCGAACCCATCGTCCATTGCTGCCATGCTTCAAGTCTCTTCTGTTGCAGTATCTTCCAGATTATTCGCTTGGCCTGATCCAAGTGAAGAAAAGATCAAAACGGGTGTGCCCAAACATGAGGATATAGCCATTAATAACCAAGCCTGCTATACAGTGTCCCCTGCTTGAAGAGAGACCATCAACCGTTGGATAGTCTTGGGGCCCGCCAGTCTCCGAACATGCAGAAAGATCGCACATCGCTTCCCCAACATCCGCAACTAGGCACCATCCTGTTTGAACCCGGCAAAACGCAGTTGTTCTCTGACTGAGTCACCTGGTACTAGTAAGTGTTGGTGAGATTTGGGCATGGAAGTGTGCCATGAAAGGGAACAGCCTTTGTCACCAAACCAACAACAAACTCAACAAGAGTTAATAGTGAAAGCACAAGGTGGAAGCTTAGATGCATATTGCAAATGATCAAGTACATACATGTAGAGAACCTGACATGGTGATAGCACTGTGGGATTCCAATCTTTCGATGTCGCTTCAAAATGCTTTTTCAGCCTCGTCTTCCTCGATCATGCCGTTCCCGTTGAGGTCAAAACTGCGCTTGCAGAAATAGCTGAGAAGCATGATAGTGATAGGGGTAATTTCCAATTATATATACAGTTGCATGACATGACATTACAATACACCCACATATACCATAATATATATATATATATATATAAGATAGATACGCATACATACATCAACTGTAAAATACGGGAATATATGTATATATATATATATATGTCTCTATTATCACCATTATCATTATCAGTATCATTATTATTAAATATCATTAATGCATACCAATCATTACCGATCTAAATTATAATATGCATGTACGCGTATGTAAATGGATTCACCTGATGAAAATTGGAATTCACACCATTTCAAACTCTGGCAGTCCAAATTGGCTGGGCGGAAAATCATTTGTTCTTGAACAGGAAAATCTTCTTCCCCATATGGGGGGTCGATTGCCAGGTCAAATTACAAAAAGCGATACCAAGCTCCAACACCCAAAAGAGAAGCTCATTGAAAAACCGTACAGAAACTATGACGCCATGTCAAGATTCAACACAGCTAACACAAGCTCAAACAAGTCTTCACAGGATGCAAGTTTTGGCATTCCCAGGACTCCACAGCGCAAAGGGCCTCTCAAAAATCGACTCATTGCTTGTGAAGAAACGTGGCGGCAAACCAAGGCTTCTTGCACAGGACACCATCACTTCCTGCATCTCGCCAGCGCCTTGGGTATAGATCGAAACCAAATGGCACCCCGGTGAACGCATGTCTGAAGTATCTTTAAGTAGTTTCAATGGATGTTCGTCCCCCCTTCCGATGGTCTGAAAATAGGATCCAAATGGATATGGTAGGTATGGACTCATCCGCATTTTTCTTTTGATTAGTGTTTTGCATTTGCCAAGCAAGTGCGGGAGTGAAGTGTTCTTCGCTCTCACAGAGACAACAGTTGCACTTCCCTTTGCTGAGGCCCAGGACGGATGACACCACTTCGCGCGGATGGTATTTCTTGGTAGCATGTGGCCACCTGGGTTTGAGTGGCCAAGCAAAAAGAGGACAGAAGATCAATGGAGGGAATGATTCTGCCAACAGTTCGCTCCAAAATCCGGCAAGGCACCACTTGACAAGTGGAATCTTTCCTTGGTGCTTCAGAATCAACGTTCTGAACCGCTCGAGTGCATCAGAATCTTGCAAACAGAGCAACTGAAAATGACATCTGTCACACTTGTTGACCCGGTCTGGCTTCCACCAAACTTGCCCGCGAGTTTGAAAACCATACGCTGGAAGACACATTGATTTGCGTGAAAAAGGGTTGGTCATTGCTATTCTCCCCACAAGCCAATGTATGAGCGATTGACGGTGCATCCCTTTTGGACCAACCCTAAGCAAACAAATAAAGGCCAAAGGATCTGATCCAAGCATTTGTCAATCGCAGCGACCAATGCAGCTTTCTCTCGCGACATGGCAGCCTTTCCCAAAAGATCACGGTCTCTGTTTGTCGCAGTGCCTGGCTCTTCCAAATAGACCCACATAGTGCGTTTCTCACCTTCTGGGAGTGAGCAACGCCAGATTGTCAGATGCTTGCACGCCATTATTTTTGGAGCTGAAGAGACGGTTTTTCATGGGTTTTCCATGCATCAGGGATCATTTGGAGATTCTGGAGCCAGCAGGTGACGCAATCTGGCAGTATTCAGGGACTAATCGCTTGCCCCCAACATCCCCCGAACAATATCCAACAATAAACACTTCCACAGGAACCCTGGTGGTGACTCTGTTCGTTTGAGGGTCTCATCTATGGAGGGTTTTAGCGGGGGATGGAACTAGGATGCCTGCTAGAAGTCATTGGAAGCACGGTCAAGCGACAAGGACATCGCCAGCAAAACATAATGCATCCCTTCTTTCCATCTGCAAACCCAGCTGTCCAAAGTGTCCAGCTTATACTTTGAAGCTGATACATGGTCAGCCCTAACTGCTTGGTTGCTGGCGCTTCAACTCACCCCAGAAAAATGTTTTGAAGCATCATTAAAATGCATTGAATATGTAGGGTTGAACACGATGACCCACCAGGATTCACCAACCAGCTAACTGCATGTTGGTGCCGTTGGTCAAAAGACCTCATCTTCACGGTCCAGGCCCTCCAGGAAATCGGTGGGGTTCGCCTCCGATCAGTCGCAGCCAGTGGTCAAAGAAATCTGATTTACATTGTGCAAATGTATATAAATATGTATATATATATATACATATGTATATATATATATATGTGTATATATATATATGTATATATATATATGTATATATGTAATTATGTATATATGTATATATGTAATTATGTATATATGTATATAAATAATAAGATCCGTAAAGAAATTAGAAGTACACCGATGAATACTGGCAGCATATACAAAACAATAATGATATTCTCATCTATTATGACCAAATGATCACTGATTTACTGCTGGCTAGTGACTGTCACTATGTTCTATGAACATCTATGAGCCTGTTGCTTGCAAGATTTCAATGGCCAGGTTAGTGTGGCGATGCACCCATGGGACTGTCTGAAAACCTTGGTGCCTTGGCTGTCACAAAATGTGGCCAGAATGGCGGTCATGTTGGCTCTTGACCCGTGCCGTCACGATCCCAAGTTTTAGACAATCCCACCACTGCACAAAGGTCCACCTTCAAGACTTCCCGCAGCAAGCTTTCAGCACTCTCTGTCCTAGCCAGTACTCTGTTGTGATTGAATTGGTTCGACTCTCGGACACGATGGAAGTGCTGGGATTGCCAAGCTTCTGATGCACTTCGCGTTGGTGCTGTAATTACTTGTCTGAGGCTGTTTGGCTGCAAACATTTGTAATCACCAATTCTTATTGTACAGGTTGTTAAATGGGTAAAATTATGGAAAAGTATAAGTTTGCATCCTCAGTTGATGTCACATTTTGCAGGGCAACCCCCATGGGTTTCAAATGGCTTCAACTGTTTTCAGGATGTTTCAGGCTGTGTCTGTCTGTGTCTGTGTCCTCCTCAGCGTGGCCCGCAGTTGCAGAGCCAAGGACTCGGCGCGGATGGCGCGTCCGCGGGGCTTCGCTGCCAGGCCCAGGCGTTGCAAATCGCAGTCCACCAGGCCTTCATCGACGTCCTCATGGCATCTGGTGGCCCTGGTGCATTCAGAATGTGTCAAATTCTATTTGAGAAACACTATTCTTGTGAGTGTTTAAGTTGTGCCAAACGGCAGAAATCATCCAAGACCAAATGCCGCTGGTGATTGGACAGCACTGTATTTTTTTCATTGTAGAGTGGATGTGGGTTTGACCCAGATCATTTGAACAATATCAATTCCTTTTCCCTGGGAGTATCGCTTGCGACAGTGCATGAAGCTTACCATTCAGCTCAGCCATGACTCGACTCAAAAGATGCCTGGATTCATTGGGAATCGCCACCTGGTGCCAAAGACAATGAACTCCAGGAAAACATTTTCTATGTATCCTAAAAACTCACCAACCATTGGTTCCCTCATATTCACCAGCCAATCATATCCATATATTCCATATCCATCATTTATGGTGACATTGTGGTGAGGTCCCCCAGACTTCCACGGTGCTCAGCAATGCAGGAAGGTCTCCCAAGTCATGTCCGCTGGGATGCTCACGATGTGCCGCACCCGTGGCATCATCTGCTCCAGCTTCAGTGGAATTTCAGCTGCGGCATCCTCGCCGGGAACGAAGTCCCGCAGCACGGCCTTGAAGCAAACCATCAGTTGGCTGATGGCACTCTACATCAATTCTACCATATTCAGATCATTTCAGATCCATATTCTACAGATGCGCATCATTGATGAGCGCAGGCATACGCAGGCGTATCACTGATGACTTTACCTAGCTGAAACCTGAAGGCTCCCTGCATATCTTTGCATATGAATCCGTTGCAAAACGGCTTTGGGCTACCGGTCACTGAAGCATCCCAAGCTTTGCATCTCTTGAATTCATCAAAGCAGACTTGGGATGCAACGGGATGCGTTCGATGCCTCCATCAAAAGGCGCCCACCACTCTCTGGGACGGGCGTCCCCGGCAGCGGCAAGGGAAGAACCACGTCACTCAAGTGCCACCGATCGTCGCTCACCTCTTTGGCCGTCACTGGTCGAGGTTCTCCAGCTTTCCTGAATGCTGGATAAAAAGTGATCAAAGCCGACCTATTGTTGGCCTCAACATGATATAACACGCACACACATATATGTATATACTTATTATCTAGATCTATATCATTTAATAAAGTATTGCAGTATCAGTATTACTGTAATTATATGTACAGTACATAGTATATAATAGTATATATATACATATATATATGATAGTTTTAACATGGTCAACTCATCCGAAAGCAACAGCCAATCAATCTCAGCAAGGCAAGAATTGCCCCGAAGTGCTGACAAAGCCCATCTGACTGCCAAAGCCATTCATCTCTGCAAGAAAGTGCCAACACCCTGCAATAAAACTAAGAACTCACATAAACTGGCCATCTTGATCATGGTGACATCCTGAGAGCTACAAATACTTCATGATACTTCGATTCATATCATCAAAATTTTCGATTCTGATCTTTGACAAGGTTCCCATCCCACACAAAATCGCCGGGGACTGGTCTCAGCGGCATGGCACCACCAAGTCGGACCGAAACAGCCTTGTTCCAGGCCAAGCCTCAAAGTTTCATTGGGCATTCTCTAGAAAATCAGGTGCCATCCATGGCCACCCAAGTCGCCCAACACCAGGATACATCAGGTGCAAGACTCCAACGGAATCGTATCTGTCAAAACTAGGATGCATCATGATGCAGCTGAATCATCCTGAATGAATGCAAGCACTGAACAAATCTGAGGCACGGCTCAAAGAACTGAGATGTCTAGCCCAGTCTTGTGGTGCCAAGGCTGCCAACAGCGCCTCTTTCGCTGGCCGCTTCAGGAGCCTGAGGTAGTCTAGGGAGAGCACTGGATGGTTGTTACATGTTGTTCCATCTTGTTCCTTTTTGATCATCCACTCTTGTCAAAGATTAACCATTTGATCCATGCCTTGGATCATCATTGTTGGGGTCCCCAACCTTGATACAGCATGATACAGCTTGAGGAAGAAGCTTAGGAGTCTGCCACTCATAGTAATATCAAAACTTCGAAACATCCCTGGTTGGTAGCTGAGCTGACTAGAAGCCGTAATCATGCCACATCATCCAGTTTCATGGTTTAGGATATTCACAACGGATTCCTGTAGATTCAAGCTGACCGCTGACCTTGCAGGTTGCGCTATGCTGCTGCAATACCAATACTGGTATATTTTCTCTCCTCGAAAGAGTTTTCAGACTGGCTCTGGGGGAGGGATGGGAATTCACACCACAGCTTCCTGTGGCGCAGGCAAATCCACTGCTGCCAATGCAGCAGCGTACTTGTCAGGCACACATTTGTCTGCGCACTCCAAGGCGTGTCGGCACNACCACAGCTTCCTGTGGCGCAGGCAAATCCACTGCTGCCAATGCAGCAGCGTACTTGTCAGGCACACATTTGTCTGCGCACTCCAAGGCGTGTCGGCACTTGGAATGCACTGCACAGCTAGCTGCCTCAACGCTGCAATGCAGTGCTGCACAGCTCTTCTTGGGTGGGAAGCCTGGGCAATGCACTCGCATGCACTCCATGAATCCAGCGAAGTACACGGCCTCCTCTGTCTTCGCCAGAGGCTCCGTGCATTTCATCTCGCACATCACGCCATCGCGGCAGCTGGAGGAAAAGAGACACTTGGCCAAGTTGCTAGTGCAACTTTGCAGCACACACAGTGGGCTGGGTTGCAANCATCTCGCACATCACGCCATCGCGGCAGCTGGAGGAAAAGAGACACTTGGCCAAGTTGCTAGTGCAACTTTGCAGCACACACAGTGGGCTGGGTTGCAAGGTCGAGTCATCCAAAGGACAGTTGCCACTGATGCAAGCCAAAGTATCATCCACTGTGGCACCCAACAGAGCAGGAGACTGTCGCAACATTGAANAGGTCGAGTCATCCAAAGGACAGTTGCCACTGATGCAAGCCAAAGTATCATCCACTGTGGCACCCAACAGAGCAGGAGACTGTCGCAACATTGAAGTCTTGACCACAGCTTCCTGTGGCGCAGGCAAATCCACTGCTGCCAATGCAGCAGCGTACTTGTCAGGCACACATTTGTCTGCGCACTCCAAGGCGTGTCGGCAC
>BGPT01000527.1:51708-73399 GCA_003297045.1 Symbiodinium sp. clade C Y103 | reverse complement strand
CATCTCGCACATCACGCCATCGCGGCAGCTGGAGGAAAAGAGACACTTGGCCAAGTTGCTAGTGCAACTTTGCAGCACACACAGTGGGCTGGGTTGCAATGCAAGGTCGAGTCATCCAAAGGACAGTTGCCACTGATGCAAGCCAAAGTATCATCCACTGTGGCACCCAACAGAGCAGGAGACTGTCGCAACATTGAANAGGTCGAGTCATCCAAAGGACAGTTGCCACTGATGCAAGCCAAAGTATCATCCACTGTGGCACCCAACAGAGCAGGAGACTGTCGCAACATTGAAGTCTCGATGGTGTCGACCTCCACATTCTTGACAATGCAAGCATCCTTGTCTGTGCCTGCAAAGCGAGAGGGTGTCACCTTGACCTCCGCGACACTCAAGTCGTGCTTCACTGGCACACAGCCATCTTCTTTCCCACAGTAGAGATTGCGAACATTGCAGTAGTTCGTGGAGAAGTCTTTGAGTGAAAAGACCTGAGATTCTGAGCAAGCATGGATGCCACAAGCTGGCTTGCTGCCAGGGAAGTCCGAGAAGGTGAAGGTCAACTTGTCCGTGAAACGCTTATTTCCTGTGACCCGCTTGATGTCCAGCTCAAGGGTATCCTCCTGCAGGGCACAAGTGGCAGAACCTTGCCCTGGTTCGACAATCAGAAACGACGATGAAATGATGACCTGGGTGCATGAAGAGATAAGCAAGCACGTTTTGACAATGACAGTCATGTACTTGTGACATATGACCGATGATGACTGATGATGACTGATGATGACCGATGATGACCGATGATGACCTATAGCTCCATCAAAGCTGAAACTACCAGTGCCACGAAATACCATGATATACCAGGAATATGGATATAACAATAATCCTATATATATATAATATCAGAAATATCTCGAACCAAAGCCCGTAGGTTTACACGAGCCACGTGCCTGCAACAGGGAGTACTGGCCACCGTTGTGTGGATCGTGCCAGGAGCCATCTTCGTTGCCGGCCACACGGGCTTTGATCTCCTCCATGACATCCTATCACGTGCCATCAGCCATAGCTTCCACCTGGGCCGATGCATGGACCCAGCTGGGAGAGCCAGGGCATTTCATGGCACCCGAAGTCGTCAGAAAAGCCAACCAAGCGAATCGCGGAGCCATGGCGAGTCGCAGTCTATCGCAGTCTGCTGTTCTACGGGGTGTTCTTTCAGCCAAATGCTTACTTGAGGGAAAGGGGTCGAATGTTGGCAATGAAGATTGGAACAAGCTAAGTCACAAGTGTCTCCAACTTCGACGAGTAACAAGTTCATAGCCAACTTGCGCATTCCCTTGCAGTTGTGAGTGGCTGGCAGGAGTTCAATTCCTTTGGCGTAGTCGTTCTCAACAAAGGCCTGCACAGGAATGTATTCATGGCCATCGGGTCAAAGCTGCTGACAGCGAGCAACACGACCATCATCAACAGCGGTTCACAAATAGCGCTCAAACACCATTCAGCTGTGTACATATGTTAAATACAGCTGATAAATACAGAGACCTGGGACCCCACTCATCAAGCCAAGGCATCAGTCACTTGCACGTCACAAGTGACGAGGTCTTGACTTAAATGGTGCATCCAGGTGTATTCAGGTGCCCAATTTTTGACTCCCCAAATCATTCATCATTCGTTCCATCCTGCGACGCCGGGCGCAAAGCATCCACGCGGTTGGCCGTCAGCAGCAGCCGTGCAGCGGTGTCCCAGTGGCCGCCCCACAGCGCAGCGCCAATTTCGAAGCGCGTCACCTCTGCCAGGCCAAAGTACGGAAGCCTGGCCAAGTTTCAACAAATTCAAGGGGATCACCATGGCCATTTCTAGTGAGCTTTTGCAAGGACCATTCTGTACTTGAGAGTTAATCTCTATATTTGAAGTATTTGAACATCAACACTCACATGATGGCTCGTATTTGCCTCATGACATTTGTTGCAAACTTATGCAAACTTTGCCGCTGGAGATTCTCAGTCTCTGCAAGTATCCTGCCCGCAGCTTTCGATCTCTTTCTCATTCATTTTGTCATCCGTCAGCATCCATACGTGCACATCCCTCACATATCCAACAGCCTTCGCCTAATGAAACAAACAATGCATCCGAAGAGCTCGAAGAAATTCACAAAGCCGTTCGTTCGAATCTCCTTTTGAAGGTCACGGCAGCAACGAAGCGCTGGATTTCACAAGTGAGTTGTATAAGCTGCACCATTGCTCAAAGAATTAGTGGTGCCAAGTAGCCGCTAAGTAGCCGGCACCCATGGCCAGTCGAATTGAATATGGCATTTTGTGAATCCAACAGGCAACCATAGATTCCCAATATCGTTGGAACAATTCATATCCTAAAAAGATCCGAAAAGATCCTTGGAAATTCTTTAAAAGGATCTTAAATGCGTGTCCTCCAAGCGCTCGTCAAAGAGCCCAGCAGACAGCTGCGTTTTGTTCAAACCACGCAAGGTCACGGTGAAGCGATGTGCTTCACAGTGCGGAATTTTCCCATCAGGCAGCCCCGCCTGAGCTCAGCTTGGCACGGACATGGATCAAGTCATTGCTCGAAGATGGGTTGGCCTGCATAAAAACGACAAGAAGGACATGAGAGAACATCACTCAGGGTCCACAAGTCTGACCCATGCCCAAATATGCCCAACTCATCCCAAATCGTTTGTATCATCCCTTGAGCACATCGGAGTAAAACACAGGGAACAAATCCTGAGGAGGCTTTTCCTAGGGGTGTAGAATAGTTTTTTTTAAAATCAGGTGTGGGATCGTTTTTTGGATTTCTTTCCTGGCACCATGTGCCTTGTATTTGCAATTTTGGAACTAGAATCTGTCATTTTGCATGGTATTTGCTACATTTTGGCATCTTCACCTTCCATTTTGCATGGTATTTGCTACATTTTAGCATGTTTGCATTTCATTTTGAATGGTATTTGCAACATTTCGGCACTTGAACCTCTCATTTTGCATGATATTTGCCACATGTTGGTACTTCAAAGGTTCACGTGGGTTTCGTTAAGTTTCTTGAGAGTTTCATTTAGGGTTTCTTTAGGGTTTCTTTCGGGTTTCATTTGGGGTTTGATGTAAGATTTCATATAGGGTTTCCTTTAGGGTGTCATTTAGGATTTCATGTAGGGCTTACCGGTTTACCTAAGATTTCATTTAGTCTTTTTAGGGTTCTTCAGGGTCTCATTTAGGGTTTCATGCAAGATTTCATATAGGGTTTCCTTTAGGGTGTCATTTAGGGTTTATTTAGGGTTTCATTGAAGGTTTCTTTAGGATTTCATATAAGGTTTCATGCAAGATTTCATATAGGGTTTCCTTTAGGATTTCTTTAGGATTTCATCTAGGGTTTCATTCAAGGTTTCTTTAGGATTTCATTAAGGGTTTCATGTAGGGTTTCTTTAGGATTTCCTTTAGGGTTTCATTCAGGGTTTCATTTAGGGGTGTCATTTAGGGTTTCATTTAAGGTTTCATGCAAGATTTCATATAGGGTTTCATGTAGGGTTTCACTTAGGATTTCATTTAGGGTTTCTTTGGGGTTTCATTTAGGGTTTCTTTAGGATTTCATATAGGGTTTCCTTTCAGGTGTCATTTAGGGTTTATTTGGGGTTTCATTTAGGAGGTCTTTAGGATTTCATTTAGTCTTTTTTTAAAGGATTTCATTTAGGGTTCCTTTGGGGTTTCATTTAGGGTTTCTTTAGGATTTCATTTAGGGTTTCATTTAGGGTTTCATGTTGGGTTTCTTTAGGGTTTCCTTTAGGGTTTCATTTAAGGTTTCTTTAGGGTTTCATTTAAGGTGTCATTTAGGGTTCATCTAGGGTTTCATTTAGGATTTCTTTTGGGGTTTTATTAAGATTTCTTTAGGGGTTCATTAAAGGTATCATTTAGGATTTCATTTGGGGTTTCTCTAGGGTTTCATTTGGGACACAAACAAGAGAGAATGCAGCAAAAGAGAAAGAACAGCAGAGACAGCAAAGAAAGGAAGCAAAGGAGCAGGAAGAAAGAGAGCAGCAAAAACGCATGATTGCAGAAAAAGGAAAAGTAGAAAGGCACAGATGCAGAAAAGCAGAGAAGCCGGAAAAGCAATTAAGCGGGAAAAGCAAAAAAGCGGAAAAGCAAAGAAGCAAGAAAAGCAGAGAAGCAGAAGGAAAAGCAAAAAAAAAGCGGAGAAGCAGAAAAGCAGAGAAGCAGGAAAAGCAAAAAGGGGAAAAGCAGAGAAGCAAGAAAAGCATAGAAGCAGAAAAGCAGCAGGAAAAGCAAAAAAGCGAAGAAGCAGAAAAGCAGAGAAGCAGGAAAAGCCGGAAAAGCAAAAAGAAAGAAGCAGGAAAAGCAAAAGCAGGAATCCGAAAAAAGAAATCTAAAACTGATCAAAAAACAAAATCCCAAAATATTTCGCCTTCCTTTTCCTAGCCATCTGCCAAGCAGCAATATCTGCAGGACCAAATGCCAGCCTGAAAACAGGGTGGCTCAAGACCAGCATGTCACCATCCTCATCATCCCTGAGAAACCCCTGCTAGGACCCAAACTGGGCAATGAACCAATCAGTCGAGCAAGCTCAGTCCCCAAAAAATAATGAACGTCTTCTGCTGTTGGAAGGATCCAGCTGCAAGGAGCAATGGAGATATATGGAGATCATATATCATATGCTGGATATGCTCATATTTTCCCCATACTACCCGCGGTTGGCTAGCAGCAAATCAAGCCAACCAAGCCGACACTGCCACACCATTTGGATACGTTGGTAGTGCACATTCATGCAAATTCAGTGGTGTGGAATGGCGTGGAAGATATTTTTAATCATTTTGTATCCAAGAGACGTCGTTTTCGAGGCTGTTGAAATGCCACTCTTCATCAGCTCCGTGGACATCTTCTCTGAAAGGCCTGACAAAAAGGTTGCAATCCCAGCCGCATCTGCGGCATTTGATGGTTTTGGATTCTCATCAACTGCATCTGTGAATTCTGTAGCAGGTAGTTATCGCTTTGGCACATCTCATTGGGTCCCTCCATGTCACTTTAAATGACTTTATCATTTTCGGTATTTTTTAAAGTTTTGTACTAGTGGAGGCCATCCAGTGTAAGAAACGTTTGGCCGTGGCGCTTTCAAATGTTGACAGCGTCACGGTCTGCCGCCTTTCGGTAGTTCGAGCAACTGCACCGAAACGCCCGGCATTCGGAGTGGTGGCCCCATCCGCAAGGCTCGGCTCGGGACATGCAACTCCTGGTGACATAATTGGATGGAAACACTTGATTTTCTGCACTGCGTGGCAACAACTGCACATCGTTGTGAGTTCACAAGCCCAAACCCCACCCAGCGAAGGCAAAGAAACCACAGGCTTTGGTTCACCATGGTTCACCGTCCCCGCACTCCTCGGCCAAACGGGATCTCAAAGTTGCACCTTTGCCACAAGCATAGACTGCACAAAGAAAGGGAGTCTTCACAGGACCGGGCGTGAGGCCACCTGCGCTGGTGAGGTGCCTCAGACACAGATTTTTTCTCCAAATAGATCCAAACCCAAATGGAACCGGGTCCTCATGGTTCAAGAGCACACTTTGTCCGTTGAAGTCTGGAGCTTGACATACACTGCAAAAAGCTGAAGCAGTGAACCTTCAAACTACTCGTGCAAGCATGGCATAAAACATGGAATCACAAGGAGCATTTGCTGAATTTCTAGGGAAGTTAAGCAATGATAAGCAATGGGACCGACGCTCCCAGGAGGCCCCTAGGCCACTCCAATAAGAACCCCGGTAGCATGGGAAGATGGGAAGCGCACCAGAAGTGTATGGAAAGGCCATTGGAATGATGGAATGGTTGTCCAAGTTGATCAAGTTGTCAAATCCAGGTGTCCTACCATTGGGCACAGCAGCTCTATGACTTGGCTTCCGCACAGCACCTCGCCGCTTTGCAGCACATCGTGTCGCTGCAAGTCCCGCAAAAAGGGTGACCGAAGACGCAGGACTCCTTGGAGACGTGCCCCGGGCAAGAAGCTGTTGAATCCCACCTCAGCTCTGTCAAAAGCGCACACGATGTGGCGGAATGCAATGAAGCATGAAATGCAAGGATCAGCCGAAACAATGACACCAGCGACCTAGGACCTCAAATCATTCATAAGCCCACCAAAGGCAAGCATTCAAACAAATAGCAGTGGAATCTGGCTCCTTGGCGGTCCACTGCAGCTGTTTCTTTCAAACAAATCGTTTCTGAATGTGGAGGTCAGTTTATCAACCGTTGAATCTGCACAAGTCAATATATAATATACCAATGTATATCATGGTACAGTATGCACATGTCTAGCTATAATATAATACGAATCTAAATTTCATGGACAGAAGCACAGCAAAAGCCAAGGTCTGCTGAAGTACCAATGCAGCAAAGCAGAAACTGATGGCAACATGTAGGGGGGATTTCGGGGTTGCGCAGCAAATGTAAGCGAATCAAAAGAGGAAGGAGGGCCGATTCATCAGTTCAACGATGACAATGACAACGGCCTTCCCACTGTGCGCTAGCCTTTGATTTTTGAGCTAGGTTGCCTCACACTGGAGGGCTCGCAACTTTGCGAGTGCCATGTCATACTTCTTTTGAAGAATGGTGGCATATGGGTATGGAATGGATTAATGGGTCTGTTTATGTCAGATCGAAGGGTCGAGGTATCTTGCTGTTACAATTTTTGGCCAAGGATTGTGAGCAGCACAGTCATTGCAAATTCAGCTTGCCGGGGACCATCAACTATGGCAGAAGGACTTCCACTAGAAGACTGCGTGAATCTGTGTGAGCTCTCTGAAGCTGCTTGTAAAACGTGTCAAAACTCGAACCATGCCTATATAGTCCGAGCATGTTTGAGCCAACAGGCTCTCCAGCCAGCAGCTGCCGAATGCTGAAACATGGGAACATCTTTCACAGCTGCAACTAACATGTAGCTGAGGGATTCCTTTACAATCTTTTTCATCTGTTCAAAACCATGGGCAACCAACATCTTTAGGATTCTTTGTATAGGCTATACTAATCCACGGTCGCTTAGAGCAGCTTCTAGAAGCATGTGCCGGTGGTTTCAGGATGTTTATGTGAGCACTTGATTTGGAAGATCTTGGAAGCACTGCTTCTCATTGACTTCGCACCCTTCATAGCTGCAACATCACTGGCCTCCCTGGGCATTACCGTCTGATCATCCAAGCGCTGGAGGCGGGCCCTGAACAAATCTCAGATCCGATCGGTAGTTAAACCCATTCCAAGAAATATATTCTATTATATATATATATATAATATATGTAATCATAGACCTTCATAGACGACACATGACTTCCTGTAGTAGATTCTTAGTAGTTGTTTGTAGTTTATGGTCTATTGGGTTCAACAATCCCAAGGTGGGATGGAAACCAAGCGTGAGACCACACACGATGTATGTCTACATTCACCCATCCAAATGCACTGGATTTGCATCTTACGCTGCATGGACCCATCAAATGGTTCGTGAAGGAAGCAAGCGACCTTTCTTGGTCTGGGGCGAAGACGGTAAAGGTCTAGAGCTCTTCCTGGCCAATACAAAACAATGCGACTAAGGAGACTGAGCACGGCTGTCACCAACAGGGAGCTTGAAGGGCTTTGATTTGATGATATTTCTCATGTGCGCCCCTCAACAGCGTGTTGGCTCTGCCAGTTTCCCTGAAACCATTTGCTACTTGACCCAAAGTCAATTTCATGCAATTTCTGTCCAAAACTCCCGCTGCACATCATGTGACATCTCGCGCTCCTGGATGATGTTGGTGCCTCTGCAAGGTGGGTGACCTAAGCTTCACATTGTAGCCCTGAACATGCAAAGAAGACCTTCCTATGAATTGCCAAACTCTGCTCAGATACCGATTGAAAACAGTAATCGACCATGCTGCAGTTTGTGCCAAAAAAGGATCTCACCCATGTTCAACCTCAAAGAACTTACACTATATGTCTAGCTCAAGAACACATCAGATTCATCCACAGTGCTGCAAGCTGACAAACTGAACCACACAAAATTCTTTACTACCAAAATAGGTTCCCAAGCGTAACACGTCCCCAACAAATTGTTTGGGTATTGAAATCGGCGTGTTGAGAACATGCAGCTTGGGCAACTGCTACAGGAAGCATCATTGGTGGTAAAGCAGTGGCATCCTGCATCAAGACTCTCAAGAATCCCCGGGGTTGTACGATGCAGCTTCGACCAATTCTTTGCACGCTTAATCTCCGACAATCTCCGACATGTGAGAAAGAGTGAGAAAGTGAAGGGCATGGTGCGAATCACACAAACAACAGCCTTGCTGCATCTTGCTGCGATGCAGCAGAAAGTGTGGTCCTCGTCCAAGGATGCATGAAAGGACCAGCCACAATGACCAACTGGCGCAATCGGAAATAGGCAGGTTACAATGTTGCCAGCAAAATGCTAGCTTCAGTCTGTGCAAAACCGGGAGTGCATGATGAGTGATGGATGAGGCCAAGAACACTGCAACCACGAGCAAAGAACTTGGCACGAAAGGGCGCTCGTTTGTATATCATCAGAATCACACGAAAAAGGCGCCTCCGCCTTGCCCAGTCCGCGCAGGCACTGGCAAAAGCAATGTGGCCTGCCTTGGTCTCCCACTGGAGTTTGCGGAGCGCTATGTTTGAAATGCCAATTCAGCAGTGCCCAACATTTGCTGTCAACCCTTCTGATGATTGGTTGAAAGGGATTCCATAGTGGATTACAACTATACGCACTCAGCCACTTAGTGTGATCCCACTACGAACCATCAATGAATCAAACCGCAGGGATTAGCTTGGCATTGCGCAATTGCAGCTTGCCGCTATAAGTGCCTTTGTGATTGCCTCGTGGGTGGTTTCACCACCTCACTACTGTATCTAATGATTCGAAGCACCAAACACCCCAGATTTTTGGGATATGACATTTGGATACATTTGGCATCTCTGGCCATCCTTGTTGGCAAACATCCGCATTCTCATTGGTTGTAGAAACTGTTTCCATCATTTTCATTCATTTTCCACCAGCCACATCCCTGGAATCTCCGGTTACATCACCTATATCCCCAACCGGTTGCCTGGCCTCGGTGTAGCCACCTGAGCCGTGTTCAAAAACACTTGATCAACATTGATCAACTGGTTAACCTACAGAATTGCTTTCGCGCGGCTTTCGCAGTGCTTTCGCGACCACAGTTTTAGCGTGGGGACATCTTTGTGCTGATTTACTTTCGCGGCGCTTTCGCGGCGCATGTCTTTTGACACTCTTTCGCGAAGCTCTTTCACGAGCTTTCGCGCCCAGCTATTTTCCTTTCGCGGAGGCACCATAGGTTGACTCCCTGATAAATTTGTTTAAGGCATTTTTGAATGCTGCTCACCTGGCTGAGAGAATTCCCACATCTAGGGTGTGCAATATGTTTGATTATGTTTGGTTGTAACATGCCAACCGAGGATGAACGCCCCAATTTTATCCAATTTTTTGATTCATAACTGGGGGAGTTCCAGTTTATAAGAGCCAATGGTCACCTTTTGTCTGTTACACAAATGTCACACCCCTTGATCAATCACCTAGGGATGCCAGGGTACACACTAATTAGTATATGCACCGGTCCGGGGTGAATTGGGCCGGGGTTGGCATTCTGGGCAATATTGGTGAATCATCATCCCATATTGTCCCTGCTTCTTGTTTTCAACCCGCCCCCAAACTGTGCGCGCATTGGGATCATCGATCCAGGTGGAATGGGCAATAATATGACAAAATCAATTTGTACTTGGAACATCTTGAAACATCTTGAAAGCACCAGGGAAATATTGTGCATACCAAAAAAGTATATCTTCTCAATATGGATGACGTCGGATAGCCAAATCATCCACTATTCCGCTTACTCGAAACATAGAGACATCATGGCCCTTTACTGCAACTGCCCTGACTGAGCGGAAACCTTGATCAAAGATGTAGGCTGTGGCTCAATCTGCGGCGATGCCTCCGAAATCCAAAGTTTAGAAGTGAAGGATCTGTGAGATGCAGGGAACGAGGGTAGTGACCTACAGAATCCTGCAAATAGCATCCAAATGAAGAAAAACCTCCGTCATTTCACGGGACGGCCTGCAACTGGGTAACACCAGCAAGCATCGACGTTTACAGTGCATTCTCTTCATAGACAGCTTTCTCTGAATGGCTTGGCCAAGGCATCTGAATGAATCTCATAGGGGTTTCTGTCACCACGCTTTTTCGCCAACTGAGGTCTACCGAGCGGTTCATCGTCTGTATATGTCTGTATACCCTTTCTCTGTGTATGAGCCCAGCACTTCCAGACTTCCTCATTTCGATTAATTTCATGATTTCGTGGCTAAACGCAAATGCAAGCGCGTTGGGACAGAAAAACTTCATACACACCGGACTTTAGCACTCCAAATTCCTGTGAAGGGCCAATCTTAAAGGAGTTTCAAACCTGAAAGCAGGCTCAAACACGAGGACAGACCCATCCCCTGGAAGGAAACTTGGTACTTCCATGAGTGTCCTGCGTCTTCCATGCATCATGAGGCCATATTTAGGCTCAATGTGCCACAGCGTGCAGGTGTTCATGAGATTCTACGCCATGTGCAAGGCTTTGCAGTAATTTGATATATCTTGGTGGCTAGGCCCGGCTCATCCGAAACTACCATCTGAAGGAACTCTCGCTGTACAAACCTGCCATTCCCAGCTCATAAGAAGCGAGTCTCCTAGAATACTGATGAACGTTGCCTATTCCTCTGAAAACTGCAAAAAGCTCGCACACGATGATATTGCAAGACATATCAAGAGATAGAGTCGAGCGCCACTGGCATGAGTTTGGCTATGCCAGCGCTTCGCCCTGAAAATGCACTGACTCGTCAACTGACCCAGAAGGTGTCTGTTTTCGCCAGTTTTCGCCAAAACATGTCACGTGAAAATGGGCATGCTTCCGATCTATGAACTCCTTATCCTGGTCGTTGAAATCCCTGGCAATCAAGCAAGAATACGGATGAATACGGTGAGTTGATGTGAGTTGCCGAGACGCTTATTGCAGTTTGTAGTTTAAAAGCGGGCCAACTGAGCATGTCCGGCATTACATCTCCCCAAGAGTAACATCACGGTTTGAATCGGGAAAATACACGAGCATACACGAGCTGTCGCCCCGCCAAGTCATACTACCAATGTCAAGCACCTTAACCAGAAGTAGTGCACATTCATTGTTGGAATCCCCATTGACTTGATATATGCAGCAGGATCCTGTAGCTAGAAGCCAAGCACAAATCAAACTGGGTTTTCAAATTCGTATTTCCAAGCGTTCTGTGCTCAAGTGACCTTGCAACCACTTCCAAACACTTTGACCCGCTTTGCTCACGTTCATTGACCACTGCCACCGACCAATATTTGAAGCCAATTTCCGAGAAAGTGCGTCCTTGAACAGCACTTGGTTATTGTCCCAAAAGTGCTTGCACATTTGCAACCTCGGCCCTGCTCGGAGCTTTCTCTTTGAGAAGCTTGAAGCGAAGGAAAGTGAACAAAGGAATTTGTCCGAACATCATTAAATGCGTTCGGCAGGTTTCGGAAGGACAAGTCAAACGCAAAAAAAAACTGGCAGCGTGTCATGACTTTAAGGTGCACAGTCACAGCGCTGCTGTGACCGTGCAGCTTGCCCATTCCTTGAACAACACATCTACTTCGAAAGAAACGCCCTCGCTGACTCACTCCGGACTTGGCGATCGAGACCAATTATTATCCAACTTGACCCCCGAGAGCTTTGACATCCTAAGGCACTGGTGGCGTTCCATCTTTTCTTCCTTGACTAACAAATCTCATCTCACAGCCTCCAAGCATGACCCGCATCATACCGCCGTATCTTCCCGTCACAGTCTCTATTTTCATCTTGCTCCCTTGCTGCATGGTTTGATGACCAGCTCCAATCAGGTCAAGTTCGAATGATACGCACCAGAGCAGTTGCTAATGACTGAATCCAAGATGCATGTTTCAAACAAATCTTGCTACTATTGATTTATCCTAAATTGGATTGCCTTGTTATATTATATATGTGCTGAACACATTCAAAAAGCTTTGGTCACCTGAACTGCAAAATCATAGTTGCAACAGACTTAAACTGCACAGAACAGCTAGGGGTGCCAAGAGTCATTTCTGTCAGCTGCTTTATCTTTACTTCCATATAGGCCTGCACCAAACGCATTCGATTGGAAGGTTTCGGGCGGCAACACGTCTGCATACGTCTGCACTCTTGGGAAGTGAAGTGAAAGCAGAATCTGATTTGGAGAGAGTGCAGTGTGCGAGTGTGCAACCTTTGCAACCATTTGGATATTGGCTCATATTGACTCAAGGATACTGCAGCACTGACAAACATATTGGATTGTCTCCACATCTGGAACCCCAAAAGTTATCATCATTCTCGCCCAAGACTTGCTGCAGTTGGATGTACCCACGTATCCCGCACGGGTAGAGACAAATGCATACAGTATGGAAATGTACGAAATCATGGACACAAATGGACACAGTGCATCCATGTGCCACATGCGCCCAATGCCTGGAAGTGTCCCGTGTTCTTTATGAGCCAGTTCTGGTCCTCGGGATGGATACTCTCCCAACGAAACACCGCTGGGTATGGGTCAGGAACATTGGGCCCAAAGAATGGGCCCAAAGAATGGATGGCTTAATCCAGAAATGTATAGAAATGTAATATAGAAATGATTCGAAATGTTATTGTTCTATTTTATTTTGTTGATTTTTTCCTGAATTATTTTGTGGGTCCGTTGGTACCTCACCTTTAAGCCTTTGACAACTTTGACCCATACCCAATTCATCCCAAATCAGCCAAGTTTCATGCATGATTCTTCCTACATCCACTCCACGGGCTTGACCCCGAAGCCTCAAGCAGCCTTTAAAAAACTCACCAATTTCGACAGCTCCACCTGGCACATTCTCAGGGCATCAAAAATTCAAAACTGACTAAAACACAGAACAAACTTACAAGATTTTACAATATCTTACAATCAAACTACAATCGTCAGGGAAAAACCTTCTTCTATCGTAGGGCATCATTGAGGTATCGTGTACTGCAACACGCCAGTAGAATCAGCAGTGAGTACCAGTACAAATCAAACAAAAACTCATGCCATGATGCGCACAGTGCTCCCTTTGTGTGAAGCTATGAACTTACCTCGATCCATGTCCAAGAGCTTGAAGAAGGACCAAGCATCCCACACGTCTAAACCTTTCATGCGAGCATTTCTTTCAGAGGTGGCATTCAACAGAAAACTCAAGGCAATATGCAGGTTTACATGTACATTGTTAAACAATGTTTGAGATCTGATTATGGAGTCAGCGTACTTGTATCCGATTCAGCCGGTTCTGCGTGAAAAAAATACGTGGTTTCGTCTTACCTGCCACATCAATAAACTGCACCCACTTCAGTCTCACATTTGGCGAGCAAGAAACCCAAAGTTTCGAAGTATTCGCAAATTGCAGGTGTATTCATCCCTTCTTCAAACCTGAGCTTGGGAGTGATGGCAAAAGCATTAGATGTATGTATCCAGTAAAACACCTGGGCGCCACAAAATCTACACGAAATAGGTTCATAGCTGTGCTGGGTCATATGGGCCTTTCACGCCACGAAACTAATACCAGTAGTACCGCACGAGGCGGTGGCGGAAGTTTCAAAGATAGGAAAACTATAGGAGAAGTTGCTTGTTGCGAATCATGGATGGCAGAGCGAACCCACTGTTGGATCGACAAGTGGTTGGAGGCGGCGCACTGTAGTTGTAACGTAGTTTTAGTTGCAGATGTAGTTGTGGTTGTAGCTGTAGTTGTTGTAGTTGTTGTAGTTGTTGTAGTTGTTGTAGTTGTTGTAGTTGTAGTTGTGGTTGTCATGTAGCTGAAGTTGTTGAAGTTGTTGAAGTTGTTGAAGTTGCTGAAGTTGTTGAAGTTGTTATTGTTGTTGTTGTTGTTGTTGTTGTTGATGTGGTTGTGGTTGTGGTTGTTGTTGTTGTTGTTGTTGCTGTTGTGGTTGTTGTTGTGGCTGTTGTAGTTGCAGCTGTGGTTGTTGTTGTGGTTGTTGTAGTTGCAGCTGTGGTTGTAGTGGTAGGTATAGTTGCAGCTGTGGTTGTAGTTGTAGTTGTAGGTGTAGTTGTAGTCTAGTCTAGCCTAGTGTAGTGTGGTGTAATATAGTTTAGTGATGTTTAGTGTATGTAACGTTCCGAAACGAAGCAAGTCTACGAGACTTTCAATTTTCGAAGGCGACAACATCAAAAACGAAGCAATTCTGAAAGACTTCCCTCAAAAATGGAAAGTTGAGTGCAGAGCTGACGGCCTCGCACCAATGCGTTTTGCGATTTTTCCATGCCATGTCTCTAAAGTACTGCGCCTGCCACGAAAAAGTGAAGCCAAGTCATGCGAAGTACTCCACCCGTCACGCAAAATCATCTAAGCAAACCTGACGATCTGATGCTCGAAAATGCAGCTCCTCTCAGGGAATCAGCGCCCTGACCTCTGAACATGTCTGATCGATATGTCTCTTGTACTGCGCCTGCCACGCGAAATTTTACCTGCGCCGATCCTCTTGCACTGTTTCGACATCTCAACTTCCAAAAGTGGTCCAACACTGACGTGCTTTGTGCCTTTTGACTTCCAAATGTGCTTCACGCCACAGCGCCGTGCACTTTTTCGACATCTCAACTTCCAAAAGTGGTCCGAACATGTGGTGCTTTTAGCATTTTGACTTGAAAATGTGCTTCGCGCCACAACGCCGTGCATTTTTTCCACATTTCAATTTCCAAGAGTGCTCCGAATTTCCGAATATGTGTTGTTTTTGGCATTGTTGCTTCAAAATTTGCTTCGTGCCACAACAGCGTGCAATTTTTAATCTCTCATCTGCCCAGATGGCTCCGCACCCGCCGCTTTAGCGAGCCTACTTTTCAACCCTCACTCCCGAGCCACAAGACATTGGAAAAACGATGAAAAACGCAGTGTTTCGCGACTTTCCTACCTTTTCGCGCACCTGCATCTTCTCTCTTCTCACTTTCTCCTGTCTGAACTTCATTCTTCTGACTTTCTCCCTGTCTTAGCTTCTCTCTTCTCTGGCTCTTCCCATCATCTTGGATCACCTTGGCTTTTCCACCTGTCCATATTGTCGGAAGTTTGGCTTCTAAACTTCCTTCGATCGTAGTACATCATAATATCTGAGAAATGTATGCAATATCTGGAAACGGCTTAAGTTGAAGTGTGCCGCGATGTAAGTTGCTGGAGCCTCCGGAGAGTGGAATCCTACTCTATTCTATCCAATGCAAATGATTGTGCTTGAGAAATGTTTATGCGTCATCTAGTCAAAGGATGTCAAAGTAATTCAATCCAAAAGGGCTGTCGGAGTGGTGCCGATGCACCCCAAACAAAACACTTGGGGACAAGCAGGTGTGGAAATCTGTGGCCGCGGCACATGGCATACGTGATAACGCCCGTCTTCTCTGCACCCAATTGGCTGAAGAGCGAACTGATTTTCTCGATATGTGCCTGCCAGGGCTGTTTTCGCAAACGTGCTCAAAAACGAAACTGTTTCCGCTTTCCCTAGCACCGACACCTTGCATCTGACTTAACTGCCAATTCAATGGTGATGTGTTCCACTTCAATCAAGGGCAGAATTGCTTCCGTTTACCTCCTTGTTGGCCAACATAGCATGGACAATGTTGGCATGGTCATTCTGGGCGCTGTCGATCGCTGACCTGCAGGTGATCTTAGGGATCTTGGGTAACCAACAGTGTCCACCAAACTCACCAAACATCAAACATCACATCACCCCATAATTGGCAAGGGGCTGACAGAAGACTCCGGTGACCTGAGGCCACAACAGTTGTAGAACTTTGGTTTGTCACGTCACAATTGAATGTGCCATGTTTCACAAAAAACATGGTCATGCCGGCCAACACAAACTGGCATGGCAACCGGTGCGGAATTCAACCGAACCAATTTGCTCAAGTGCTGAATGTGCCGTGTGCAATGCTACGATGCGTGCATAAGTTTCAACTAAATCTTTACTTGGAACCAAACTATGACCAATCAGAACTACAGTTCCTTAATTTTGGTAATTCCATGGGTCCACAAACTCAACCATGTCGCAAAAAATGTGAAATTTCCCGCATTGATCCCGACATCTCTGCAGCCAAAATGCCACATTCAAAACGGCGAAGTAGGTAAAACTTACCTCGAAACTTTATGGCGTGCTCCAGCCACTTTGAAACTTTTTTTTGGGGGGTAGGCGTGGTAACATATGCAACAGATGGCGGTGTGGGTAGCAATGCGATTTCAACTTATTTGATAATGAATATGTTGTTTGTTTGCGCATTGGTGATTTTGGGTGCCAACTTCGAAAGATATCGAGGCTCTCTTGCCGCGATCACACGAATATACATACTGTAAATGAGCGTGTGGCTATCCCAAACAAACGTGCCAAACAAATTCGTTTGAATGTTGCGCCGACAGGTCGGCCATCCAAATTTGTTTGGCACCGTATGGAAGCTTTGAGCCATATTACTCAAACCAAGCCAAACATCCAATGACCAGCACACCATGATAGATAGATAGGCGGCAAGTAGTTAAGGTATGTATAAGCGCGAACTAAAGATGGGCCCGTATTGAAGGATAGACAGACACAAACAGAGAGGTTAGGTGAAAGTTCTTGCGAAAGGCTGTTAATACCCCAAAAGGAAAATGTTCTAAAGGACCTTGTGACGGGATTTGTGGAGCTCCCGGCGAGCCTGCTCAGAGCCTCTCAGAGGTCATTGTTTGAGGATCTTGTCACCACATGTTCTCTTCAACGCTGTTCAAGCCCCTTGCCAAAATAGTGACGCGCTATTTTTCGCTCCCTTCGTTTCGGGCAGGCGCTTTGATTTATTCCGAGCTTCGGCCTCAAAACTTCACTGGAAGCGCAGGGCGCACCATGTGTCACAGCGACAAAGGCCCGAACCATAACAGCTAACTATCGGCGCGATCCTGCATTTCGGCTGAAGGCTTGGCAAAACTTCGTATGCATTTTCTTGACGTCGTGCTATTCCTACATTTTTTCCCGTGCCTGTCTTCGCGTTGCTTCTGAAACGCAGGTATATGCTATGGCTACAACTGGGACCAAACGGGGAGTCAGAAAGTGCTTATTTAGTATTTGCTCTAGGCCAACAACAATGGCAGTTTCTGCGGCGTCACACAAACCCAGCGCCGACCAAGGCCGTCACCAGACCCAGCACAGTGCCGTAAGTGGCACGCCTGCCACACAAAGTGAAGGCAGATGTCGCAAAGTGCCACGCCTGCCACACAAAACGAAAGCAGATATGCCAATAGCGTGCCTAGCGCGCCCTAAAATCTCCTGTGTGTCCTTGGCAGCGCGGCGCAAGTTGTGCGTCACCCCACCACAAATCTCAACAGATGGACGGGTGTTCGCCGAAAACATTCGCCGCCAAGCGGAGCAGGAAACAGCATGGATCGTTTCTTCGTGCAGCTGTAGCACGTGCGTGCTGTTGCCCCGAACATCAGCTGGTCCTGTGGGACTTTTCTTTTTCAAAATCCCAAAAACAATTATTGCGACACCGTGTTCCAATATCTCGCCCAGCTCGGCAAGAACCGTGGCCTTGCCATTGTCCACCAAAGGATTATGACGCGTCTTCACAAACAGCTAATAGAGCAGTAATAATGTCACTTTGCGTCAGGTTGGTCATTAAGCCTGCCTGTGCTGATGACGGAGCATAACCCGTGGTGGGGCGCGTAAAAAGACATGGAATCTTATATAACCGTGTGAACTGACACATCGTCTGGCACATGGTCTGTCCGAAGTGCTGGCATTTCATCTGACATTTAAATCTATCGCCGTATGTTCTTGCATCATTTAGACTTGGCCCTTTGTATGCCGACGCCTGTGTCACTCCTGTCCTGGCAAAAATAATGGCATGTAACGTGCTTTCTGACAACCTCTGTCTGCCAATTGTTTCCCATCAAGTTGCCTGCCATGTTCTTCGACATGCATGTAATATATTTACTGTTCATCTGATGCCATGAGATCCCAAAAGAGCAACAGGTCAAAATGTCGCCTCCACAGAATGAGAAAATTGAATTCCTGGCCGAAAAGAAAATTCAATAAATTTCATCTGGGTACGCGGAAGTGGGCCCCAAGCAGGATTGACATCAGGGGATGAAGTCGATGAGGAGGAAAAGGAGAAGGAGAAGCCATCCAGATTCTACGCAGATCACCGGTCGCGAGCTGATCTTGGCATGTGGCAAGAGCATCATGTTGGAAAGGGAGCGTTTCTTATTGTGCCGTGTCAGCGGTCAAGGCAACCTCAGCCACTGTCCCCGTCCTCTGTTGCTTGCTGGGTGCAGCCCCGGAAGAAGAAGGCAGAAAGCCATCGCCGAAAAAAAGGAAATCAAGGCGACCAGTGCCACTTCGCACACGCAAAGGGATGCCCTTCGACAGTCTTTGCCTTGATGTTTGTACCGGGGCCATCTGCGCGCACGCGTCCTCGTCCACGTTGTTGGTGTCGCCGGGCGACGGGACTGTCAATCCCCGGGTTTGAGGCTCGAGGTGCGAGCATGCTGGTGGGCTCTTAGCCCAGAACGTTCTTGGATTGGCCCAGTTGCGCCATGGTGATGTGCTTTTCAAGAGGGCGCGCCGGGCGTCAAAACAGATTGCAGCATGTGGTGTTGGGTACCCGATGCACCCTTGAAATTTAGCAGTTCATGCCCCTAAGCATGTCGACGATTTTCTCTCTGTGGGCGTCTGCGTTGCTGGCGGCCATGATTTCAGGTTCTAGCCGACAAAAAAACCACGCTGCAAATGGAAACGCGTGTCAATGCCCAACCCCTGAGAGGATTGACCACACCTAAGTCCTTATTTTATTTTCGCAACTGCCCAAACCGCAACTGCGCCACAATATGCAGAATTTAGCGCAAGGGTAGCGTTCCCTCCCAAATGGCAACTGCACCACAACGAAAGTGTTTCACAGTGTTTCAACACGAACAATTGTGTTTGACAGGGTTCATGTCGCCACATGTCGCGACTGCCAAATCGCAACCGCCCACAATGCGATCGCCCAAGCACCAGAAGTACATTGAGACATACTGAGACGCTAGGTTGCCGACCGTGCTTGCTGGACCAAACGGCTCATCAAGAGACAATTATTTCTCAGCATGTTGCTAAGTAAGCGAGGCACAAAAGAAGTCAAGAGACGTGTAAGTATCACCAAGTAAGTAACTTAGTGAACAAAAGAAAAACACAGGAGAAGAAAGATATAGTAAAAGCATTTTCAAGAATTCTAACACCTGCTAATGTCACGCCGTATCCTATCCCTACCTTAAACAGGTATGTGCGTCCGACAGTTATTAGGGCACCTGTCAGCGCATTGCTACGGTATATTATAACTGCACGAACTTTGGCCCCACAAAGCGGCATCCGCTCAAGATATAATCCCAAACAGATGCGACAACACGATTGGATTTGACTGCTTTGACAAACCCTTTTGAAGCGGAACTGACTCCTGTGCACCGTGCACACCGTCCACAAAATGAATGCCAAGAGGCATAGAAGAGCAAGACCATAACCCAAACACTCGAGATTTCCTGCAGTAGCGCACCGTTTGCGTTGAAACCAGAAGGACAACCGTGCAATCTTACAATGGGACTCCCAATAGGACCTAGACTTTCAAGGGGCTGTGGAACTTCCTTGCTTTTAAGCACCCACTTTCATCCAGCATTCAAGACTTCAGATTTGACTTGCCTATATGGCCTTTGGAAATGCATAGGCAACGTTGGTTGAGGCTGCGACCCGCTTGTGAGAACTGTGAGGATAAACCGCTGCCAAAGGGAGCCGACTCGTTTAACATATGAAAGCTCGCTCTCTCTCTCTCTCTCTCTCGCCATCGCCCTCTCCAAGAGTTCATCAGGCTACGCCTGGCAACTTTTATGTTGGCTTCCTGTGTGTGTAGGATGACAAACATTATAAGATACCTCAAACAGTGCCATTTTCAGTGAATCATTGGATAATGATGAAGAAGGATTCGTTTCGCCGTGTCATGAGCTCTGCAACGATGGCCGTCACAAAGGTCCAGCCAGGGTTGGATCAGAAGGGCCTTTAGGCACTGTCATTATGAGACCATCATCATCGGCTTTCATCCATGAACCGTTGCAGGCCTGGTGGCCCAATTGGTGACAATTTTTGATATCACTTTTCTATATACTGCATTATGCTGCTCTTTTTTTTTGGCAGATGAGAGACAGGCCAATGGGGAAGTTCGCGGGACTTGCAGACTCTTGAGACAGCCTTCTCCCATTCAGATGTCTTTGAGAACAACCATAATGGCAAACACTTCGTATACACAAGGAGTGAAAGGAGGAGGCAAGGCCTATGCGCAAGATTTCGGGATGGTTAACCAGTCCTGCAAGGGAAAGACAAGCTCTTCCCAGCTGACACCACCAGAGATGCTCATGAAAAGACTCAGCATCGTTTGGCTCAACGAGCTGAAATATTTGATGGCCTCCTCTGGCAAAGGTGGGTTCCTTGGCACAGAAACCAAGGTCTTAGCACTGGGATGACGGTGGGCACGACATGAACAAATTTGAACCTTAAAACTTGAGAAATGGACAGAAATGGCCAAAACCATTTAAAAAAAAGCACGAGAAAAAACAGTCCTGGTTGGTTGAAGACTACTTTCATTGAAAATAGGGACAAGTCTGAGATCTCCGGTTCATGGGAGTATTAACCCAAATCCACCAACTATTGTGGTAATCACTGCTGCATTGCGGTAAGTGCGGGGAAGACGCTTCGGGTCAAGCATGTGGTTGTGGACAGCTTGAGCGAGCAGAATCGAAAAAACATAGACCTGGCGAGCTGCTTTGGCATGCTGTTGCCATTGGACCAGAACTTTTGAGCAACAAACAGCGTGAAATTTATCAAGATTCATCAACTTCCTGTGGATCATCTCTCTTGCAATAGCCCAGGAACAATCAGCACCAGCAAGGTCAGAGCCCAGAATAAGGAGCGCAGCGTAAAAACAATGGAGGTAACCAGGGTTCGAAGCGCCATGATGAAACGGAAGATTCGCACCATTCGCAAAGTCTTGAGGAGGCCTAGGCAGCAGTTTTGGAGGCATCATTGCAGACCGCTGACAGTGTAGCATTGTACTGGTTTAACTCATGACCTTTGATGATGAAATGTTTCTCAGACCGACTCAGACATTTCGCATTTTCGGCTTGGTATTGGTCTGAACATGTTGCTTTAATCCAAAGCCACTGCCATAAGGCTGCATGCAAAAGCAGCCTGAGACCTATATAATTGGCATGAAATGGGAAGACTTCGGAAGGAATCCTCTTGATTCCTAGTCCGGATTCCGCCTTCCAATTCTGCCGAGAAGCGTGTGATCCGTATGAGTCGGAATGCCTTGAAACCGGTAAAGCTTCCTACGGACGAAGGCTCAACATCGCCAGCGCTATTGACCTCCACAGCTATGGCTTCACAGTCGCTGGGCGGCTTCATGAGACTTTGAAACAGGAGTCTGCCCATATATATATATATATACATATATATATATATAAATACATACAGTATATATAGCCTCGTGCCCGGCCTTGGAACTACCGGAACAAGAATTAGCTTGGTTTAAACTACTGATTCCGTGACGAAATTTTGTCGCGGAATTTTCT
>BGPT01000527.1:30577-51452 GCA_003297045.1 Symbiodinium sp. clade C Y103 | reverse complement strand
ACCCCATGATCATTGTAGGTAGTTCCAAGGCTGGGCACGAGCCTATATATACAGTATATAATATCATATGCAGTGAGTATATATTATAACTTGATTATACTTGTAACATCTTGTAACACACGGTAATACGAAATTGATGCAAATTGGGCTAGACAGAAATAATAAGAAATATGCATTTGAAACGACCGCACATCAACCAAAGAGCCGTATACCAGCCAAAGCTTGCACGCAAAGTCATTCACCCACAACCACGAGTTTCTCATTGCATCCTGTTGCTGCAGTCATCTACCCAGCTCTCCAAGTTTGGTAGAAAGAAACAACGAACATATGACACGGGTAAGGAATGGCGCGGAACATTTCGTCAACTCTCAAGGTGGTCTTTGAAGATTTTGAAGCCTTGGTGACAATGTCTCCGGCAATCTCCGCCAAAGAAATGAGGACGATTATCAGGTCAAGCCATGCCCAAACCCAGTCTGGGCCATAGAAGAAACCTCTGTGAGTTCAGCTGGCGATGGCAACTGTTTGAAGTGGGACTCTTGAATTTTCTTAAAGCGAACTTCACATGTTTGGATATTTTTTGGCATAGAAAAAATCCACCAAACGGGTGCACATGGAGGGTTCGATGCTTCCTGGATTCCACTTCAAAGATGAACATGACACCATTCTTGGAAAATACCTGCCAAATAAAGGTGCAAAAACATGCAAAAAACATTGAATCGAATCCCTCCTAGTTGAAACTAGACTAACGATTGGAAAATGAAATCTGAAGTGGCCTTCACCGACTGGAGGCTTCCCCCATCATTCCGAGGCTCCAAATCCAAAGGCTCCAACACGACATGTGAGCTCGATGGTGAAAAGAACCTCGGCCGCGAAAAAATTGGAAAATTGGGATCCGGCTGCCGGGAGCCTCGGGAATCTCATACTTTGGCACACATCACATCACCATACATCACCTATTCTCACCTGGCTATCTACATAACTCTCGCGGCTGCAACAGCACAGTCATTCAAAGATTCAAGAAATATCAAGAAATATCAAGAAATGATAATGCTTGCAGCAAGCTCAGTGCAAATCCAAGCAGGACAGCATGCCTTCCTTGAAAGATTGGAGTGGCGACGGGCAAAACACAAGAATCTTCCAATGAAATCCCAGCGGCTGCATACAGGTACTGGGCAATTTCAAGTCCAACTGGTAAATTGTCGGGACTTTGGATGGCAAACTCCTTGGATGAGCAAGCCACTGGAAGCCAAAGAGCGCGCAGCTTAGTGCTCAGCTGCTAAGCAATATCTAACCATTCAAATCATTACGGCATATTACGGTGCATGGCCTCTAAAGAATTTTTAGGACCAATGCTTCAAACAAGTGCTTTATGGTGCCTTTTCCCCCACAAAGGAAGAACAAGATTGAACGCAACTCCCATGATCAACCTTTGAAAGCACACCTGCATCTCACTGAGATTCATGGTGGAAATGGAAGAAATTGAGACCACGCCAGACCTTTGATACCCTTAGCACCTGTGCTTTGCGTGTTCTTCGCATTGAATGGTTTCATCTTTGTTCTCCCCAAGTGGCCCAGCATCTTTGGCCAATGCAAACTCTCCAGCTCTTTTCTACAGTATATAAATATTCAACTACGTGGTCATCCCGAAATGCGGCCCCTCCCAGGGAGAAAAAACTGCTGCAACCTTCCAAGTCGCGACTTCGATGCCCATAAATAAAGAATTGGAGACTACCACCAGGGCAAAGAACATGTCGAATGCATGGCTGCTGACTAGTTTGCGCATCCGACGATGGCAGCGATCCCAGAAGCTCCGCTTCTTGCTCGCCGGTTCCTGCAGGGAGAGGCAAGAGTAAAATCTCAACACATGATTCTTGCATGATATCACCTGCATGCAATACATGTCCTCGTAAATAGCGGCCTCAGCAGGCCACGCGTGACTACAACCAAGTGTGCGCAGTTTGCTTTGGATCTTTTTGGGGCAGCAGGATGCCACTTCATGAACTCGCACTTCAAGACTATTGCAGTGCAAATGAGTGAAAGTGGCAATATCGCACTGCTTCAATATCAATTGACGTAGAATGAGAAAACAAACAAATGGATACAAATGGTCCATTGGTTTGTATACAATTTGATACTGCTGGTAGATACTTCAATAGATACAATAGACACAGTAATAACCGTTACTAGTACCATGTTTGAGCCACTCCTACATCATTTTAAATCATCCCAAATCCATGGAAGCTCTGGACTCCTCAGAGTTGCCCGCGAAGAGCTGCCGGTTGACGCTCCCTTCCACGGCAGCAGCTTTTGCCCGCAGTGCCAGGTCAGCTTCAGTGAAGGTATGGAAGACCTACCGAGACCAACACTCCAAGAGTGACATGAACAACCTCCAAAAATTGTGTTGCCACATGTGCATCAACACCGTCAACACCAAACTTCAAGACTACTGTACAGGTAGTGCTTGGCCGCTTGACAGTGGTCGTTCATGATCCTTTTAGAGACGAACTTCTAGATTCTAGGCCAAGTACATGGCAAGATCTCCATACCTGGAAACCCAAATTAACTAGGTAACTAAAGGTCATTTGGGTTCCGTTCCATGTGCACATCCTGAGATCCACCCAAGGACCATCAAGGACCCAAGGTTTCTCCATCTTTCCCTGCCTCAGGGCTGAAAGATAGCTCCGCCTGCCCAGCCAATTGACCTGAGAGCTCTCCTTGGACCAAGGGAGGCAAGCTGAACCTCGCAGCTAAACTGGTTGGTGGATGTTGGTGGTTGCGCCATGTTGCGCCAGTTGTTTGATTGGCGTTTTTGACCCCAACCTGAGGAAGGTTATACAATATAAACCATGATCGAAACCAGCTACCAGAAAATTATACCGTGATGCGACAACAGCCAGTGTTTGGCTACTTGCTCCTGACAAAATTACAAAGTTGCTGATGAGTAGGCCAGCACTGGCCAAACAGCATTCTGATTGCGCGATACGGCCAGGGTACTTCACGTCGTATAGCGGCGGTTTAATTTCTTCACTATTTTTTGACTGCAAGCATTGACTCCAGGTTGCTTTGTTCAAGAATTCTGAAGCCTTCGCAGCAACCCGCTATAGCTTGGAGGTGTGGTGTCTGACGGGCTACCAGTTTAAATAACTACGAGTACTTCTGTCTGATGACACTGGGCATTCCGCTACACTTGAAAGACATTTCTGGTCTGCTGGTCTCATCATGTCTCATCATGTCTCATCATATCTCATCCATCTTTATCCTCCCTGGTCCTCCCTGGTCCTCACCAACCCTTCATGCTCCAAGTCTCCCCGGAGTCCACCCAGAACGAGCTGATCGCGGGAGGCAGCCAGGTCGCGGGAGGCGGTCAGCAGTTCTTCCAACATGCTGCCGCCAATGCTGCCCTGAATTTGCCTGGACTATGCAGGACCACTGCGGATGGCCATGGATGGCCATGTTCTGGTCCAAGTTCGGGTGATCATTCTTGCAAGTGTGCTACAGCAGTTAGCAAGGTCGAATTTACTCATCAAAATGCGACCACTAAGTCAGGTCATGAGTCGCCATCTAAGCTGCGGTCCCAAAACAATTTAAGAATGAATGGCCAAACCATGGTTCCGCCAGTGCATCCAACTGAAGACATTTTTGCTTGCTACCTTTTGCATGTTGATTTGTATTGATTTGTACTAGTGGTCCATGTTGGGGGAGTCCAGGCCTGAGAATTGCATCCTGGCTGTCCAGTCTTGCCAGGAGCTCTTTATGACATCTTCGCAATGAAGAGTGAAGCTGTTCGTAAGATCTATCCACATCACTCTGGTCATTCTGACAGGACTTGGGGGGAGCCGCAATCATTCGTTCTTCTTCATGCGCTTCTGAAAGATTTTGCACACCTCACAGGGATGTGTGGCCTTGGCAGTTTAGAAATTCAGCAACATGAGCCAGGCTTTGCTCACCCTTTAGCCCTTGCATGCCATGGACTTGTGTTAAAAACTGTTACAACCACCGAAAGCTCATCCAACATTTGTCCACACCTCGTGGCCAAGAAGGCCACAAATCGCTGGGCAGGTGTGAAGGATGAGGCGCCTCTACGCCTTCCTCCTCCTCCTCCATGGACTCCACGGTGGGTCAAGATCCAGCTGATTCAGCTGCCAATGAATCAGAGATGCTTGAAGAACTTGAAGAACTTCTGTAGGAAATCTGTTTGGATCCCAAAGGTCGGTAGCTGAGGGTAGGTGAGGGTAGGTGCATCTGTTAGTAATGATTTCCGTGACCTGGCAACAAGTTGAAATGCATGACTTCAACAAATGCGGAACCATTTTTTGAATTCAAAATATGTTCGCTTGCACTTTCGAAGCAAATATGGCTGCGGTGGGTTGCATCAAACTCACCCTCCAAACCTGAGCTTGCTCTATCTTGCTCTCTCGCGATCCCCCAGCATCTGGGGTTCAACGTCTAAATCTAAGAGCTCAAGAGATGAGGCAAAAGGCTAAAATAAACCAATGTCAATGTCCAACAAAAAGCAGCGGTATTGCAAAGTCTCCTGAACGGTCTAAAAATAATGATTGCGCTATATTGCGCTTCTATACTACCCTTCTGTGATGCACCCTGGCCTGCTCTAAGCGCATACAGCAGGAGTAGAAGATCATCTTCCCAACAGGGATAGAACATGATAGAACCACTTGATTGATCTGTGCCCCAGGATGCCAAAGCGAACAGCAAAGCAGCAAAGGTCCGAAAAATCCTGAAGCGGGCTGGCCTTTGCACTTTCACTCTGAGGCATCCTACAGGTCGCAGCAATGGGACCCCCTATCCCGATTTTATTTCGAAATAAGAGTCGCGAAACACTTGCCCCAAAACATCTGCAAAAACATCGAATGACGATTGATTCATGGAAATTATATGAGCTCATACAGCCGCCAGGAAGCAGTCATGGAGTTGCTGTGTTTCAGTGGCTCCTGCGGTCAACATGGTCAACCTGAGGGATCCGAGCACTCGTGGAGGGACTCGAAGAGGAGCCCTCGCCAATGCCTTCCGGTGAGGTGAGCGGCACCCTAAATGTTTCACAAATCCAATGAAAATTATGGAAACATATTGAAACATAGGCATGTCCAAACATTAGTAAGGCATGTCCCAATGATACAATATTCCTTAATAACAATATACCTATATGGGATTCAAAACAGGACACAGCCATTTGCCATTTGCTTCCCTTCAGGTTCCTTTCAGGAGTGGACAGGGTGAGATGCTTCGATGTTACCATTGTCGAGCAGCATGTTCCAAGTCATGGGGCAAAAGCGGCGCCAAGCTAGCGCACCTTGATCAAGCATCAAAAACATTATAGAATTATAGCCATTATAGCCCTATGATACTTCCAACTGACATTGCTCACAGTGCTTTGATTCGATGCCTTCCGGTTGCAGAAAATCCTGCGCCTCTGTTTGCTGCCATGGTGGCCGTGGCGCCATCGAATGGAACTGTCTGAGTCCTGAACTGTGTGGTCTCGAGTGCGCCCAATGGAGAAGGGACTCAGCATGCAGCATCAGCATGACCCCCACCCCGCACCTGAAGAGCACAGGAGCTGCGACCCCTACCTGGGCACCATCCAAGCATTGAATCGCTGTCAAAGCTGTCAAAACAGTTCAAAACTATTCTTCGGATACTATTCTTCTGATTTGGTTGCAGTTTGCTGGCACGTATGTTGTTTGATGTCCTATGTTCTGGTCCTTGTGTTGGCCCTACCTGAGCTAACCCAACAAAACCGGAACAAAGGCCCCCCAAAAAAACCTATGCAAAACATACTTTTCACCACTCACAGCGCGGCCATCCCTTTCTCTCTGCCTACAACATGGCTTCAAATGATGGCCTCGCCTGGGTTAAGGACACTCCAGCGACCTGGCACTTTGTCAGTTCCATAAAGAAGCTAGAGCCAACTCGAGCTAGGAGACACGCCCAGCAAACAAAGGCAGCAAAAGAAACTTCAGAATTCCGGATGACTTCTCTCCTGACTCCCTTGATTCTTGCTGTTTGCATCATGATTCTTCCATGTTGAAATTGGCTCTTCCAGGACCAGCTACCCTCCTGCAATCCATTCACCCTGGCAACGGTAAAACCATGTATATAAAACATTATTGGCCCAATATGACCCACTCATCATCAATTTCCATAGCCCAAAGCAAATCTCCTGCCACCTGAGCGGCCACCAGGCTACCCGCAAAAGAGGAAATCGACCTTCGGCTGCACGCCCTACAAAAGGACAGTGTCGTGGCATGTGGGACCAATGCATTGCATATGCATTGCAAATGCTGCTGAACCTTGAGACATCTTGAGACCTGTCAGCAAACTTCAGCAGGTAGTCTCTGCATTTTGCAACTCGCAAGACGCATGAAACCCATGGAAATAATTGAGTATAATTGCAAATACACCCACACTTTGAGCTCCTGAAATCCATACAGACCCATTGAACGCCCAATGAACCTACATAAGGATTAGTCCAAGAATAGGGTTGCCATTTTCCGCAGTATCCTATGGTTTACCATCAGGTCCCCCCTCAAACTAGAAGCTTTGGGGTCATAGTCTGGCACCAACCGGCAGATGCAAATCAAGCTGCCTTCGAAGACCCAGGTCTGCGACCTCAATCCATCCATCTTTTCATCCACACACACAAATTATATATGCATCACGCACACACACACAGATATATATATATATATATATGCACATCTGCATATATATATATATATATACATATGTTATGTATATAAATACGTATGGGTTACAACTTATAACTTATAACCAGAACAGATTGGGTTTTAACTCTTTACTTTCAAGAGCGGGACATTCAACGTCAAACCGGGGGTCTTGACCTTTCATCAACCAAATTCGGTAGACACTCACTTCAAACTGGATACAGTAAAGCAGCACCAAAGAAAGGGCTCCTGCTAATAGCAATGGTTGCACCCCTTGATGGAAAGAACTTAGGAGTGGCTCAACGCACCTCCACGTTAATTCTACACCAACGATGACAGCCACTGGATCACATGGTGTAATAGTGCACATGTGCATTCAACCAGTCATGCATCTCTGTGCATGTAAAAGCGCTGAATCTCTGCTTTTCAGATTGCTTCCAGGTTCCATGTACTTGCCTCGCAAAAATCCACCAAGAGATCATTAATTTTGGATCATCTACTTCTTATATTTGTGGTCCACACGCATATATCATATATATATATATAATACAAATATTATTTCAAATGTATCAATCTGATTCTGTGCACATGCAGGGTGTTTGTTTTCTTTTAATCTTGGTTTGGCCACTGCTTTGGCAATGTTTCTAATTGTTGTAGTCTGGTTGCTCCGTGCGGAGGGAACATTTTTCTGGACATACTGGTCTTTCATCCGTTTTCCACTCGCTGATTCAATCCACTCAGGATTCTTCAATACCTTTACTGAAAGTTAGACATCTAGGCAGCGGCGGACCTACTTGCTCTGGACATGCTGCCCTATGAGGCCTGAGAAAAATGACAGGAACTGCATTGCTCAGTATTGTTCAATTACAAGATACCATGCCAAACATATGAATAAGATTGAATAAGGGCATTTTGTGCGGAAGCATGTTTTTGTCTTATCATTCCTCTGGAATTCCTCTTATCTGTAGCTGTGCCTCGACTTTTTTCCCTGTCTCCGGGTCTTTCGCACACACGTGCGCGTGTGGCCGGTCTGCATCCTCCGTCCTGCCCTGCTTCTGACCAAGCAGAAAGGCTTTCCGTCGGAGCACTTGGTCAAACCTTGCGATATCCTGTGGAAATCCTGAAATCCTCATTGATCCTTCTAGCTGCACCACCACATGACAGGATTCTGCAGGTGAATCTTGGACAAAATGCTTGGCATGGCTTGGGATTCGCACCAAATAAACCCGACAGACTCGACATAGAACATATAGACATACAGATATACATTGAAAACACGGTAGATATATTGTAGAATATTGTAGCGCATTTGACCAAGTCATTCTTGGCAGCATTTTAGGATATTTTAGGAGCATCCTTTGGCTCATGACTGGCGGAAAACTACATGCGAACCTTTGGGTATCTTTTCATCTACACCTACCTAATGAAAAAGCCGAAGGCATGCAAAGAATTCCTGGGGGTGTCTTGATTTTAATTTGCATTGCCAGCTCCATACATTTCCTCCACGCCGTTCTGATCTGACACAATCTGAGCACCATCTCAGAGTCAAAACCAGCATAAAGGATAGTAAAGAAAATCTCGAAAAAATACGCCTTCCCCTTAAAAAACGAAAGAGTTATGAATCAGTTTGAATATGAAATGACAAATCATATGTAGTTATATTCAATTGCTATCTCTGGAAACATCCATACCATTCCATATCTATACATCTCCATACCTAGAACATCCAAAACCACCACACACCTGGGTATCAAACATCGGCTTGACAACTGCCTACCATTCTTCTCATTTTTCCTAGTTTTTTAAGCGTCCTCGGCTTTTCAATCGAGAGCTAGGTCACCCTGAAGATTGTGGGCACCCATTCGGGGCCCTTTTGAAAACCACATTGATGTGCTTCTTGCACATCCTGGAAATGGCATGGCTTGAGGGCGTCCCAGCTTTTTGATCGGGCTGTACCCTTCCTTCAAGCTTGCAGATCCCTCTTGCTGGCTTGGGTAGTAGTTGGCACGCTGCAACTGAGCGGTTTTGAGCACCAGTTTACCAGGGCCAGGTGAAGCCCTCCCAGCGTTGATGCAACCATTTTACATACGATGTATACGTTTAATGATCCTTGGTCATGGTTGGAAGCAAACACATTTGCATGGCCTATTTCACTCAGCAGCTTCACACATATGGAAGTATTGTCCAACCACAAGCTTCATAAATCAAGTCAAACTGAAAGGCATTATGCCACCCGACTCTAGAAGCTAGACAGCCACAATTATGACATTCTCTGCGCATTCTTATACACGTTCATTAGGTGGATGTGAACATCCGTGAAACAAGGAAACATATATGACAATCCTTGGTTGCCATGGCTCGGGGTCCTCCAATGAGTTTCAACTGTCTCACTGTGTTTGACGCATGAAGTTACGTGAGTGTTTCTTCTGGCAGCTCTCAAGCCGAAAGAAATCCGAGCTGGCCAAAAACATGTTGCGAGGCAACCATGCGTTTTCGCTCTTTGGCATGGATTTGAACTCGCCGCTCCCACGGAAGGACAACCGACGTTACTACATCACCGCAAGGTTTTGTCTGATTAAATTTTGATCATGTTGATGATACTGTTGCAATGCTAGCTCTCAAACCACCCATCACGGTACAAACAGCTTTGATTTTTTCCGCTCTGTTTCGACACCATGGTTTAACATTTTCTCATATTTTCTCTACACGCTTTGTCCTTCAGGAGATGTTGCAAGCTTCGGATTTGCCTTTTTGTACCTTGGTTTTCTTCGCAGTCAGATGCCTAGCAGTCTTCCCACTTCTTCGAGCATGTTGCGAAGGTCGGGTCTCCACGAGACCGGTTCCTATGCCTGGGCCGCTTGATGGTGGCATGGGCAGCACCAGGTTGTCCAATGATCTTTGGAAGTCTGGGCTAGACATTACCCGATAACCCCCTAGAAAAACCCATGGCAAGACCCTGCCCCAACGAGATGTACTACAATTTAGACAGGTCTGTCACATCGTCGTACCTCGTCCACATCATTCCACATCGTCCACACATGCTATATCTGCAAATTTGCCCCCCGACCGAGGCACCATGAGGAGGATCCAAGAGATAGCTCTGCAACATTCTCGTTGACCCTGCACACTTTACAAGCTCCCTCTCCGTGAAGCTGAACCTCAGCGCAGCTCGCAAATGCTCCCAGTCAACGCTCTGCGCATGAGAACCACACGCAAAAGGAGAACAAAAATATCCGAGGCACTTTTAAAGAGTCATAGGAACCTGTCCATATTGGCCAGCCTTGCCCTGCATACAGTCCTTCAGGTACATATTATTGATTTCTCAGCGTCGCTGCGAATGTAGTAATGTATATATATATATATATGCATCTTTTAGTAATTCTGCTATATATATATATATACATAGAAAGGACGGCTAGAACAAATACAAAGCTAGAAGAAGCAAATCATTGCGCTTTGCAATGCCTTCTTTCTCTAGGTTGGGGTTGACATTTGATACCAAAGGATGAAGAGCGCACTTCTTGCCTTGAGAATCTAGCGATAGGATCCGCAGTACATTACAACCGGAAAGCAACCACTTACATATCTTACATATCTTACATGGCCACCTGCTTTCCCACGAGTTTCCTCCGAACTAGAACAGCACAGTAAAGGAATAGTCATGGAGTAAATCCCATTAATTGGAAAATCGCACACATGACACCCTTGCACAATGCAATCGCTTGGGGGCACGCATGACAAGTGTTCATTCATCATTTCATTCGAGGCGTACGACAGGGTCACTGCCTTGCTGCCTAGCATGACAAGTGTAACTTAAGAAACACGGTTGGTTTATGTTGGTTTCCCTTTATATCCCCTTATTCTTCTGCCATTGTTCTTTTGGGCGTGCTGAGTTCTCAGGGCTTGACAGGCCTGTGGCCATCCTTCAAAGGCACGAGTCTAATGAGTCTAATGCCCTGGGACCTGGATGGACCTGGTGAAGCCCTCCAAACAGCTGTTAGTTCTGGATGTTCATCTCCCCGCAGAGATGCTGTCATATTTTCATAATAGGATATAATAATATATAATAGGTATTCGATGATATCTGACCCCTGACCTGATCCAACCTGAACTGCAAACTGAGGAGGACACTCTTTGAAGTCCTTCAAGACTTGCACAAAGGTTTCGCTGCAACAAATCCGTCCTGGCTCACCTCGGTGCAGGATGGAACCTCCTGATTTCTGCCCATTCCGGGCAACTCTGGGAAAGGTCGCCTTACTTATGTTTCTTGCTAATTGAATGTGAACATGTTTGCAACATTTCCCCCTTTTTTTAGAAAAAAAAGGCGCACATTTGTGAGCTCTGCTGCAGTCAGCAATTGCGACATGGATTCTTTGAGGTCAAATAGGCCGCTGCGCTGAGAGCCAACTGATGCAATTGACAACGCAGCAAGTTCAGATCGAGAGTCCGCTCGATTCCATTTGGTTGCCAATCAAGACATCCTGTAGGAAAGCAAGGGGACAAATTTTAGCAGAAATAGCGTTGCACTTTCACAAATCATACTGATCTTCATTTAAAAATCATTTAAATCCATGGTTTGGTAGTATTTAGGACTTTCGCCTTCAGTTCGTTTGTTTATGTTTGTTTACCTTTCCTAGTGAACCTGAGCAAGGCCATACTTGGCCGTATGGGTGTCCAAACCTGGGAGGGGTCACAAACAGGGGTTTCTACCTCTGATTTCACTGGTGGCCATGGGGTGTCATAAATTCAAAACAAACCCAAAATAGTGGGCACCACCTCTCCGTGAGCCAGAGTATTGCCTACTGTCCAGTGAAGATTTTATCCCTGCATGTCCTGAGGTATGCTAAGACTGTCTGCTAAACTCAGGAATCGGCTCTTTGTTTCACTGACATCAAGCAGTCCTCACCCCAAATGTCAAAGCGGAGCTGGTTGCTTCCAATGACCCCCGCAACGAATTGTCCATGATGGAGGCCAATTCGCATGTTGAGTCCTGAAGGACACCAATGTGGCCAAATGGCATGCCACAAATGAGCTGTTGTTCAAAATTGTTTCATTTTCCCTTTCCGAGAATTCATTCAAAGCTTACATAGGAGCTTACGTTCGCTTACGTTTTCCACTGTTTTGCTTACGGAAGAACAATTACAAAGAATTGGCTTACGCATCTCTTGCGGCAAACCAATATTGGGGGCATGTAATGATCCAATTGCAAAGGAACCACAATGGGCCTGGGGTCAGTGACTGCAATCGCATACGACTAGCTTACCGATTGCCTCCACTGCCCAGCTTACGGCAAAATCCGATCTGATTAAACAATACGGTGAAGAAAGCGGCATTCATTCTGGTCTGCTTTCCTATATATATATACAATATTATACAATGGCATCATCTGCAAACTTCATAACATGCACCAAATGAGTCCCACAAACTTATTTGAACCACAGCTCTTATGGCCCGACATGGTCTTCCGAAATCTTCCGAACGGCTTACGGCAATATGTCAATTTCTGATCAATGCTTACATCACACCTTTCGCACTGCTTACGAAACCCCGGCAAAGTCTTACGACTTGATGGAGTTGATGCCAGCTCAATACTATGTTAAAGGGGAATTTAGCACGCTTCTCAAATGTGCGTTTCTGGAAAGCACGAGTCCTCGAAGCATCATGGTCACAAAGGAGCATCAACTGACCATTTTACGATCTAGCTCTGACTCCAAGTTTGGTCCTACAATGGATATTTCTGATTCCTTGGAGTTGAATGAGGCCTCCACAGGATTTCCAAAAGGCCTGTCCGAAAGTAGAAACCCTCTGGCCTAGGATACAAGGTGCAGTCAATAGGCTGCAGGGAGTATGAACAAGGAACACGATCAAAACTGGTCAAAATCGAAACAGAATGAAACGGATCAAAAGTCGTCTTGCGCTGTTGATGCCTGGTGTGGCCACCCAACGCAAAATGAAAACTCTCCTTGATGATCCACCTCATCTCGAACCTGCATGAGGGTGTGATGCTGAATCAACAACCTAACGTTTGAGGAAAGATATAGTCGGTAGATCCCAGTGTCATCTACCCCACTTCAGAATATAGACCAAAGATGACCAAAGTCCAAGAAATCAAGCACCTTTCACATCACAAGCTGGCATTCAGCCGCGACAAGGCTTTGTTCCCTCACGTGATCGATTCTGCTTTGCTGGACTAGCGATACATACAGTAAAGCTCAATCCATGTTCTTTTTCTGGATATTGTCTCATCCTTTCTATCATCCCCACTTCTCTTTTACTTTATACTGATTCGTTTCCCATATATTCTCATGACTTGTGGATAACCATTGGGATTTGCCATTGTCAGGTTGGATCTTTAAAGGGAGCAGCACCATGGTCTTGCCCTTCACCTGGACGATGATTCTCAGCATTGCCATTGCCAAATGGAGCAGCACCAGTGCGCCAATGGTCTCGGGACGCAGGAGGTGTCAAAGATCTGGTGAATTTGTCCAGAATCTTTCATGGGCATGATGCTGAACCGTAGGATTCTGGGGTATCTCATCTGTGAGTTGAGCATATGTGATGGCAAATGATGGGAACTGATTAGCGACCAAAGTCATGTCCAAGATTGCCAAAATATGCCAAAACAATGTGTGGGGGACCTAATGACAGAGATGAAAGACCACCGGATCCTGACAAACCGAAACAAAGACAATAATTGTTTCGAGAGAGAGCTGGTACCATTGGTCAAGTCTGCACGCGGAACGTATCTATATATATATATATATCTAGTATTATACAAAGTGGGAAGCCAGTGAATTTCTATCGCTTCTCTCCTTCCCAGTAGATCCTCTTGCTTTCACCTGCAACATCGTGCCGCCCATCGTCTCAACCCCAGTCAGTTCCAAGTTTTCAATGATTTTCAGGGCCACGATCCACACAAAACACCCTGGCGTTGCATCAAAGGGGCCCGGTCGTCATGCTGCGTTTTGGGTTCGTTCACAGCGAGGTAGGCATCGCCAATGGTGCACACCTTATACCTTGGTTTGATGACTATCTGCAGCACTGGATGGATCAGGAGCTTTAGCCTCTTCAGTCTGGTTGAAGCAATGAGGCATAGTGAGGTACGCAATAATATTGTTCAATAATAGGTGTCTGTGTATATAATAGTATGTAAGTATGTATATATGTATATAATTCGATATACTGCCCTAGCAATACAAAATCACAATAGTTCGTCATAATAGTTCATAATTACTTAAAATGACTTATATAACTAAGCTGGCACCATGTGACCTCATAGCCAATGGATGGAAACATCATGAAACATCCTGCAGCACCTGGAGGGCACCTGGATGGCATGCATGGTGAATTCTAGAACTTGGCAGGGCAAGTTCATCACAATTGCTGCCAAACATTGCCAAACGCGCACTGTTGCTGAAGAAAACGAATCTGCTCGCCATCACTTCAAACCCAATCCTCCATAGCAAAATCAACTGCATATGGTGAATTTTCCGTGGCTGGTGTGAGTCTAGGAAAGGGTTTCCAAGATCTAATCAAGCCATTGTCACGCTCCCAGGAGCTTGCAGCAGTCGTCAAACCTTGGGGCTGGTTGAACGGTATTCGAAGCCGAAGAATCACAAAGCTGTAAGGAACGAATGCATGGTCAAAACCAACACAAAATAATCACGCGTTCTGAACGGTCAACTTCTGCACAAATCTACACAGTATCTTGTCGTAGTTTCTCCCTCATGGAGAATGCCCAACCCATCACGTATCAAGATCGTATCAAGAAACATCAAAAGCAAAGTAACCAGGCTGACCGATTCAGTTGGTCCAACGCTTTGATAGAGTTGGATGAACAGTAACATTTTCAAGGGACCTGCCAGCTCTCAAATCTCCTAGCTTGCTCAGGCTGCCACCGTGCGAAAAGGTGCGTGACCAACCTGCATGAATTCGGAAAGCATGTTTTTCTTGGAGAATGCCCGAGCAACGCGCTTTAGTTTTCAATGATGACAGGACATGCCTGCGAACATCACAGCTCCTAGCTTAAAATGCTGATGAGGCGGCATCGGCAAAGCATGCCGAACCCTTCTGCAATTCTTGTGTTTTATTTTTTTTGCAACATTTTGCAACATATTTACTTCAAAATATTTCGAAATGCTTCAACTTTGGGCCTCACCGCGGTGCTTGGGTTGCTCTTGTGCTTAGTACAGTACCTTGCGCATGCGAGCAAACTCACTTCCACGTGTATCGCAGTGCACGACCGAGTCCAAACCACTCAGGTCCAAACTAATAGGTAAACGAAACACCAAGACGAAGAGGAATAAGTTCGGAATTAGTGAATAACAAATTAAATACACTTTGGTACATTGGTTAAAACATGTCGAGCACTTGTACGAGTATCATTTTGTATCTCTCACAAAGACGAGTACGACACTTGGCTGCGGGTCCCTTGCTTAATTTTGCTTCTGCGCACCCGGTGAAGCCCACGATGTCTGCAAAAAGCAGAGACATGTCCTTGGCCGTGGGGACACAGGTGAAATCAAGGCCAAGAAACAAGTCAAGTATGATGATAAGTATGTAGGAGTCGTAGGATGTCGTAGGATGTCGTAGGAGTGTGTAGTAATGATATGGACTAAGATGGACGAAGTAGGAAGTCAGGTCAGACCAAGACAAGTCCAGGGGACATGACTTGCTAGGATGCATTGTGATTCAATATAACTAACTCTTTCCGAGTCAGTGTATTATAGCTCGGAAGCATCTCCCAAGCAAGGTGAGCACAGGGGAGCTGAGGCCCTGACTTGATAAGTATACCTGGTGCCAGCGTGGACTGAAGCAGCTTTTCTGCTTTGTGAAAGTGGAACAACCTTCTTCAATAGTCGAGAAGAAACAGCGCACGAAAAAGAGCAAACCACCGATCAACAAAGTTGCAATTGACCGTAAGTTTTGGAGTCATCAAACATACGTTTTGTAATTAGTTTTGTGGGAATTGGATGGAATGGGTCAGCATTTTGTTGGGTCAGACATGGTCAGACCTGTGTCACTTCAAAAATTCGCAAGTTGATGGTCTAATTTCAAGTTTCAAACATGTGTAGCCAACAGTTTTGGGAGGTCGTGCCAATATCTCCCAATAGTTTTGGCTAAATTCGTGCCTATGTGCGTCAAAAATGATTGGCCTCTGCGAATTGTAGCATAGGATGCTATAAGATGCTGTAGGTATATAATCCAATTCAACTGGTGGTAGTGTCTAACCCAGGTGTTTGCGGCAACCAGCTCGGGCAAGGTGCGCAAGCTCCAAATTGTTGGTCTGCATGCTGTGAAGCACCTCTTTTGGCAACAAACTGTTCCTTGGAAGGCTCAGCATCAAAGTTGGGGAGAGTAAGAAAGGCCCAGTTGATCGGGGTCTCCAGCGGAATTTCTAACCATTAATTGCTCCATTGGCATCACTATACTCAGGTTTGTTGTTTGAATGTGCCTATATGATCCTATATGCTTCCGTGTTCTTCACCGGTGTGACCCTTTCATCTCGTTGGATAAGGGATAGTGAGCCAATGAGCAAGAAATGAACACCAACTCACCAAATAATTTGGGCATATCCATACGGTATACAACATGGGTCAAAGGAAACCTTTGAACCTGGTGGACACCCAGAGTATTTAATTTAGATAGCAAATTGATGTTCATCTATATAGAGTAGGCATTGGCCCATCCGCCACATTTCAAGACGAGCCACAGCAATGTATCGCACTCTTTGTGCTCCTTCGGTACTCTGCAGCATAGTTTTTAGTTGCAAACCCAATAGCACAACATGCAAACATGCTCTCCACTGCAGGAGCAAAACCAGTCTCGGAATGTGTGACCATACAAACTCACACTTGTATCAAGCAGCAAATGAACTGTGGCTTCTTGTTGGCAAACACTACACATCAGTGGAGAGCCACAGGCTTCAAAAAACAGGCAAAAATGGCCAGCAAACATCTGAAAGCAGTCCTTTTCCACAATCTTTAAGTCTTCCACACTTTTGAGCTGGTACCACTTCAAATCATATACCACCTTCATCTGCAGGATAAACCTGATTGTTGATCAGGATCCCAAGTCAGGAGCTGGTCGTGCTTTGCGGCGGAATGGCAAAGATGGCAATGCCAAGCAAAGAAAAGCAAACCAATTTGTGCCAGCGCACTTAGAATCACTAAGAACTGTGTAAAGTCATGAATTGTCATAATGTTGTCAGAGTCTGACAAATTGTGCTTGTTCTCAACTCACTGCAATGGAGCAACACTGTGGCGGGATAGATTGCACCCGCTGGCCAGTCTGCCAGGACTCCAGTTCCCGTTGCTGGTAAGACCATCAGCGCACCGCAAAGGAGTGCAGTTACGGAGACTCTCAACAGATTCCTCATTGCAAACATTTGCAAACCAACCATGGCAAAAGAAATCACTTGTGGCCATGCTCATCAGTGCGAGCGCTCCTTAATTGAAAGAAACAGATCCACGATGGAAGATATGTAATTGTCATTAGTTGTCTGTATTCAAACACAGAGTAGCAAAACCATGCAAAACCCTGCGTCAGCCAACAAGGATCAACTGTGGGCGGTGCTCAAAATATGACACTACAAGCAGGCAGCAGGGTTGCTACAACTGCCAGGAAACCATTTGAGTGGTTTGATAACGATAGTCTCATCACTCTGCCAAGGTGCAAGTGCATCATAGCACTGATGTAGAAGAGCGACTCGTAGTAGATCCAATGCGCGACTTCCTGTTCGGGGCAGGAATGGAACAGAATGACACGGTAAACACTCAGCACTGCCAGGACCATCCGGCCTCAATGTTCTGGTTTGAGATGCCATAGATTGCAGAAGCGATTGCTGTGAAATAGCCGGCTGCTATCAAGAAGACTGGGATGCCAATGTGGACAAGCAAAAACAACCTGCAAGCGGCGCTTGTGTCTCGTCCAGGTCATCCTTCATTTCACACACACACACACATGACATGGCTTTTCAGCCAACAGCCGTGCCCTTGACTCTCAATGTCTAGAGCACTGCCCCTCGCCAGTATAGCATGTATAGCTGTACTCATCAGCCTGAGTCCTCGAATCTGAAACTTAGAAAGAATGTAACCATCGAAGTCTGTAGGAGAGAGTTTCGAGGTTTAAGGATACAAGTTCAAAGGCCTATGCGTTTAGACCACTGAAATAGTTTGAATTTGAATGTCTTTTGTCGTAATTTTCTTCTCCACTTGACACTGGTGTGGTGTGGAGTTGCTGAATATTGGCTTCAACGGCGGTGCCAGCTACTTCTTGCAGCTTGATGCCATGCCGAGGCACATGTGCATCGCTTTCCTGGGGACAAAAACCGAATAAACAGCTGAGGAGCTAGACAAATGAACAAACATGAACAAACCATACGATCTCACCTATAGCATCTATAGCCCAAATCGTACTGTAACCCACGTGGGAAACCCTAATTACCAAATTCAATGCAAAACCAGGGTATCTGGGGGTATGGTATGGGTATGATTCTTGGTCGGATGGGATTATCCTCATGTGAATTGTGCTGTCTTTCAAAATGGCAATCCACATCTTTCACATAATAGTGATGACATGCTATGACATGGGGCATTGTTGAGAGAATGCAACCCTCCAGTATTGGATGCAATATAAGGCCCGAGATGGCCCGTGTACAAACCAATCATGCTTGTGCACACTTGTGCACTTAAAACTTCTTTGTTTTATCTGCCCTGTCCGTGGTTGTAATCTTGTAGTTTCCTTGGTCCTTTCCTAGCATCTGCAGCCAATCCAGTGTTTTGCCATGCAAGAACAAAAAAGGTTCTTCTTCCGTTTGTTCCGCTTTGACACAGAGACCCCAAATTTCAACCTCTCCAGTCTGGTCAAGCTTCTTGCGCTGAGGGCTGTCCTTCTTTTCTGCGTCTGAACCATCTACGTTGTCTTCGTTCCTGAACAGCTGTACAGCTGCAAAGAGAGGGGAACACACCTGGCTACCAAGCTTGCTGTGCCGTGGCCAACAAATTTGGTCAAATTTGGCAGTTTTCAAGACCAAACAAACAGTTCACGTTCTACTTCTAGAATCGAAACTTTTCGGCTAACTCATGCCAATTTCACCTTCGGGGGGTCGAGAATTACTTCTGAGTTCAAAATCTCTCCACATTATTGTTCCGACCATTCTACGTAGTATAGTTGACTAGATTGCACCCTTCCCCAAATTAACATAGACCCCGCCAAACAGGGGGTTGGGACTACTTTTACTTCCCACAAAGACTGGGCTGTTTTCAGGGTCTATATTAAACAAGCAGAGGGTACCTCTCGTTATTCCGAACAGCAGTGACTGTTGGGTTAACATTCCAAACACTCCCCGCGGCAGGGAATTTTGATCTTTCACCGTCCCTCCACCGCAGTGAAGGACTTGTATCAAAGTGCAGCCATGGCTCCCAGCTGAGAACTCCGAGGCATTTCTTTCCAGCCTCACAGCGATGACTGTGTGATGGTTGTGGATCAAAAACCCTGCACTGCTCGCATCAAAATAGCAGCGAACGTGATGTTGATGCCCACATCGATATGGCATATACTTATACCGTATACCATTCAGCTTGGCGCTCTACCGCCAAGCTGGCTGAATGATGCTCAAAGTACCATATCAAACTGTGCCGAATAGGACTGCTGTGAAACAAGAGCAAGCGGCTTCTTCTGACACAATTAGACTTTCTTCTACACTTTCTTCCTTTTGATCCTTTTTGCCAATGACAGCCCCGATTTCCAAACGGCAGCCTCTCCGGCGCAAAATCGTTGTCCCTGGGTGATGGCGGTGCAAGAGTTCTTAGGAATTCTTGGGTGTTTTCAGTGGATCACGGCTTGTGATTCAAAGAAGCCGTCTTGGGTGCCACCATTGGATGCTACCCTTGCATACACGGAAAAACCTAGGGGGAATGGGTTCCCAAAGGTTCGGCAATGTGGAACAAGGAAACCTAGCACTTTCCAGGTCTTAACATCTCTACGTGCAACTGGTTTTTGAAATCCTAGAGTCTGGAGGGTCCAGCACATCTGTAGTGCTGGAAACTGCTGCAGGTACACCGTGGCCGCTTCGCAGTAAGTGGCCTTGTCAATTATATTCATTATATTGATTACCCCGGTGTGGGGTTTTGAGAGCAAACAAGAATGACGCAACCAAAATAGAGACCAATGGGAATCCCGGAATCCCACTTCTTACAATTTGTAGTCACAGCATGTTACAACTGCCTTGGTTGATGGCTTCCAACTGTCTGCCAAATGGCGGATCCAAAGATTCCTGTGTGGAGCTCTTCTCCTGCCGGCACCAAAAAGGGTGACATATCCCAGAGAAAGATAGAGAAAGGATCGCAAAAGGATCAACTTTGGGTGGTTTTGGCAACAAAACAAGGGGGCACGTGATTTCACCAACAGCATATAGAGATATATAGAGACCATCAACAAATGCACGTTGTTCAAAATATCTGTGCAACTCTCAAACTATTGAACTAATGGATATCCGGCTGGTCATCAATTTTTGAGCCGTGCCCTTGGATTTTTCTGTGAAATCTTGTTTTGACATTCTGAGGGCAACACGAAGAGAGGCTACATGCCAAAAGAACTTGCAGGCTTAGACAAAGGTAGTCTCAGGCCGGTATCCTGCTGAACATTCCTGAAACATCCAAAACTCAACGGACTCCATTCTTTGAGCCTATATAACTGTTAACTGCACCTGTTGCAGCAAACCTACTGCTATGCCATGTGGTACCCTGACAACGCTCTGAAGGGAAAAAAAAGGAACGAATATCCATGAATAGTGCTTCCATGATCTTCCATGTACAATCTACCGTACTGTAGACCTCGGCATGCATTTTGATCAAACATGATTTCATCTGATTTCCACGTAATGTAGGCCCTTGCCGTTCTCACCAAAATCAAAGGATTAACAAGCACCTGCCACCTTTAGCCCTGTTCAAAATATCCTTGGTCTCTGTGAGGCATTGAAGGCCAGCATAACCAGCCACAGTTGCGCCCCCGATGAGGAGGAAGATCCCAAAGAAAAGGGCAAAGCTGCCACGAAGCTGGAAGAAGAGGTCCAAATCTCAGTCTCACCACTATCACCAGTATCATCATCACTATCATCATCACTATCATCATCACTATCATCATCACTATCATCATCACTATCATCATCACTATCATCATCACTATCATCATCA
>BGPT01000527.1:6097-30537 GCA_003297045.1 Symbiodinium sp. clade C Y103 | reverse complement strand
TCACTATCATCATCACTATCATCATCACTATCATCATCACTATCATCATCACTATCATCATCACTATCATCATCACTATCATCATCACTATCATCATCACTATCATCATCATCATCATCATCATCATCATCATCATCATCATCATCATCATCATCATCATCATCATCACCAGCATCATCAGCATCATCATCATCCTCCTCCTCCTCCTCCTCCTCCTCCTCCTCATCGTCATCGTCATCGTCATCATCACCATCATCAATCGAGTAGTTCATGCAACAAAGATGAGAAGTTGCTGTACACTTGCAATGAAGAAAACCAAGGAATGTCCAAACAACTAAGACACTGTGGATAATGGAAGAAACGGAATGTATGTGTTCAAGGTGGGTGTTAGTGAGCAGCAAGACCCATGTCGTTTAGATCCTCAAGGCAGTACCATTCCTGTTTCGAACTCAGGTCTGAACTGTACGCCCCCTCGCCAGTCTCTCCGATGATGATGAATCCGAACCTGAAGCATGCCCCTACATGCAGCAAGTGGCATCCGGCAATTTTAACTTGTTGAAGGTTCATCCGTGTCATGTGTGGGCTTGCTAAACTCAAGTATCAAGTTGCGAAATCTTTCTATACACGGGGAAACGCAGCTGGCATATTAGCAGGATGAGATCACCCTCCTTCTGGACAGGGAGAGCTGGGACTAAGGTGGTGGCTCCATGCAGAAGCAAATCCAGAAAAGCAGCAAGGAGACCTCATGGGACTCATGGGCAGATCGCTCTCAGCATCTCAGCAAACAAACAGGTTGCAAGTTGATGGACCGGTATCTCAAACACCAAACAATGGGATATTGGCAATAAAATGATACACATGTAAGCAGTGTTGTACTTGATCATGGGTTTGTAACTTGGGTTCGCGCAAAACAACCAGAATCCTGGAATCAATTTATCCGGGACACGGGCTCGTCTAATTACGACCACTGTACATACATTTTCTTGCAACATCACAGGCGATATTGAACAATTGTGGGGATAAAGTCAGGCATGGCCATGGAGATAAAACCCATGTGCAACTTTTAACAATCATCTAGGTTAAAAGTTAAAACATGCCAACAGATTCTAACGCTGTTACCGGGGTCAAACTGCCTTTTTCATCCTTTTTCTGTACTAGTCCGTTGACTATATTCCCATCATTTCCATGCATTTTCTCAGCCAGGAGACGAACAATGACTTTTCCAACGACGCTTTGTTGGAATCCTTGGATTCGGGAGGCAGCATTGGCCGGGCTGGGCTCCCTCCTCGACTGACCGTTCGGTATTCTTCTCCATGGCCGGCCAGGAATTTGGCTCTAAATGTACTAAAATATCAAACATATGCGATACTTGATATTGGTGTGTGATCTTCTAGCCAGCACTTTTCTATTAGTAAGGGAGAGTCAAACCTGAAGTTGGCCAAATATATATTTCGGTGTATTCTTTGATTTTTTTCTATGAGTTGTTCCGTGCGAGCTATTTCACGTATACCAAATTCAGCTACCGAGCGTCTAATTCAAAGACTTTGACGCAAAAAGTCCAAGTATCTCGAAACACCTGCGCTGCAGAGAAGCAGTTCCTCTCTCAAACTCTTGGGATCTTGCATTTCCGTGCGTTTCCCTCAAACATAAATTGCCACTGCTCAGGGCCTTCGGTCGGACAGTGATACAAGGTGATACAAGTACATACAAGTAGTCAAGTAATTAGTGTAGTCATTGTAGCAAGTCGTAGCAAAGAATCAATCAGAATCAGCTAAAATCAGCTATGGCTGTAATCAGCTTTATGTTCGCTGTTCCTGTCATTTGACGCAAGATCGATCAAGATCGCCTGGGGGAGATTCCGCACTTTCTGCAGGGTTGTCAGTAACTTCAGCTTCCAGTCTCCCTCAACCTGACCCTCCTTCACGGGCACCTTGGATGTGACGGCTATGCGGCTATGCTCATGACAAGTTGGGCAGCAACGGTGACGGTGCAACTGGCAGACAAAAACAGTAAGGCCGGCGGACAAAGAGCATTAGAGAACCCAATCCGAACCCCAGGAAATCCCAAACTCCCATGCTTCAGCCAAGGATCATCTGAGGATGCGATTTCGAGCATGCTGCCCTCGCGGGAATTGTGCCGATTCACTGAGAAGACATTCACTTCTTGACCACGTTTCTCCTCATTCAGCAACATGTTCAGGAACTAGTTCAAGTTGGAGCAATCAAAGGACAGTACATTTGACTCCTCCGAGAGATCTAAACAGCCAAGAAACTAGGGAACAAATCGGAACTACATATTAATATAATATAACTTTCAAACACTTGCAGATGCACTGCCAGGGTCCATTCTGCTAAATTAGAAGCAGCTGAAAGTTTGGAGAATAATGTCCTTCTTGTACGTACTGTCGTCGCGCACACAAACACACACAACGGTAGCAAATTAGTAGTCTGTAGTCTTATGTTGTACACGCAGCAACTTGTCCCACAACAGCTGGAATGACTCCTGATTTCGCCATGACTGACTCCTTCGTCAAGACCAATTTTTCTGAACCGGAAGGTACATTTCGAGGTACATTTCTGCTGGGTGTGGCTGGATGTTCAAGTTGCTCAAGAATAGTTTGGAACATAATATGACTTCATGTGAATTTAATTGAATTTACTGCGGAAGAGGTTAGACCTGGATGTTGGTTCTTTCGCAACCCAAGATTGCCACGCCAAGGGAGAAACACCAGGTACAGCGGGCCGAAAGGGCCCAATGGGCCCAAAGATATTTAGAGAAGGAATTCCATACCGGCCACAACAAATCTTGATGCATCCACTGTATTTGATTCATGTTGATTCTACTGTATTCAGATCCAACTGGTATCCAGTTCCCATCATCGAGCCGGAGTAATCTGATCGGAGAGTCGTTTTCAAGGAGATACGTGTCCATATATCCTTTGCCTCGACAGTCACATCAACTCAAGCTTTTCTGTGTTTAGCTGTGGCAAAACAAGTCTGTGGGGAAGCTGCAGAATATACACCACGAAGGTCGATGGACATGGTATGGCATGAACATGGGCAAAGGCAAAAACACTGCCACTGAAACAATACGTGCTTCAAACTGCAATGTCATCAAAACTTCGCAACTTTGCCCGAGTCTCATCCAAAATGGTATGAATTATGAGTTAAAGGCTTTAGAGTCACAGGTAACCAAACCACCTCTTACCTTGAACTTGTTTCTACAACTGCGCCTATCTCATCCTACTCCTACACTCACCCTGCACGGCCTTTTGCCCAAATCTGCTGCTGGTGCCACTTGAAGCGATCGTCTTGACGCAAGAATTCCTCAGCTCAACAGCTCAACAATCCCGTTGCAAGTGCATGACATTGAAGGATGACGTAGATGTGTGCCTACATGCAGCACCATTTTACATCAAAGTACAGACTAGCTCCAAATCAAGTCTCAAGCCCTTGGGAAACCACTGGCCAAGCCACGTGTGTTTCCGCAGACACATGGATATGGTTCACCTGATCCACGGCTGCAATCCAATCTTCGAAAACATATGTGTCGTAGGCCAAAATTTGGCACCTCAAACTTGAATTTCATATAATTCATACGGAAGCGAAATTGTAGCTTAGATTTTATTTTGAAATATATGTTGAATGGATCTTAATGATTTTGAATGGGTTGTTAAATAATCTATTTCCAAGAATGACCAACCAATTTTCGCTTTCATTTCCAGTTCCAGGATCCTGCACCAACGACATCCCACATCCCATGACTGCCTCGCCGGTGCTCATCATGCGACTTGCGGTGTTCACGGTGTCACCAAAGAGAGCGAACTGCGGCTTTTGGGAGCCGACCACTCCACTGATCACCTGAGGTGCCTACCCAACTTGTCATCCCCAAACCTACTGGATCTGCGTGCCTGGTTGATTCTGGTTGGTTGATATTGGTCTCCAAAAAATTATAACAATAAATACGAGTAGCAAAATTCTAGATGTAATTCGATCATCTCCGTGAAACATCACTAAACCGCCCTCCTTGGAGATAAAGACAAACCAAGGGATTTCCCTTGCGGACCCAGGCTGAAGAAAAAAAACCCGAGCCATCCTCCAACATCAGCTGAGCAGTTGTTATGGTGGTTGACAAGGGTTGGCACGTTGGATTATCACCCCCATCTACACCCGTAATCACCTAACAAACAGCGCCTCAGAACCCATGGTTTCGTATTGCATTTGTTTAAATTTTGTGTAAGGGCTATCATATCTGTTATTGGGACATTGGATGCATCCCCATGAAAAACTCAATGAGTACAACAGTCTGGCATCAACTGGGCATTGCTCTAGAAGGTCTTGGTCTCCCGACATTCCCTGTGTTGAGGCCAATCTTCAAAGACAGCTTCTCCATGCCATCCATACCTCCGTGGAACATTGTGGAACCAAAGGAAAATGGCTTCAACTCGTGTCATGTCAGGGACAAAAAACAGCAAGGAATGTCAGTTCTCTCTATAGGAGTTTTGATGGCTTGTGCTGACGGGATCTTTGGGGTCTCCAAAAAAATCCCCCTGGATCCCAGTAGTAGATAAATTATGGCACTGGGCTACTTACATCTACTTACCACCTGGGCTAATTTCAGAGGCATCAGATGGTCCTGCTGCAGCCAAGGTGCCAGTGGCACATTTAGTAAACTGCCTGAGGATTGCCACAGCCACCTCCAAACCTCAGCTTGTCAAACTGGTCTGAAGATGTTCCGGAGTGTTCCGGTATATGCAGCGCATGAAAAACAGCAAAGCTATCGACCATCATTGGCTTTCCTACCAAAAGAGACCGTTGGCGGATTTTGATGGATCTTGATGGATCTTGTTTGGGTGCCCCATCTGGCTGTTGCCCCAAGATTGACGAAGCAAATTCAGTGGCTGATATGCCTTGATCCTTGATGCAACATGACACCAGGGACGAGTTGCACTTTACAGCTCGACCTCCGCTTTTTTGCGACGCCAAGTAGTTCTTTTCGTTGGATTTGGCGGGATCACCCAACCTCAGTGACTCTGGACGGCTTGCACCATGATACTCGCCTCTCCATGCATCTGGGATCCGATGGGAGATCTGGGACTTCAATGGACTTCACTGATCTGCATTGCATTGCTGACGAGGATCCCCGCAGCCATAAAGGTCTTTCCAACTGTCTCGATCTTGGTAATGTCATGCTCCTAGCGAGAGAAAATGAAACATCAATCGCAGTGGTTCACAAGAAACATCCCCAAAAATGGGCCGGTATGGAGCATCCCCAAATGGACTGACATCCCTGATCTGATTCTTTTATTTATTGGGGCATTGGGACATCTTGGGACCATGACCAGGGTCCTAACTCCATGAGTGAGCTACAAACGGTTGTCTCAGGCATGACCATGATGTCGCAGGTGGCCAAACCATCACCAGATTCTATTGCCAAATCATCCAAAACTATCAAGGAACTTGGCGTCCATGGAGTGTCCACAAAGGCACCAACAAAAGGCGGCCTAAAGCTAGCAAGACACTTCAACCCACACAGCCACACAGGGAAACCGCAGCATTCTTGTAGTACTTCTATGACTTGATCTATGCAGTTTTGCCTGCTACATCCTCTGGCATCCCCTTGATCTTCCTCTCTGGCAATTTAACGCGTCATTATAATCGTCACAAGACCTGGGGCATGTCAATTGCGAAAATCCCAAGATTCTTGGGATCCCTTTTCTTTGCTCCTGAATCTTCGAAACATATAAAAAAAACCACTCAAGATTTTACGATCTCAAGCCCTGCTCCCAAAATCCCGTCCTGGCACACAAGGTCCATTTGTGTGAACACTCTGTCCAGCATCAACACCAAATCGACAGGATGCAACCCGGCAACCACTCGTCCAAAGTCGTAGATATCAATAAATACTATCGTCCTTGGAAGCACTGGACGAGAGCTGGATAAGCAGTGGATGAGCATTCCAGTCTTTCAGTCTTTCAGAAACAGTCACACGACGCATGACTTACGCAAGCAACATACCGTAACATACCTTTGTGGGGAACCAGAATCAGCTGACAGCTGCAGCCTGGATTCACAAGGCCACGATCCTGGAAAATGGTCTCAGTAGAGGAAACAGAACGGAAGCCTTCCGCAGAATCCATCTTGTCGTTCTGATTGTTGCGGAAGCTAGTAAACACCGCCTCGACGACGTCCTCTGGGTACATCCTTGGTGGGACAGATAGGAATCGCACGAAGGCACGATACAATACATGCACACATTTGATAGATTCAAGACGGTTCAAGATATTTGAGGACGGCGTACGATGATCAGTCACTTTCGAAGGGTCCAAGAATCGAAGACAATTCATTAACTGAAAATCCATGAGTCATAGGATGTTGAAGCACGAGCCAGGAATCCAGTGGACAAAACGAAACATCACACATGACAAAGCATGACACGACATGACAATGAATGACAAAGCTATTGCATGCTATTGCAGGTGACCTCCTAATGGTCCTAATGCAAATCCAATATGAACGATGCATGTCATGTCTTCGAGTTATTCCGAGTGATGTCCTCAGCATGGCCGCTGCCATGCAAACAAGCAAACAAAAAACCTGCTGGATCCTGCAAGTTTGTTTAACTTTACGGGATCCCTGCATCTAGGATGGTTTAGGAATGTAACTATTTGGTTCCCCACCTGCCAGGTGAGGGTCACTAGATTTTATCACAGCTGTACGCGGGGCGGGGCGGGGAGGCGGGGTTTGCCTTCCGCCGACTAGTCGCCACTTCCCGCCACTTGCCGCCAGCTTCCCGCCAGCTTCAGCTTTCAGGGGGCACTGCCGGACTTCATCTGCCAGCTCCAAATCTGAGTGGGCAATGCCGGACCTCAACGGCGAGCTCCCGATCCCAGTGGGCAACGCCGGACCTCAACCGCAAGTTCCCGATCCCAGTGGGCAACGCCGGACCTCAACCGCAAGGTCCAGATCCCCGTGGGCAGCGCCGGACCTCAACCGCAAGGTCCAGATCCCAGTGGGCAGCGCCGGACCTCAACCGCAAGGTCCAGATCCTAGTGGGCAGCGCCGGACCTCAACGGCAAGTTCCAGATCCCAGTGGGCAGCGCCGGACCTCAACGGCGAGATTGAATGCCAGAAAGAATGTCAGATAGAATGCCAGAGAGAATGCCAGATAGAATGTCGGATAGAATGCCAGAAAGAATGCCAGATAGAATGCCAGAGAGAATGCCAGATAGAATGTCGGATAGAATGCCAGAAAGAATGCCAGATAGAATGCCAGATAGAATGCCAGATAGAATGTCAGATCATATGTCAGATAGAGTGCCAGATGGAATGCCAGATAGAATGCCAAAAAGATTCCAGATAGAATGCCAGAAAGAATGCCAGATAGAATACCAGATAGAATGCGAGATAGAATGCCAGATAGAATGTCAGATCATATGTCAGATAGATTGCCAGATGGAATGCCAGATAGAATGCCAGAAAGAATGCCAGATAGAATGCCAGAAAGANATGTCAGATAGATTGCCAGATGGAATGCCAGATAGAATGCCAGAAAGAATGCCAGATAGAATGCCAGAAAGAATGCCAGATAGAATGCCAGATAGAATGCCAGATAGAAGAATGCCAGATCATATGTCAGATAGAATGGCAGGTAGAATGCCAGATAGAATGTCATATCATATGTCAGATNATGCCAGATAGAATGTCAGATCATATGTCAGATAGAGTGCCAGATGGAATGCCAGATAGAATGCCAAAAAGAATGCCAGATAGAATGCCAGAAAGAATGTCAGATAGAATGCCAGAAAGAATGCCAGATAGAATGCCAGATAGAATGCCAGAAAGAATGCCAAATAGAATACCAGATAGAATGCCAGATAGAATGCCAGATAGAATGTCAGATCATATGTCAGATAGATTGCCAGATAGAATGCCAGATAGAATGCCAGAAAGAATGGCAGGTAGAATGCCAGATAGAATGTCAGATCATATGTTAGATAGAGCATATGTCAGAGAGAATGTCAGATAGAATGCCAAGAGGAAGAGGAGGAGAGGACAACTCTGATGAAATCTAGAGACCGAAGGTCGCTAGATTTCANTCCCTGCCAGAAAGTTGTGCCAGAAAGAATGTCAAAATCTGTATCACACTATATGCCAATAAAGTGTCACGGTGGGGATCACTCGAAGCAAAGTAATTAATTCATTTTTTGTATTCTGAAACTCCAGTCTTCACCCTGACAGGTCATAGCAGAGCTGACGCATTTACAACGCTCCACATTGCCGGGAGATGTTGGGATCTGCCCTATGTATCCTAACATGTTCCGCCCGAGAGTGTGCCGAATCAAGGACATTTAGGGATATTTAGGGTGTGTCTGAAAATACGGAGCCCCGAAGTCCCATTGCTTATCTCATAATCTTACATTATCTTGCACAATTTTCATCAATTTTCCCCATATCTTCCCTGTCACAATCTAGGATATAAGATTACCATTTTGGGATACATTGCACTTCTGGATGGGCCTGTTTAATGGCAGCTGGGATCTTCAGTAATCTTCAGTTATTTTCAGTTCAATATCATTCAATGCCAAGTCTCCCTTTCAGAATGTCTCGATCAGCCCCCCGCGCGGAGCTAATGCGATCGTCCCAAGCAAAGTTGTGTCGCGCGAAGCGCTCCGAGACATAGACGTATGCACCCACTAGCAGCACGAGGCCGAACTGAACCACAGAGTACTCTCCCTGAGTTGGCAGCTGCACAAATTGGGCCCCAAAATCAACAATTCGCCATTCAGGGAACGCGGGTGGGCATGTCAAGTGGCAAGATTTATAATAGTGTTGAATGCTCCTGTAAATGCAAAGCAGTTTCAAAGAATATGCACGAAATTGGCCGGCCTCTTTATTTTGAGCCCAGAACATCCCAGAACCTTATCCTAGTGCCCGCTTGGATTTGGGAATTGACGTTCCTGCTTCTTGGTCCGAGCAGTACAAGTAGGGTCGCAAGCCCCATCTACCATTCTACAACCAGAAGTGAAAGTCACTGCAAAAGGGTCCTGGCCAGCTAATCCCCATGGCACAGCACGCTACGACATCCATGACTAAGCCTCTAAGTCACCGCAATGTCATTGCATGTTATCAAAACAGCCAGCCGCGCTTTGGAATTGGCATTTGCTACTGGCACACGGTGACTCGAAAGAAGCAGCCAGCACGCAAGCAAGCCAGCATATATTGAAGGAGCGTGCTTTGCATAGAACTGTTCTTTGTCTTGAAAATGAATTGGGGTACCGTTGAACTAATGCCAGCAGCGAAATAACTTCAATATATATATATATATACATGTATATATGTATACATTTGTATATGTATAGTTATGCCATAATGATAAGATGGGTTTAAAGTACCGTCAGTGTTTCCTGCAAGTTTGGGTCATTTCATGAAATAAGTATAGTCTTTACCCATGATGAGTCAGCACAAGCTTTTCGAGACTCCCCCCAACGGAACACCGATTTTCCGACGAAAAGTGCCCATCGCGACGGGTAAACCCAACAACCCAGCAATAGGGTCGCGACATGTCGCAACCCCCATCTGGCTGCAGATATGGCTATAAATCACCTGGCATCTCGGTGTTGTTACATTGTATGAAGATTGCTGATAGAAAAGGATGTCCATCCCATTCCATCCCCGTTCCATTCGGATGGTCCCATGGGCATTGTCACATGCTCCATCTGTCCAAGTCACCCGGAGGATGAAATGCTCATCACACACAAAGACTTGTGTGTTGCCACTCCCGACAGTGCCTAGGGCTGAAATAACCCACCAGGCGATGCAAAACAAATGGAGCAGTCATGAAACATCATGGAACAATCATGGAATAATCATGGAATAATCATGGAAGTCTCACGGTTATCTTTGGGGACATCAAAGCTTCCATGAAGCCGTGGCGCAAGTCGTCTCAGTCAGCAGGTAGGAATGGTGCACAGCCAAAAGGACCTAAGGTGTGTGCGTGAGCATCGTGTAAAGGAAAACACCAACTCCCTCAGGAAAGTCGGTCTTGGTAACCATCCTGCCAAACAGTCACTAGAAACCACTCTAGGAGAACGCAAACAGAATCTAAAGGAGACCATCGAGAACCACGGCATCCCCTATATATCGGCTTGTAGCACAAGCATCTACAGGGCTGTCACCAAGTGCCAAGCGGCCATGTGCAAGAATAAGACGGAGCAAGCCACTGGGAATCTCATCCGCACACCCGCGCAGAAGAACAAAGGCATGATGGCATCCTTGAACAACAGTTCTTTTTGATCATTTGAATCATTTTCCAATAGAATCTCAGAATGCACAGGCAAAGCACGTTCATCTTGTGAAACCGGGTAGGTAAACCAACGACTTGACCCAGCATAACATGACAGAACACTCACACAACCCACCTTGCCACACAAATGCCCTGCAAAAATCACAAACCACAAATCCCAGAGCTTTGTAGACAAATACATCCAAAAATTCAAACAGTCCAACGTGCCCAAAAAAGAATGCCCAGCTTGGAGAGGCGTCGTCAATTGCATTTCAACTACGTCAACTAATTACCTTCAACCCAGGATCTGTGACATAGCCGGGTTCTTCTGCCATGATCTGGCGCGAATGATGCGGAAGCATGCGGAAGCTGCAGAACACATTGCGCTGAAAGTGGTAGAGGTGCACTGCAGTGAATTCTACACGATTCTACTCACTCTTGCGATTGGCATTAAGATGCGCATGCAGTGGCATCTGAGATCTGCACTGCCCACATAAGTTTGTTGACATATCATGACAGGTGATGGGCCAATATCATCCAATATGGGCCAATATCACTCCCAGAAAGCCTGTGCATTTCTACGCAGTGACATGTTATCTTAGAAAGTAAGTGGGTCTCAACCGAATAGATTGAAACGTACAGCAGCTGCTCCAACCTCCTACACAACAAGGAGTATCGAGGGTCATCAACTCGATCTCACTGCCACCTTTACATATCTTTACCTGCTCCTGTCTCTATTACAGCTTCATGATGCGCCTCAGAAGCCCTTCAGACCTAGCGGCATAGGGGTCCCATTAGGTGTCTGCCCGGCCCTGCCTCGTAAGCATGCTTCGAAATGGTGAGCAAACAACAAGTAATGGCGACATAGCCTTAGGTATAGCGTTTTGTTTGAGCTGTGCACCAAGGTATCACCGAGCATCACGGAAACCGGGAATCTACCATTTCCTCACCTTTTTGTCATTCGCCTCCCATTCCTGCACATTTTTGAATACATCATTACATCCAACATTCAAGGAAACGAGTCTTGTTCAGTGAGATGTTCATGAGATGTTCCATTTAATCTTGTCACTTTGAAGCGCCATCGCATGCTGTCCCTTCCCACAATCACCGTCAATTGATGTCAAGTATGCATCAATAACATTCAATAACAACAATCCCGTCTCAAACTCCCAGGAGGCAGTGCCGCGGGTAATTGCTACGCGCTAAGCTTGCTATCGCCAAGACTTTGGGTCTGAGAATGGCAGACTAAGATGTTGGCAGAGCGTGGCAGCTGGGTGCAAAGTACGCCATGATATGCCAATGAGAATTTCAGGAATCATCTGCTGTGATATAGCCCAAAGAAACATGAGACAGGGGAGCATGTTTATTGCAATCCCAAACCTATATCATCCTATATCTATTTTGGCGATCCCATCTGCTTCATGGCAAGAGGCTGGCTTGCCAAGTCCTGAAGTGCTTGAAGCGCAGTGGGAAAAGCAAGACTTCCTGAGGGCTGGCGCATTTTGACAATGTTTACAATGTCTTGGGAAATGTTGCTCCTGCGGCTCTGTAGCCCTGCAAGTTTGCAACACAAGCATCATGCAGCTCAAACTCAATGCGAAGAGAAAAATATCACAACATGTCCAATCAAAACGATATCGCATCAACAAGGCATGTGAAACAATCTTCAAATCATCCACCCTGCGCAAAATCGAGATCAATATGAAGCTGACAGCTAATTTTTGATTCAGGTCGAGTTGCGCTGAAAGCTATCGCGCCCATGATGACCAGCAAAGAAGTCAAAATGTCCGAGGAATTATCACCCTTGCAAGATCGCAGGTTGCGAGGGTTGAGAGACGAAGTCTCGGTGGGATTTGGTGGGTCTTTGATGGTTTTTGCGGACAAATGCTGTCGTATGATTTCCGTATGTCTGCATGAACCACATCGGCTTCTGGCACTTGCTGCAAATCATACTAGTGACTCCTATACTAGTGCAACTGCAGCAAGCCAATTCATGATGTCGAAGCTCAGTGCTGAGCTCACTATTGAAGCCAGAATCTAAGAACGACCCTCATAAATATTCATAAATTATCACGCAGCCGCGCAGTGGAACTCCTAGTTGTGCACTGCAAAAAGGCCGCAAAAAGGTTGCAGAATTGGCATAAAAAATTGTATGGGACGGTTACCACCAAAGAATGACCCATATACCGTATACCCGAATCATACGTCATACACACCAACAGAGAAATGGCACCTGTGGAGGGGCCACAAGCACAGCGATAACTCTCACCAGTTGGAATCCGACGATAACCACCCACGTCAACACACGCACCTTGGTTTGCCAAATAGTTTGCCAAAGCACGCCACTGCTGCAGTTTCCAAGAATAAATGAAGTTGTCTCAAAGTTTGGGAACCGAAACCTCACGGTTTATCATCATGTTCGCCATTAATACATTCCTTCCATTTCATTCCTGCTTTCTCCCATTCTTGACCCATACCCATGTCAATGTCGTCCATTGTCATCCCGTGTCAACTTGCTTGCAATGAAGGCCTCAGATGGTGCTTACAGCCAATATCGGCCAAGTGGCAGAGACAAAGAACTGGTTGCCGCTGTTTTCATCAAACGTCTGGCAGAATGCCTTGACAGTGTCGAATCAACGACCATCAACAACCATCAACGACGACCGAAGACCACTTTGCCTATGCCATCCTATGCCCAAATCATGTGGTAAAACCATGTAAAACCCACCAGTGAACTGCCACCTTGGGATAGTTTATGCAGTTTATACCCATTTCTGGTGGAACTTGGGGGTAGTGGTTGAACGTTTATCATTTCTGGATGACACAATCGACGAAGATCCCCTCAGCCTAGTGCACACGTTTTGTTTCAGCTGATCTTGTGGAAGCATTCTCTACTATCTTGCCTCCCTGCCCCAGTTGCAGCCTGCTCATGGAATTTCGAACGAAACTTCAGGGTGAACATATTGTAGACAAACCTTGGGCCGGCAAAGTGAACTGGTGAATGCTTATGAATGTGTGGCAACTGAAGTATGACAACGACTAAGACAACACCAACCCCCAGCCATGCCTTTGGAGGAGAGGAGGAGAGGAGGAGGAGAGGAGGAGAGGAGGAGAGGAGAAGGAGCAGGAGGATTTTGTTCCTGCTGATGTATTTGAGGATTATGATATGTATGGGTGATAATCATGTTGCTAACAAATATCATTGTTATGAACACGTTGTTGATGTCGATGTCAATACTGGTGAATGCTTATGAATGTGTGGCAACTGAAGTATGACAAAGACAACACCAACCCCCAGCCATGCCTTTGAAACTCAAGTAGTCACTCGTGATGCGCCAAGGCGCTCAGTGGTATAACTCTTGTTGTTGAAGCGAGACTGCCTGGCGCTGCTGGTATGCTTATGGGTCAAATATCAGCCTGTCAGATAGGCATGCAGGCCGGAGATACTGAGGAAGCTATAGTCTACTAGTGTTTGTTTCACTCAGCCCACATCACGTCAATCTACTGGTGGCACATTGCACAACTGTATCACGGAAAACCAAACATCAAACCTGCCGCCTCAACCGGCAAAATCACCCTGACAAGTAGATTCTCCATGATGATCATCAAAACCAGAAAAGAAAGCAAAAAGGCCTGTAGTCCACTGGCAACACAGCCGCATTTTTCTCAGACAGGACCGCGGCCGCTGACCGCTCTTCCAATTGTTCCAAATGAAGGAGCTCTCGCTGCATCCCTGACATGTTGGGCAAGGTGCGCAAACATCAATTCGATATGGGTCTATAATTCGCACCCCCTTAACAGGTTTAATGCAATAATAAACACATAAAATCACCATTGTTTTTTGAGCCGATTGGTCGCCCAGGTTTGACCCACAAGTTACAAGCATTGAACAACTTTAAATCACAAATCATGGCATTGGACCCGGCTATGGCCTGCACTCTTGGAGAGCCGATCTGCCACGCCCTCATAGTTGATGGCCTCTCCGTGCCCTCCACCACCAAGAACCTCTGACATCCTGCAGTCAAGCAAGATCAAGCAAGTGACAGTTCAAGTGACATCAAGTACCAAATTCAGAATCAAATTGATTCAAGTTTCTTCCACACACATACATACATGCATACATACACACACACATATATATATATATACACATATAACTATAGTAATATATATTTACACATATGCTTACTAGTGAACCCTGGTGCTAGATTTGTTCGCGAACGGTCATCAGCAAATAGTGACGCATTCCATATTTGCGAGAAAGCCTCTGTACCATGCCTGAAGCTCCTCCATAAAAAAGCTATTGCTCAAGCACCAAACTATGCCGTATGAGGTGTGCAGAAGGTTCGACTAACCTGTGTTGATGCTGAACTACATAGCCTTCGCCTGCCAAAATGTGCCAAGCAACAGGCTGATCTGCCACCATTGCAAATGATTCAGGCGAGCGCGCCACTCCTGAGAATCATGAAGAATCCAGCGGGGTTCCAAAGTCTTTAGCTAGCACCTACCTGTCCTACCTGTCCCTCAATCCAAACAAGGAATTATATACAGTAATTAAGTGATGGTTTCATTAGGATTCATTAGGCATCTGAGTCAAGTCTTGCAAACATTGTTTTTTCTCTTCAACTCAACTCAGAGCTGGAAGCAATTCTTGTTCTCATGCTGCTCTGAGTTGGCATGCCAAGAAACCATCGCCATGCCAACTCCAAGCCTCTGTGCCCAGTTCTCTGGCCCCTGCAGGCAGCATTTCTGCTTGTAGATCTGTTGATATCTGTTGACTATGATCATATGATGATGAGAAGTGTTGTGTCAAGTGCTGAATGAATTTGAGCACATGGGCCATGGGATATCATGGGTATGGAAACATGTTGGAAACGTATTGGACTCTCTGAACACACAAATGCACACAGAAACGAATGAACGAACAAACAAAATACAGTAAATAGGCAGGTCCTGATGCTTCGAAACACAAGTTGATCTGAATGAACTGATTGAAAAATTGGAGGATCGATAATGACTCACCAGCCTTGTCTTTGTTCCGATCTTTCCACGCAAAATCCAGGAGCAATCTCAAGCCTAGATAGAGATGGGCGAAATCTCTAGCACTGGCCATATCGGGATGGTCAATGATGGTCAAGTGCCCAAGGTTTGGAAGGTTTTGGGTGTTGAATTCTGACCCATCACCAAGAGATCGAGAACCAAGAACCAATGCCTTGCCTGTGGAGGCCACCAATGACTTCAACATGTTAGCCTTTTTGGGTGGTCAGGTTGTGGTGGTGCGTCACTTTACTTGAAGCCGTAGACCCAACAAATATCCATGAGTTCACAACATCATCAGGCTGTGCAGGAAGTCCAATCTTACGGAATAGACAACTCTCCAGAGGAGCCACCAGGGATACATCTTGCAGAATGATCCGACCCTGACCTTGCCCCTCAGGCCTGGCTGTTTCGGTGGCGGATGCTTGGCGAAGCGGCAGTACTCCTATCACACATTCACCATGACTCTGAACATCTCTGAACCATCCCAACCTCAACCTGATGATTCCGGCAGCCTGGGTGGGTGGGGGCATGACCTCCAGATTTGGGTGCTCAATATATGTCAATACGGTTCGATATGGAACGGCAACAACTGACCAAGATCTGTTGGTCGGATGTCTCCAATGCTTGACCCATACATTGCCCATTGGAGAGGCTGTATTGGTTGCTCCTTCAACTCTGCCTCTTCAACTCGAAAGTTGCCAGAGTTGCAGCTACCTCCAGAGTCACATGTTGTTCAGTGGGAAGTGGGAAAAATGTGCCCAAAATTCAGAATCATTCAACAGAGATGCTGCCAATGAATGGGTAGATGATGGTAGATGTATTTAGAGTCGTTTTCTCTCTCAAGAGCCTGAAAAACCTTGGGTTTGGGGATTCTGAATTCTCTCGCTCCACTTGTTAAGAATTACTGTACCTGATGATCTGATGACCAAGATTGATCGGGACGTGTGGCAATCTATAGCAAACAAGCTTGCAGGCTATGATATACGGTGCATCTGGAAGCTGCCAGTCAAGACAACACCGCATTCTTCTGGTATTAGATTCTTGTTCAGGATGCCATCCCCTCCCATCCAAGAACACTATTTGGCCATGAAACTTCGCTTGTAACCTCAGTTCAACACTCAGTTCATCTCAGTTGAACCCATGGGGCGCAGGGCTTTGTAGGCGGTAGTGTTCCTGACTTGGTCATTGTCCCACATTCCGCTCAGAAGCGCTATATAAACGATGCAAACAGTTTGTTTTTCTGCCTAAGCTCTGCGCATCTGCCGAGAGACTCCAGGGAACAGAACTGACCAAGGAAGCTGGGAAGAGCTTCTCATACTTCGAAACTCCTGGATCTGCCAGAGTATGGGCACCTCTCTGGCTGTGTGCCTATATGTATACCACGTGAATTGCATCTATATATGTAGTATATATATATATACATATGTATATATATATATATATACATATATATATATATAGAGAGAGAGTATTCAAGGCTATATGGCATACATCATGATCTTGGGTCAGTTGCAATATCAAGGAATCTCTGCTGCAGGATATTACGACTCCCGGTTCCTTGACCCAATTGGACCCAATTGCCTTGAGACAAGTCCGCTTGTGTCTGAGTCAGCGGGTTGGTCTGAGTCAGCTGGTTGGTCCGAATGAGATGATCACGATCGCTGGCCGGGGACCTGCAGAATCGTAGCAAAAGGCTCTTTGCTTTCTGAAAAACAAATTGGGAAAGGGATGGAAAGGGGAAGAATTGTGAAGAAACTGCAGTCCCCGGTCACACAAATGTATGAAGCAACCCTGCTATGCCAAAATCCTCGGCATTAGAGTCATGATAGTGTAGCTGAAGCAAATGATAACATGAATTCTGGGAGAACATGCAACAACAACATCAAGACTTGTGCTTCTGGGCTTCAGTGCTTGTCTACCTATGGCAAAACACGATGCAGTGCCAAATCCATGGAACATTGCCTCACTTGCAAGTGCCAATAACAGCTTTGAATGGGAGTCACTGTGCTTGGCTTTTCAAAACTTGCATGACACTCCAGGCTGTCTGGTTCGCTATTCCTTTTGGGGCTGGGACCCAAGAGGCCCCCCGTTGAACATCTTAAGCAACAAAAACACAACGTTGGGATCTCTATCCTTCCCCCACTCTGGTATCTTCACATCTCCATTGTTCTTTCCTGACAGTCTAAGAGCTGTTGTCTGTTTGGGTACATACCACCTTGTTCATCTACCCAGTTTGGATATGTTTGGATGGTGATCGAATTGGCCCGCGGCGATTTCTATCTCTATGCTGTCCGCCTGGGAGGCACAGAACTGAATTTGGACTCATTGAAGGAACGGCTGTTCTGGACCGTGAGGATATTCCCATAGCTCTTGTCCTTGGCTTCACTTGTGGATCAAGCGGGGAAGGCTGATGCAGCTGCTGTCGATTCTCATTGATCTAGCATAGTCAGGATATTCAAGAAGAAAACGTGTCAACGACATCTTTTTTCTAGATACTAAAACGATAGGAACTTGGACGGATTGGAACTTGAAGTTGTCGTTTCCCTGAGGCAACAGTCAATGTATGGGAGAATCATAGAAAACCCGTGGGCCCACACATGTAACCCATCGGCTCATCAGCTGGGACGGTTTGGTTTTTCAGTTCAGCCAAGTGAGCAATGCCGATAACACAAAGTAGGGGTTCCATGAGGTTCCTGTATCATTTAAGCGCACATGGTTGTGAACCAAAAAAACATAGATCAAGAACTTGAAACTATATAGAATAAATTCAAACACATGAACATATCTTGAAATACATTAAAATGGTATGTATATATAAATGCATTAATTAAACTCCAGTGAAATACGATAAATGATCATGCATGCTCATAGTCCTCCTATCCCTACAAAGAACACTTGGGATCAGAGCCAGTGTCCACCTGTATCGTCGTACTGGGTGAGTTCAAGGGCAGCGACGTGGAAGTCGGCCCGCTCTGGCGGTGCGCATGCACCTGGCAGGTTGATCCTCACTTTCCCGGTCAAACTGTGTCAAAATGACACTCTTTCGTGAGGATGTATATATAAATCTATGATGTGCAATATATAATATGTATATTTGATATACATATATAATTTATATAATATCAATTAATATCATATAATCACATATAGGGTATCCATGGGGTATCCGGTATCCTCTATTGTCATCTCAAGTTGGACACACGATTCTTTCTCGAATTTCTGGACATGCTCTGCATCCAGCTGCTTAACGTAGTTCATACTTGTAGCACCGTTTGGGAGCGAAGCAGCAAGACAAGAACCGTCAACCATATTTCGCTTTTACAAAACAACATGTACAGAAATGTTTGCTGGATGCTTCATGCAAAGGACAGCACATGTTTCAAAACCAGGGTTCAAACATGTTCAAACACCTAGTTGTTTGATGTTTTGTTTTTTTTTCCTCGTCGGCTCATATGTCAAGATTACCACATATTACCACCTCTTTTTAGCTTATGTCCCTCAGCATCTCGAAGCAGGAACATGCCTCAGCCTCTGGGAAGCTGGGTTTGGATCTCTGGTAGTCCTGGTGAACAGCGGTGCCCCCTTCGTCTATTGGGTCCTGGATACCGTAATTCAATGGGACTTGGTTACCAAACCAATGTCAAAAAGACTGGATACAGTATCACCATTTCATAATATTTTCATACCATTTACTGTACCACCCACATTCATATCCAGAAATCCTGATACATTTCCATTACATTTCCCACCAAATTCGGATTTTCCATGAATTTTCATGGAGTTTTTCCTGAGTCCATCCCTGAGCGCCTGCACTCGAGTCACCAAATCCGGCCGGTTGACCCGGCGCCAGGAGTCCAGGGCCAACTCAACCAGAACCTTCGTATCGCTGGGCATGGCTCTAGGATGGATATGGGATAGCGAATTAATGGGTAATTCACTCATAATCATGGCTAATAATGGTAAATAGTGGTTAATGATGGTAGTGAATGATATGCATGTCATATTTCTCTCTCTCTCTCTCTCTCTCCATCGCCTGAGGCTAAAGGCGAGCCGGTGGCCTAGCCCCCAGGAACAGTATATCAGCAGACTAGCTCAGTGGAAGTGGACTTCACTCACTTACCAGTTGAAATTCACCTTTCCACTTCCATTGCCATTTCAAGGGGGGTCAATTTCAAATAACTTCCTTGAAAATAGCACTCGCGTCCAAGAAGAAATTCACTTTCCACTTCCAGTGTCATTTCAACTGGGTCAATTTCAAACAATTTCAAACAACTATCATCAAAATGCGAATTCAGGGTATTCTTAGCAAGCTGCTAATACATGTTAAAATTCATTCAAAACCACCCTAATGACAATGCGCATGGGTTGGAGATGGCTTCTTAACATCAAGGCTGGGCAGTCTTTGGAGACAGCGTGGCCTTCTCATGTACTTTTGGCACGGTAATTTCTTCTGCCAATCTATTTATGCCAAGACGCTGAAAGGGCAAAAACGAGCACAAGACTCAGCCACCCAGGGAGTGACGCAAAGAGATTGCTGGCCACCTGCGATTTGACGCTTTCCAAAGCATAGAACAGCAGTGCAATACTCCCAGAGGATTTCGACGATAGCTAAACGTTTGCAATTTGTGCATGTCCTACTCAGCCTACATTCCTACCAAATTGACCTACGTTCTACTTGTTTATAGTTTTTCTTTGAGAAATCACACTCTTAAGTTTGCCCAGCTCCTGTCTTGGGAAACAATGAGTGGCAAGCAACTGCATGGCGGCACAAACTGCGCATCTATCATTTTGACACCAAAGACATTCAAAGACTACCGCTGCTACAAGAGGACCCTCTTCCCTGGCGTTACATGCACGTGAAGTTGGCCAAAACCCTACCGACCAACTAAACGAACCTCTCAACTGTCTTAACTGTGCTTCCTGAGGACCTGACGTCATGGAAGGATGGATTAAACACATTTGACATGGATGGGGTCGAGTAGATGAACAGGATAGGCCTTGGCCAACGCCCAGGCACTTGCAAAGGCGGTGATTCATGCCCAGTCTAACATCTTGCAATGACAAGGGATCCCTTGGAGGTTTCATGAACTAACCGTGATGGTTGAAATCATCTTGCGTATCAAACTTGGGTGAGAGCAAATAGATAATTTGGTCATCAGATATTTACATTTGCCGACGACATATGACGACATACAGTACTATGCAAATTGCGAATGGGCTCGAAGCATTTTTGCCAGCTGGCGGAAAGAACATCACCGAGAGAAGCGAAATCAAGAGTTGCCAGTCCATCCACACCTGTGAGCGCCCGCTGGCTCACAAAACACTACCAAGCAGCAAGTCCCAAGAATTCGGTGTCAAATATGTCAAATAAAAATTGCGGCCAAGAATGCTAGAGAACCACATGATTGACAGTAAACAGGGTGGTTTCCTGTCTCACTTCCCTTGCATTACAATTGCAAACCTTGCCAAACAACCAGGGCTTTGAACCTCTAACTCTACTTGACAAGGACAACTTTGGCAACTCAATGACAGCTCTGCTCTGTTGTGGGCCTGGCACCCTCCGACTTTACATGCTAGGGCTGCTAGGGCTGCTAGGGCTGCTAGGGCTGCAAGAGGGTTTATGATGTGTAAAGTTTATGAAGAGTTGTGTGGAAATGGACGCTGCCTGGCCTGGGCATGAAGGAGCAACGTAGAGTTCGCTACGAGCACACAGCTCCAGTACGACCAAGTTCCCAGGGACAGGTAATCCGGAAAGTGCCCGCTGTTGCCACCCCTCAGATATGCGGCATTGCACCCGAAAGGGAGCAGCATGCAACAAGAACAGCACACTGAAGCTCCATGTAATTGCATGCATCATACCTGCACCCGTTGAACATCTATTGACAGGAAGGCAGCCAGACTGAACAACGAGCACCAGTAAACCTATGGGCCTATACATAAGCCAATATAATATGTAGATAATAGAGTTGGATCAAGTCTGCTTCCTCCTGGCCAAGGCCCTGACAAGCCGCCCAGAAAGACAACTGCCACGAAGAAGTTGACCAGTGCATGCACAACCCCACGGAAGAGCCATGCAACTAGCATCCTGTAGTTGAAGTAGACCTGGAAGTCTGCACAGACTTTTTTTCTTTGTTTTTTTTTGGGGGGTGAACCCTCACAGTCCTGAAAGTCCAGACTACGGCTGTCTGGAAGCTCGCCACAGCTTTGTGCTGCCTACGCTTCCTATGCATATCTGGCATGTGTGGCTGTGCATGTGAGAAGACCACACAAAATCCAAACAAAATCCAAACGACAAAATGTATATCCTATAGTCACTACATTTCAATATCAATTCATTTTTATCATGATGTATCGCATACTAAGTTCAAAGGGTCTGAACCTCTGCACACTTTCTCCATGGTTAACATGGAAAAGCTCGAATTTTGCAAGGGGATTTATCTCTGAATGGTTGCTTTTCTGGATTCCAGCACGCGAAGTGAGATTCCCAGAGAGCAAAGCCCTGACTATAAGATCCCAAAGTTCATTGGTGAACCTCCGCTATGTGTTTGTCTCAAAAAGGTGCGTTGCCCCCAGATCCACTGGTGATACTTGTATGACATTGCAAGTTGGGGGGTATACCCGATTATCAGACACATCCATCTTTTGCTCACGCACGCCCACTTAGCAATATACTATACAATATACAGTACGCAGCACATGATTTTTCTACAATTACTCATCTCCGGGAAAGATTGGACAGAAACTAATTCATCCCCTTTTCAGTACATGCACACACTTATATTGTCTGAAGCATATCATCTTTCTTACACATAGTAATCCCCAAAAAGATAGAACAGCAATGATTTTGCCACCACCTCATATTACTTCAGTAGGATTTTAGTCTTCAAATATCCACGATTTCATGTACAGCATGCCTTATTCACTCCGAAGAAGTAGAGCTTGGGCATGGCAAAGGCTGCCGGGGCGTAGACGTCCAGATCCAGGGAGCCAACGATGAAAATGGGAAAACTTGTGAAGACCATGTTGTACCTATGCCGCATGGAACAGCAGCTATGGGTTGGCTGCATATCTCCATTGGATTGACTTTGTGGTTGTATCCACATTTTCAGTTGAGGAGCGAAGACTGCGAATTTAAGTAGAAGCGACAAAAATGCACCTGCAGCTGTATGATAGTCAACAAACTAAGATATGACCAAGCCAAGTGGGAATAACCAACAAAATGGATACAATGATTAATGTGCAACCAGAAATTCGAAGTGGCAATCGCCGTTTGAAACTGACACACTATCCTTGCCTTGAGGGAAGCCTCCCCCCATCGACAAGTGCAGTAGGGTGCGGCCCTACTTGGGTCGAAACTGGCCAAGTTACATCATAATCAGGTAGGAGTCGTAGAGGGTTGTGCCGCTCAACCCGTTCCACGGGGCATAGCAAGCCATGCAAAGAACCAGCAAAAAGTTCTTGTAGAAAGAATAGCCTCGACACCATGACGTGTTTCGAGTTTAGCTTGCTTTTATTGCGCAGAAGCAGGTTCAGTGTCGTGCAAGAATCGAAACAATTTGTGTACTAAACAGGTCAGGTGCGAAATCTGTGCCAAACGTTTTGATGGTGAACTTTGACACAGGTCTAATGCAACTGCCTAGGGGGCGGACACATACAAACACAAACTCACCCTTTGAACAGAAAGAACGGAAAGAGCTTGTAAGAGAATTTTGTCAGAAACTTACAGACTACCATTATATATATCTCTCTTCGTTGTCTTTGTTCAAGTCAAACCGGAGCTTCCAGTTTCACAACGTGGTACGAATGAACACAATACATTGTATTGCTTCATAAACGCGGTTGAATAAGCGTGTTTCCCCGCCCCTCACTGGGGAGTCTACAAATGTAGCCAACCTAGTTAAGCTCCTTTAGAAGGAAATAGAAGTATTGTCAAAGGCTCACCACATTCAGATCTTTCAGCCAAACTGCCAATTACCATGCCGATTCGGCGAATATTGCTCCGACCGTGAAGGAAAAGGAGAGACCTCAGTGTCATCTGGTTGATGGTTGCACCCCATAGTCACAAATAATCGCTTCTTTGGCATCATCAACTCAGGTATGATTGAAGTTTGAAGTATTATGAAGTATTTGCGGATTAAGGTATTGAAACCATTATGTAGCAATGTAGCCATTAATGTCTTGCATTGCGACAGGCACATGGCACAAACCATTGGTGCTGGAGTAAGAGTAGATGACAGGAAATGACTCCACAAATTGCTGACAGTCCTTCAACAGGTTCGCAAGAATCCAGGTGCTGAGCTGACCTATTGAAACTGATCACCCTGCGTTCCGCATCCATTCCTGAACCATTCTCGCCTCCCTAAGCCAACAGAATGTTTCTTATTTGATTCACCACAGAGGCACACTTTCATGATGAGGATGTGCCAAGTCTCCAACTCCTTTCAACTCCTACGATTTCGCTCAACGTATCTCAACGTCGCCAAGATGCCGAAGAAAGCGAAATTGACCAATTGCAAAGTCCGAGGCATTGACAGCTTCGCGACCTTCTGCACCAGCGATTCCAACGCCCACATGGGCTTTTTGAATCCTTGATGTGAGCACTCATGTGTCGTACTCATGTGTCGTCACGGCTCAAGATGTTCAAGGAACTTCAACATGACATGACGATCAGCGAAGACTGCTTTTGTTGCCAAGGGATTGCTGGATTCAAACTTAGACATGGCAGCCCAAGTTGTTCTACATTCTCTATTATTCATCATCCTTCTTTGAACAGGCACCACACTCTGAACACTCTTTACCGACCCGCATAATTACTCCACAAGCATTCAGAGAAGCAATGCCAAAGTGACATGCTCACGTCGTTGCCACCATCTCCAACTGCAAGTGTCAAGGGGTTGCCTCTCCAGGATTCTCCACAAGTAGGTGAAACCATTCATCTGGTCATCACATTTGCGTTGCTAATTTGACATTCCAACTCATCCCAACTTATGCCAACTGCCTGTCATTTTGATCTTCTGGCTTGTCTCAATGCACCAACAAACGGTCCTATGCCATTTTGATGCCACTAGGTCCCAATTCCTGCCTGGAACCTCTTTCCGGATGAGCTCCACAATCCC
>BGPT01000526.1:283797-296660 GCA_003297045.1 Symbiodinium sp. clade C Y103 | reverse complement strand
AGGTGCGCGAGTAACACCATTTCTAGGTGCGCAAGTGACGCCATTTGGTCAGGTGCGCAAGTGACACAATTTCTAGGTGCGCAAGTGATCCCAGTCCCCATAAGTAGTATAAGTAGTATAGGTATCAATTTTTCAAAGATTAATCACCAAGATCTACCTTGGTCCCCCCCCCCGGATTGTTCTCTTTCATTTCGCTTACAACGAGGCGTTGTCGCAGCACGACCGCGACGTGCTTCAGAGAGTCTTCAATTTAAATGCTCACACGAAGGAGGTCAGGCCGGTGCCCGGTACCGATGGTGCCCATCAATGGGCTATTTAATCTGATACCCTTGATAGATAGGGTTTATCATAACCAATATTGCTACAAATATGGCTATAGATAATCAGAACTAGCTATACTTATGTGTGAAGACCCCATTTTTTGATCTGGTATTTCATGATCTTCTTGATTCGAATATGAAATTTTTGATGGGAAATCGGAATGCAGTTTTGCTTTGCAAATCTGGTATTTTTTCGTATACGTATATCTTGTATCTGGAATCTTACCCTTTGGCGCACAAAACCAAATCTGATGGTTCAAGAATCATCAATATACTGTACCAACAGAAAACATACGAAAGGGGTTCAATAGTATTATCAGAGTTATTGGTATATTCGTGGTATTACTATCGCTATTACTATTATCGTTACGACTACTATTACTTTTTATTGTTACTATTACTATTACTAGTACTACTACTATTATCATTAGTATTCCTATTCCTACTCCTATTACTATTATTCTTGTTATTATGTTGAAAATGAATAGATGTCATGCATAAACCATGATAAACCGATCGCGACGGAAATTTGATAATCAATTGGATTTGCAACAACAATCAAGGGGGATCTGAAGGATATGGCTCAAAATCGACCAACGAATCTGTGGGCACAATGACACCCATTCGTGAGCCAAATCGTGTATGGAAGGAGATGTTTCATTGCCACCTTTGTTCATCAGGGTAAGTCGTGGGAAAACCATGCAGGTCCCATGTTGTTTGGGAAATCTTCAAGAAGCAAGAAAACCGAATATTTAGGGGTAGGGACTACAGTTTTCTGTAGAACCCAGCTAAACCAATCCACTGTGACGTTTTCAACACCCAGAGTTGACTTTCCAGGGCACAACCTTCCGAAAAGGCTCCCACTCACATCTACGTTTCCCAACATCAGAGAGGGATGGGGTCCATCAAACAACAGCAGCACACAAGGATTGAATTTGACTCCAAATTCAGTTGGTTCGCTTGACCAACAGATCAATCTGCCGATTTGCAAGACAATGCAAAGGCTCTTGAAGTGACACGTTTGACCCCATGAAATAAGGGTAATGAGCCATCGACATGGCAGTGTCTGAAAATAGGCTACCCCTAAATCCATTGGCCAATCATAATTTTCCCTATTAAATGGCTATGATTTGGGGGTATACCGGTATACCCCATTTTCAGGCAAAACCCATATATACTAATTTACAATCTCATAAAGGTCTGTGTAGGTGTGTGAAAATTAGGAAGCATGAGGAACCATTGGGTTTAGAGGAATCCCAGTTTTGGATAATCCCATGATCTTGTTACCCCAGTTTTGTTCATCAAATCATCCCAATTTTGTATGATTCAATCCCCATTACTATGGTTTATGACGGTATACAAGTGGTTTATGTTCCGATAAATGGACAAATCCATATTTATTCAGTCGATGATTCCCTTTGTACATTTTTTATTCTCCCATCCTTAGCCCATGAAACCTCTATTTTTGATGGTGAAATCAGTTATATAAATCCCTATATTTTGGCTGGTGAAATACTTTCGTCCATCAAATCTCAACTTGTCCCAATTTTTGCATCGACGTTCTTGATGGTTCAATTCCCGGGTTCAATCCCCACGAAGCACCCTGTTTTTCATGGGTTCAATCGGCCGGGTCGATTCCCAGCCTTTAAGCCTCGTCAGGACGTTTTACATGGGATTGAAGTCCAACGTGCCGTGCTCGAGGTCGAATGACTTGGATGATGAAATGAGGTACCCCCCCATGACTTAGGACACCTCCATGTGGATATTGATATGGATATTGATATGGATATGGATACGGATATGCGAATGTATATGGAGATGGATATGCATATACATATACAGTATATGTAAGTGTAGATAGAGATATACATATGGATCTACATGTACAGATATATGATATCTGTATGATATACGGAACCTCAATGGGGGTTCAACTTTGATAAAAGAGGCTTCTTGAAGAATGAACAAATGGGGACTTGACTGTCTTTACCGTTTGGTAGTCAAACAGGGCTAGCTGAGAACCACCAACTCTTGATGAGAAAATCCTCTAACAAATCGTTGACCCCCCCACAGATTTGGATTCTTTACTGTAGATTTGGAAATGGACAAATTCAGTCCTTTCCATGGATACTGTTTGGAAATCAACAATGTCATGGAACATGCAGAGTTGATGATTTGCCTGAGACTTTCCGGGCATGTGAGACATCACCAGAGTGTGTACTAGCCACGCCGTTTCACAGCTTCATCAAGGCGAGATCCCTTGGTGAGTGACCACCCAGAAGTCTATCGATATCCAGATTCTGGTGATTTAATTAACAAAAATGGATCAACTTTGACCCTCCAATTCTTGTCAAATTTCCTGAACTTAACCCCCAACTGCTCCAACACTTACGTTTTTTTTTGCTCAAAGACATATTCTATAATATTCTATCATTTTTTGACAAGGTTGGGATGCTGATCCCCAATCACTTATCAAATTTCCCTGGAGGTTTTTCACCACAATTGATCCCCGTGTTTCACGATTTCAGGCCGGCCTGGTTGGCAACGATGCCCCAGAGAGGCGAGTAGTGGCTTGGGCCTCCAAACCACCTGCTGCATGGCAGGAGCCGGCTGTCATCAACAATGTCTGGGAAATCCTTGAACTAAAGAGATTTGTAGCTGGGAAAATCATCTATAAACAAGGGATTTTTTTTCAGCCATGTTTGATTGCTGGAGGCTACCCCACAAATTTATTGTTGGATTGAGAATGTCGGGCAATTTCGAAGGGCCATTTATTGTGGGTGTCATTATTATTCTTATTCTTATTATTATTGTTATCATTATCAGTCTTATTGTAATCATTATTCTTATTTTTATTTTTATTACTATTCTTACTATGATCATCATCATTGCAACTATGTGTGTGTGGGTATATATATATATATTCATATTTTATTTGGACAAAATTTAGTTTGATTCCTGTGTGTTTCTGCTTCTTTGCCCTACCCCTTCCCCGCTTCTTTGCTCTGCACCCAGGAGGAGGGTGTAAGCTTCGAAGAATTTGCTGGGAAGGCGCAGGGCTGCGGCCAGAAGATCACAGGGGACCACAGGGGATGAGACAGGAATTTGGTCATTTTTAGGAGCTGAATTTCAACGTAAAAACAACATTTCTTGACCTATGATTTTGGCAAGGGGTCCAATCTTTAGGTAGAATTTTTGACCCATACCCTATATGATGATCGAAACAAGCACGATAATGTTTGTCATACTTATTGGATCGTCATGATGATGATCCCAGAAAAGCGATGAAACAACATGTATTTTCGACGATGACAATGAGGATAGACAGGAGATAAAAACGGTGAAAGTCTAAAACAACTAAAAACATAAACAAGACCTGATGTATATATCCTCCATATATATATAGTTTCCTCCTTATCAATTTCTTAAGGGGCGCAGCATTTTCAGCAGCATGACAATGCGACAGCTGCGACAACTTAAGGTGGTTTTTCACTAGCGACCTGAGGTTGAACTGCACACGACTGTGTAACTCATCCCTTTACGGAAACCAATTATTCACTGGGTTTTCTGATGTCAGAATCAAACTTTGTGACCCTTGAAAATGGCCTAAGGTGGTTTGATGTGCGAACTGTGGCTGTAGTTCAACGATGATGAGCTGGGGTATTCTACTACCCAATGGCCCAATATACTGAGGATTTTCACCCTGGGATTTGTGCATCACCGCCATCAGATCGTGCCTGCCTGCCGACAAGCGCTGGTGCAAGCACGACAGGCAACCGCTTCGCCACTGGTGGCTGCCACCATCTTTGAATGGGGAAACGGGGAAACTGATGCTCCAAATCATGGGATTTTGATTGATTTTGAGTTTTATCCCCAAGAAAAATCAGACAACTGCGCGAATCATTTCCCATTTTCTGCTGGTTTATCCTAACTCTATTTTTGAGACATCATATTTCATTTTTGATGATTAACCCCAATTTTGATGTATCAAACATGGTTACAGTAAACCCCATCCATCAACCCATCTAACAACCACAAAACAATCATATCAACCATGGCCAAAGCCTGCTTTTGTCTCGACCGTAGCTACATTAATCAGCAATTAATCCAGCCATCAACAGCTCCATTATCCATGTGGGTATCTCTGGAAATGGGGGATTTACCCCCAACTCATGGACAGTTCAATGGACAAATGACGATTGACTATGAGAATTTGGTGGTGTTCCCTACATTTTCAGACCCATGGCTGGTTAAGACAAGGGATTGATTTTTTGGAGGCGTCGCGGTCTAAGAGAGTGTAAAATGAAGCTGTAATTGGAACCGACACCCGCCCATACATGCGTGAAGTAGCACACACGAACGAAGTTTTTGAAGACCTGTAGAAGCCAGCAAACGAGACATGTTCACAAAACAACAACAAAATCATGGTGGTACCCCAAAACCAAACTCTTGGGTTTATGGTGATGGCCCTTTGATAATCTAATCGTCCCCGAGTTTAAAGGCGAAATCATCGAATGGGCCATCAGGAGAAGATGCAGAAAGCTCTGGCATCGGCTCCTCGAGAATGGACAGGCGGCGAGTTGGGGAAAATGGTGGTGAAATCCCATGAAATCCCCAGATTGGGTAGTTCAAATGGTTGCTTCATCTTTTTTTTTTGGGGAACATCGCCGAAATCCCAGTTTCGGCAGATTTGAGTGGAGAACATTGGGGTTTCTTTCAGCCAGAAAATGGAGATGTTTACCAATGGGGAGAATGTGTTTTTTTGGAGCAGAAAATGATGAGTCAGCAACCAGCAGTTGGATGTCGCTGGCCAAAAATCGACTGTCGTGACAAATCTGGATATTGTTGAGAACATAAAAGGATACCCTCTGGTGAACTAACATAGCTATTGAAAATGGTGATTTATAGTGGATTTTTCCATTAAAAATGGTGATTTTCCATAGTTATGTAAACGTTTACCAGAGGGTATGTCCACCACTGGAACATGATAGTGCCAAGGGGAGAAGGAAGAGATGACCGAGTGCACCAGGTCGCCAGGTTGATCATCATCTCAGGTTTCACAAAGTGTCACAGTGTCACCTTTTTAAAGCCTGTTTTGTTGCAGTTCTGAATGATTAACATTGTAACATCGTAACATCATATATTTATATCTAGTCTGTATCAATTTCTAAATATTTGTGTATATATATATATATTATATCTACATCTTATCTGCGTTTCTATCTACATTCTACATATATATTTATATACATATATCTATATCATATCTATCTATACAGGCATATGTTTTACATATCTCTCTATATATATATATATCAATAGACATAGCCTTCACCCACGTTGCCAGTGACCACGTTCTCCATCGCGGCCCACTGCTGTGGAGGTCGCATTCAACGGAGCCGACTCTTTGAGGCAGCCAGACTCGTCAGCGACCCCAGAGTTGAGATTTGAAAGTCTCTGCGGGTAGACTCGCAGGTACATATCTATACATACATAGATATACGCGTATAGAGACATACATATACAGATTGTATATATATATATATATACACATACATATACAAATACATATACATATACATATACATATACATATACATACACATATAGATATACATATACATACACATATAGATATACATATACATATACGTACATATAATATAAAATATAACCTGGAATGGTAAATTCAATGGAGAAATTGACCAACACATATGGGAACATCATATATGATATAACTAAGTATATATTTGGAGAAATGCTAACGACATCACTGCGACGTCACTGGAATGATGATTAGCAGGGGTAACTATCCCAAAAGAGCTTTATTTCAGGTGTGTCAAATATTTCAATTTATCCTTATCGAAGGAAGTTTAGAAGCTAAACCTTCCGACAATATGGACAGATGGAAAACGCACAGCCATGAAGCAAGTCAGAAGATGGAGAAAGTCAGAAGANGAAAAGGTAGGAAAGTCGCGAAACACTGTGTTTTTCCAATGTTTTGTGGCTCAGGATGGTCGAGAAGTAGGCTCGCTAAAGCGGCGGGTGCGGAGACATCGCGGCAGATGAGAAATGCAAAATTGCACGCCGTTGTGGCGCGAAGCACATTTTGAAGTAAAAAGTGACAAAGCACCTCATGCTCGGAACACTTTTGGAAGTTAAGATGTGGAAAAAGTGCACGGCGTTGTGGCGCGAAGCACGTTCGGAAGTAAAAAGTGTTAAGCCACACCATGTTCGGAGCACTTTTGGAAGCTAAGATGTAGAAAAAGTGTACGGCGTTGTGGCGCGAAGCACATTTGGAAGTGAAAAGTGTTAAAAACTGCCACGTTCGGACAACTTTTGGAAGTTGAGATGTCGAAAAAGTGCACGCCGTTGTGGCGCGAAGCACATTTGAAAGTGAAAAGTGTTAAAAACTGTCAGGTTTGGAGCGCTGTTCGAAGTTGAGATGTCGAAAAAGTGCACGGCGTTGTGGCGCGAAGCACAATTGACAGTCAAAATGTAGAAAATATTACATTCTCGGACCACTTTTGGAAGTTGAGATGTTGAAAAAGTGCACGGCGCTGTGGCGCGAAGCACATGTGGAAGTCAAAAGTGCTAAAAACTGAGGGTTTCGGAGCACTTTTTGACGATTTGATGGTGCTTCGACGTCAAAATAGTGCACGCCATTGTGGCGCGAAGCACGTTTGAAAGTCAAAAGTGTTAAAAACTGCGGGTTTCGGGCCAATTTTTCAAGTTTGGACGTGACTACACTACAACTACAACTACAACTACAACTACAACTACAATTACAATTACAACTACCACAACTACCACAACTACCACAACTACCACAACTACCACAACTACCACAACTACCACAACTACCACAACTACCACAACCACCACAACTACCACAACTACCACAACTACCACAACTACCACAACTACCACAACTACCACAACTACCACAACTACCACAACTACCACAACAACCACAACAACCACAACCACAACAACAACCACAACAACAACAACAACAACAACAACAACAACAACAACAACAACAACAACAACAACTACAACTACAACTACAACAACAACTACAACAACTACAACAACTACAACTACAACAACTACAACAACTACAACAACTACAACTACAACAACTACAACAACTACAGCAACTACAACAACAACAACTATTACTACTACAACTACAACTACAACAACAACAACAACAACTACTACTACTACTACAACTACTACTACAACTACAACTACAACTGCAACAACAACAACAACAACTTTAACTACATGACAGCTACAACCACAACTACAGCTACAACTACAACCACAACGTCAACTACAACTACAACTACATGACAACTACAACTACAACTACATGACAACTACAACTACAACAGCTACAACTACAACAACTACAACTTCAACCACAACTTCAACTCCATGACAACTACAATTACAACAACCACAACCAGAACGACCACTACCATTACAACTACAACAACTACAACTACAACTTCAATTCCATGACAACTACAACTACAACAACTACAACACTTACAGCAACTACAACAACTACAACTACAACTACAACCACTACAACCACAACCACACTAACCACTACAACTACACTACACTGCACGGCATTACAAATACAACTACAACTACTACTACATTACAACTACAACCACAACCACAACTACATCTACAACTACAACCGCAACTACAACTACACTACATTACAACTACAACACTGCGCTGCCTCCAACCACTTGTCGGTCCATCAGTGTGATCGCTCTGCCATCCACAAGTCACAGCAACGAACCTCTCCTATAGGTTTCCTATTTTTTTGATCTCAATAGGGGGTAAAAATCCGCCGCCCTCTCTGGCAAATATGTGGATTGGAGCAGTAAGATCAATTTATCTTCAGACGTGGACCAATGTCAGGGTTGTAGCGAAATCACCGACCTGAAGATTTCTTCCGCGGAACTTTGGTAGCTGCTCAAGCCTGTCCCTGCGACCACAAACCCCCGCTCCAAGACCCCAAGCCATGGGTTCGGACCCGGACGTGAGCATTAGCGACTATGATCCGGAAGGCCGGCCCAACTGAGACGAATTCCCGGGAGAACTTGAAGGGAATAGGTTATCAACGGCATAAGATAAGGGCAGATTCATCAGTAAATGTTAGGGGGCCAGATAGGCAAACAATTCCGGTGCATTGATTGAACCATATTCTGTGAACCACCGGGGAACATCCAATATCCGTTATATTTATCCCCGAGAAATTTATTGCTAACAACCCATAAAGTAACCCATCAACCAAGAGGATTTCCAACTTTCCAACAAAACATTCGCCGCGGCCAGAACATGCACGAGTCGTCCGAGAGTACGAAGAAGAACAAAAGGCAAAGAAGGAGGAAAAGAAGGCTGCCAAGAAGAAAGAGGCGGCCAGAAAAGGGATTTCCAACGTTTGGTAATGAGCGCAATAAACATAAACAATTTTTCTATAACACTTGCGTGTAGTGATATAGATAGCCGCAGGTAGTTTTTCGCCAGAGTGTGACGAATGCCAATCATTTGAAGGCATCATTCAAGTCATTCCTCAGACCTCACAAAAATGGAAATATGCAACGCGAGCCAATGATTTCACAACCTTCGTGCAAAGAACAGGGTTTCCTATGCAGCCAGAAAAAACTTGCAGTCTATATTCCATTCAAGGAAGCACAGCCACCCCGGGTCTCATCGCACACTTCGAGCTTCCCAGAAAAGTTTCCCCAGATATCAAATATCTTATTGTGTATGTTTTGTTGTCAAGAGTGCGAAGANGCCACCCCGGGTCTCATCGCACACTTCGAGCTTCCCAGAAAAGTTTCCCCAGATATCAAATATCTTATTGTGTATGTTTTGTTGTCAAGAGTGCGAAGATTGGCGGACCTTGTGTCCGTAGGGCTCAATGATTCGATCCGAGCAATCATAGAATCAGGCCCGCCCGATGATTTGGTGGGATCTTTCCATCAACTTTTCGACAACAAAATTTCTCAATCAACAGAAATTGCCGCCGCCGCACTCGAAAAACTATTGATGCGTTAAGATTGTGCCAGACAGCATGTTGTGGCAAAACCTTTCTTGTCGTGTGTNTCAATCAACAGAAATTGCCGCCGCCGCACTCGAAAAACTATTGATGCGTTAAGATTGTGCCAGACAGCATGTTGTGGCAAAACCTTTCTTGTCGTGTGTGCGCGAGATCCACCGCAAAGCATTCAACAAGCAATCTCAGCTCTATGCACAGCAAAAAGATGCGCAGCAGGATGCATGCAAAATCTCACTCAGCCAAGACTTTGTGGTGGAAGTGTGAAGCCGTCACAAAGAATGATTCAACAATGGCAAACATTTTTGTGTATGTTGGCAGAAGGTTTTCTCTGTATACGTTGTAGCAACTTCATTTGACCTGACCTTTCAGGCCACCAATTGGAGGCTGCGCCGGTGAGGGCAGACCGAAGTGAAGCAACCCATGAAAACGAAAGAAGATAAACAGCAGAAGCCAGATAATTTTGAACAAAACCGTGTTTTGACACTTCGACTTCGGCAAGTGAGGACATTGAATCAAATCTCGTGTTTTTGCTTATTGTTCACCTGTTTTGTAGATGATGTTGATGATGTTGATGATGATGGTATTGCTGGTGCTAATTTGCTTATTGTCCCGCTTATTTCAATGATGATGTTGTTGACATTGATGATCATGCTATTGCTGGTGCCAAATGCTACTGATGATGNTAATTTGCTTATTGTCCCGCTTATTTCAATGATGATGTTGTTGACATTGATGATCATGCTATTGCTGGTGCCAAATGCTACTGATGATGATGATGATGACGATGATGATGATGATGTTGATGATGATGATGTCATTGCTGGTGCTAATTTGCTTATTGTTCCGCTTATTGTGATGATGAAGTGAATGATGCTGAATGTTGATGATACCAATGAGGAAGCTATTGTTGGCATTAATTTCTTTTTTTGGGTGCCGATTGATGATATTGATGTTTTTCACGATGTTGATGATGCTGATGATGTTGATTTTGACTATGATGCTATTCCTGGTGCTATTTTTTTACCCTGCTTATTTTGATGATGATGTTGATGAAGTTTATAATGCTGCTTTTGCTGGTGCTAATTTGCTTATTGTCCCGCTTATTTTGTTGCTGATGCAAAAATGGCGATCTTGATGTTGATGCTTATCCTGGTGCCAATTTGCTTATTGTCGCGATTAGTTTGATGATGATGTTGATGGATTGATGATGTACTATTGGTGGACCCATGAAAATTGGTATCTCAGCTCTCTCCTTGTTTCTAATGCCGTGAAGGGATGCAGGTAGCAGCCATCTTGAGCGGCTGCGCAACGGGCCAGAATGCAGACAACAAAATTTATTGTCAGTTGCCAGTCGATCGTGCGGCAATAACTTGAAGGTTGCCCATCTTGACAGAATGCATGTATTTTGATAAACAAAAAGATGGTGGCGTCCAAGGAACGTTGTGAGCCATAAGAACGACCGGCAACGGCGGCAGTGGAAACTAATCTGGAATGTCGAAGTCATTTTTCTGNGTGGCGTCCAAGGAACGTTGTGAGCCATAAGAACGACCGGCAACGGCGGCAGTGGAAACTAATCTGGAATGTCGAAGTCATTTTTCTGTTGCTTTCAAAAGCTGCCAGTTTGAGAGGACTTACACGGAGTCCAGTGCAGGACACATTGCAAGGCATTGAATGAACTCATTCCCTGCCATTTAGTACTGAACAAAAGCTAACCAGCCTTCAATGGAATGCAAGCGCCTGTGTGGCTTTCTGTGCCCACAGAGTGCTTAAAGAGCAACAGCATGATCCAACGTGCAGAGCGCGATTCATAGGTTTGCAGAAAACAGTGCATTACTACAGGATGCTAAGGTTGCACGAAGAGCTTGATNCAACAGCATGATCCAACGTGCAGAGCGCGATTCATAGGTTTGCAGAAAACAGTGCATTACTACAGGATGCTAAGGTTGCACGAAGAGCTTGATGAAAGGCCTTCCGCAATGTCCAATGCCGGGTGTCATGACTTGGGTTTGGTACCGTAATGCCGTGTCATTCTGTTGCATAGACACCCTTATATACAGCTGCATTTTTCTNNNNTAATGCCGTGTCATTCTGTTGCATAGACACCCTTATATACAGCTGCATTTTTCTTTGGGCCCATTACCCTAGAATCGGCGTTTCCATAGTATACATGCTGCATTTTGTGTTTTTTTCCTGGTCTGGAATATAGTAGTTACAATAAGATACAGGGAATAAGGTGAACTCCCAAATGAGCTGTATGAAATGGAGCCTGTTGAAATANGCATGATCCAACGTGCAGAGCGCGATTCATAGGTTTGCAGAAAACAGTGCATTACTACAGGATGCTAAGGTTGCACGAAGAGCTTGATGAAAGGATTTCCGCAATGTCCAATGCCGGGTGTCATGACTCGGGTTTGGTACCGTAATGCCCTGTCATTCTGTTGCATAGACACCCTTATATACAGCTGCATTTTTCTTTGGGCCCATTACCCTAGAATCGGCGTTTCGATAGTATACATGCTACATTTTGCGTGTTTTTTTTCCTGGTCTGGAATATAGTAGTTACAATAAGATACAGGGAATAAGGTGAACTCCCAAATGAGCTGTATGAAATGGAGCCTGTTGAAATNGTGACAATATGGCTTCAGCTGGCATTCTTTGATTTTGAAGCTTTCTCATGTAAAACCAAGGACGGGGGGGGGGCAGGTCGGCGCAAAAAATACACCCTACAAGCTCTCCTATACGTTTCCTATTTTGAAACTTCCGCCACGGCCTTGTGCGGTACTACTGGCAAGTAATAGTATAGTATAAAAGTAGTAGTAAGTAGTAGTACATAGTAGTAAGTAGTAGTGAGTAGTAATAAGTGGTAGTGAGTAGTAATAAGTGGTAGTGAGTANAGTAGTACATAGTAGTAAGTAGTAGTGAGTAGTAATAAGTGGTAGTGAGTAGTAATAAGTGGTAGTGAGTAGTAGAAAGTAATAGTAAGTAGTAGTAAGGAGAAGAAGTAGAAGTAGAAGTAGTAGTAGTAGTAGCAGTAGTAGTAGTAGTCGTAGTAGTAGTCGTAGTAGTAGTAGTAGTAGTAGTAGTAGTCGTCGTAGTCGTAGTCGTAGTCGTAGTCGTAGTCGTAGTCGTAGTCGTAGTCGTAGTTGTAGTGGTAGTCGTAGTGGTAGTGGTAGTGGTAGTGGTAGTGGTAGTGGTAGTGGTAGTGGTAGTCGTCGTAGTAGTAGTAGTAGTAGTAGTAGTAGTAGTAGTAGCAGTAGTAGTAGCAGTAGTAGTAGCAGTGAGTAGTAGTAGCAGTAGTAGGAGTAGTAGTAGTAGTAGTAGTAGTAGTAGTAGTAGTAGTTGTAGTCGTCGTCGTAGTCGTAGTCGTAGTCGTAGTCGTAGTCGTAGTCGTAGTCGTAGTCGTAGTCGTAGTCGTAGTGGTAGTGGTAGTGGTAGTGGTAGTGGTAGTG
>BGPT01000526.1:268694-281384 GCA_003297045.1 Symbiodinium sp. clade C Y103 | reverse complement strand
GGGCAGGTCGGCGCAAAAAATACACCCTACAATATCTCCTATACGTTTCCTATTTTGAAACTTCCGCCACCGCCTTGTGCGGTACTACTGGCAAATGATAGTATAGTATAAAAGTAGTAGTAAGTAGTAGCACATAGTAGTAAGTAGTAGTGAGTAGTAATAAGTGGTAGTGAGTAGTAGACAGTAATACTAAGTAGTAGCAAGTAGAATGAGTAGTAGTAGTAGTAGTAGTAGTAGTAGTAGTAGTAGTGGTAGTAGTAGTAGTAGTAGTAGTAGTAGTAGTAGTGGTAGTAGTAGTAGTAGTAGTAGTGGTAGTGGTAGTGGTAGTCGTAGTCGTAGTCGTAGTCGTAGTCGTAGTCGTAGTCGTAGTGGTAGTCGTAGTCGTAGTCGTAGTTGTAGTGGTAGTCGTAGTGGTAGTGGTAGTGGTAGTGGTAGTGGTAGTGGTAGTGGTAGTGGTAGTGGTAGTCGTAGTAGTAGTAGTAGTAGTAGTAGTAGTTGTAGTAGTAGTAGTAGTAGTAGTAGCAGCAGTAGCAGTAGCAGTAGCAGTAGCAGTAGCAGTGAGTAGTAGTAGTAGTAGTAGTAGTAGTAGTAGTAGTAGTAGTAGTAGTAGTAGTAGTAGTTATTGTTTTTTTTCAAAAAGGTGGTTTTGAGAATCGTTACAATAAGATACAGGGAATAAGGTGAACCCCCAAATGAGCTCTATGAAATGGAGCGTGTTGAAATATCACAAACCCGTAAAACCAATTTCATTGGGAACGCTTGATTTTATATCTTGGGGGCCTGTGACAACATGGCTTCAGCTGGCATTCTTTGATTTTGAAGCTTTCTCATGTAAAACCAAGGACGGGGGGGGCAGGTCGGCGCAANACATAACAGTGCGCAAACCATAAACAGAAACCAAAGAAATCTATGCACATGACGGAGAGATGAATTTTGCTGTTTGGGGTCAATGCTGGTGTAATTTTCGGGGTCTTTTCAGACTTGTCGAAACAGAAGAGTCCCTTGTTGACCTCTGAGACGCATAGTAGAGGTGAGACTCACCGGCAATCACCATCAGAACCCCTTCAAACAGAGCAAAGTGTTAAAAGACTTGCAGAAAATCTTTCCTGATGATGAAGGAATCGGTTGCGTAACCCGGGAAGGGCAAAACCCCAGGAGCCCCAGCTGTATCCACGAGATGAAGGGAAGAGCCCCCGCCTGGGTAACCCCCGGATTCCATGATGTGGTACAAGTGCCCAGGGAGGTCTAGTCGAATAGGACCGAGGGGTGGAGGTGGAAATGGCGGTGGAGGAGGTGACCACGGTCCTAAGCTCTGAGGAGGAGGACACCCTCAGATCCGGTAAAGGCACTTACAGACGGAATTGCAATGATGCTGCGACATGTTTGGCAATCTGTGTGCGTTTGCACACGTTTGCAAACGAGACTACTTGTGGATTCAAGATTCATGATTTAAGCTCTAAAAAGAAGTTCTTGAATCCATGATCCGACCAGATTCAAGATTCAACATTCAAGATTCAAGAATTAAGCTCTAAAAAGAAGTTCTTGAACCCATGAACTTGGATTCAAGATTTGAGACAAGACCATGGATTCAAGAACTTCTTTTAAGAGCTTAAAATCTTGAATCTCGAGCCTGGTCGCACCATGGATTCAAGAATCTCTTTCTAGAGCCTAAATCTTGAATCTTGAATCTTGAATCTGGTCGTTTGCAATAGTTCGCAAACGAGTTCGCAAAAAAATACTTTAAGTACAAAATTATGTATATTCATCTATCCAGTTGACTATATGGGATATGACATTAGGCACAGCCAAGTATATGTGTATATATGTGCAAACGTATACTTCTCTGTATTTGGTAGCCCTCCCCATCATACCTAAGCCTCAAATGGTCGATCTTTGGGGGGTACCACATATGCATAAATATATATATATATACACACACATGCAGCCATACATACATACATACATACATACATACATACATACATACATACATATATGCATACATCCATACATACAGACGAACAGACAAACAAACATACACACATACAGACGGACATACAAACAAACATACACACATACAGACGGACATACAGACATACAGACACACCCACACATACACACACACATATATACATTAAAAATATGCGCAATGTATGGATAACATGTATATATTTATATAAGTCTTGATGAAATCAGGAGATCGCCCAGCCATCGAGCCAAAGGGTTTTTTTGTGGTTTGTCAAATCCACTTCGACACTTTCTCCCGCCGAGGTGTGACCAGGCTTTGCCCATCTAATGAAAAAAAACAATGTTCGCAAAAGTCGGTCTGGTTTTCAAGGGTTTCTGCAGTTGCAAATCATCCTGTGTTTCCCCTAAGTGATCACAGTTGTGTGCCCTATGGAAGGAACTTCACAGGACAACAAGCAGTAGTCCAACCACCAGTTTTCTGGTAGCAGGTGCTAAACTACACTATCTCCATTTCCGTCAATTTTCAACTCCCCATCATTCATCTAGAAGCGAAATTCTGAACATGCTCCATTTGTTCGGTCAAACTTTGTTGAGGATTGAATTGGCCATTTGTTATGCTATAAATGGGTACATATATGATATATAAAATTACTAGGCAACTCAAAATTAAGTTCTTTGCTAGGTATCCAACATTGGCCTCTTCCCAAAATCAAATACCTTAACACCCGCCCCACACACGCTCAGACGCGCTACAAGGGTGTATTTTATCTATTCATGAGTTGGGAACTCATCAACGAAATAATTCATATGAAAATTGTTGGGTTTACTTCAGATTAATTAATCTGTTTTCCCGTGAACTTGGTTGAGAAACAACAATTTTGTATCAAAATGTGATTCATCAAACCAGTGATTCTTGAGGTGCTTCCCATCGACTTCCCTGAAACTGGAGAAGAAGTAGAGGCTGGGTTTCTTTGGCCGATCAAATCCTGGGAGTTCATATCTTTGGGATGGTAGAACCGTCCCAGGGGTGACATGTCAAGGGTTCCTCATTTCTGGTCATTTTTTGGGGTTGCTTGTTACCCTCTGGTAAACTAACATAGCTATTGAAAATGGCCATTTATAGTGGATTTTCCCATTAAAAATGGTGATTCTCCATAGTTATGACACCCACATCCCTTGATGGTGATCTCTCCTGACTCATGTCCAGGAGATGTCGCCTCCCTCGGCCGTGCTCTGTGAGATTGCTGCTTGATCTGTCAAGGGGCTTCCATTACGCCACACAAAAATCGGGTCAGTTTTGGTAGCAAACCAGGCATTTTTGGTACGAAACCAATGAGTTTGAACCCCATTTTTAGCATCCTGTTTTGATGGAACATATGTTCCAAGAGATGGTGGTACCATCAGAATCATCCACAATCAATCTGATTGATTGGCCACAGCACATGTAGGGCCGTTTTCTTTCCGTGGGTGATTGACGTTTCTATTGTCCAGCTGTTCCTTTTCCTGTGTAGCTTTTCCATTCCACTCCAGCTAGTCTTAAAGACAGGTTGGTGCTTCGAACGTTCTTCGCTTATTTCACTTTGCATACTCATTTTGGATGACCGGCCCCCAATTTGTCATGTGTTTTCTCCCCATCTTTCGCAGCATAGGTTGAAACCGTTCCGTCCGGATTGGTTTGTGACATATATCATATATCTGGCGTTGCAATTTCGAGATTTTGTCACCAACCTGAATTGCAATCCAAATAGGAAAGATAAAGGGATGGGATTAGAACTTTGCAGGTTTGTCCAGACAATCAAGAGATATCCGTACTAACCAGATCCAAGCAGCAAGGTGGATTCTTCGAGTTGTCCTAAGCTCTATGGGCCTTCATCCCATTTCGGAATTCTTGACCCTATCCACCGTTCAATGGATTGGTTTAGATGGGTTCCCAAGAAGATGGAACAACCCTTTTCTCAGGATGTCGCAAATGACACTTGGGTAAGAATTTCTAGGTTTTGAACTTTTCTATCAAGAAACAGGGTTGCGAGTAACCTCAAAAAGTTGGAGAGCAGGTTCAATTTGCCAGGATTGGGCTTTGCTTTCCTATAGGCTTGCAATAAGCGGATTGTAACCTCTGAATAGTTGGACTTCATCCCATTAATAAGTTCTGGATATACCATTGTAATGAACCTTATTATATACGTGGTTTCCCCCTCGATTTCCCTTGAACATCCTTGAGCCAAATCGTGGAAGTTCAATGGTAACCCCTCCAAAGGTCACCATTCGCCATTAACAATAGGTTCTCATCTGGGGATCGGTCGCAACGGGTTTCCCATTGTCAACAGCATTGACTGTTGGGTTTCAATCCCTGGGCCTGGAACCCTGGGTTGAAACACAACGGGTGACTTTTTCATGCACGACTAGTCATGGTTTATCCATAGTCAAGGACATAGTAACCATAGTAGATGGTCCGATGGTGACCCCTTTTCTCCCCACTCATTTTTTTGATGATTTTCTCATCCAAGCCGTATGGAATGCTGAGGTGAAGCAATTCTCCGAGGGCGATGGCTTCAGCGTCTCGGTCCGGGGGGGTGGGAATTTTAACTGTTTGTGTTTTGGACACGGCCATTTTTTGGAAGATTGATGAGACAGATTTTTTGGTGATTTTGGGGGTTGGATGTTTTGGCTTCTTGGGGTTGGAAGTTCTAATTTGTTGGGTGGAATAGTTTTTTCGCATATTTTTAAGACCAAGGCCAAGCACGACAATTAGTTCTCATTTGAGCAGTTAGATGGTGACGAAACCAAGTCGGTCTATGGAAGAGATAGCAACTCACCCACCGTTCATGGAAACTAAAACGGTGGTCGCAGAAGTACCGCCGAAGACAGCGCGGAAAACATGTAGGATTAGAAGAGATTAGTACACTGATTTTCGCCACGGATCGTTTGTGTTTGCTGTTTATTGGTGAGTTTTTTGGTACCACTTTCTTGGTGCAGCGAACCACAATCAAGATGGTGCCCGAAGCAGCAAAGGCAGATACACACCGAGAAACAACTGGGACTTGACCGTTGGTCATGGACACAACTAGAACCAAGAAGAGGTTGCTAGCTCAAAAACGAATCACCCCAAAAAGTGCATCAGGCACACACACACACAGAGAAATGTATGTGTATATATATATATACATACGCTCATCCATCAAATGTAGCATCCCCATTCTATGGTTCCAAACATGTGTTTCACCCCATCCGCCGTTGCATCCCGTTACACCCGCCATTGTTTCTGGGGGCCTGGCACGGCCCAAAGCTGGGGATTCAACTGAACTTCAACATATTTCACCCGAAGGGCTCCAAGCTGATTCACCTGAAATTACCATTTCTAGTATCTTTTTGCACATCTCTATATGTTGGGAATGTGAAGAGATAAAGTTCTTCACTATCATCAAAGATAACAACCAAAAGATACCCAATGAAAAATCTATTTGGAGAGTCGCTGGTAATTATTACTTAAACCGTCACCAAAGTATCCTTCAGGTGACCCAAGCGCACCCCCATGCAGGCCTTTGCAGTGGACTTGCAGAAACTCTCTGAGGAGAGAAAAAGGAATATCTTCCTGGGTCATGTGGAACTGGCTGCCATAGTCAACATGGTGGTACCCCCCAGTCAGGTATGATGTTTGCCATGTTCTCAAAAACATATCTAGATTTATGTTCACCCCATTCACTGGTTCGATATATATATATATACACCATGAACCCTACAGTGAAATCTTGGTGATCTAAACCATCTTAGCGATCAGCCTTTTTGGGACACCTGGAGTACACATTTTTTTTTGAATTCACTTGACTATATCATATCAAAATTATATCATTGTTTTAGCTACAGAGATATCCCCATAACGATGGTATAGTCATCCTGGATATCCTCACGCTGACTTCATTCACCCACTATGTCCCCATTGGTTACTTCATGAAACTTATTAAGTGATTATGTATTATCCCCATTGTCCATATGAATCCCCATTCTTACTCTATTTATCCATGATATCCTCAAGATATCTCCATAAAGATGGCACAAAACTGGTATAGAGAATTACATATAATTCTCTTACTATAGATGTATCTATCCATAATTCTAGATATGTTTCTCATTCATTTTTGTTATCCAGTTATCCCCATTGATTTTTGTTCCAGGAGTGGTACCGCGCCCTGGCCGAACAACGTCGCGAGATCCAAAAGGAGATGGATCTGGACGAGGTGCCCCACAAAAAACTGGGGGATTTCAGTGGCATGTGGATTTCACTGTTTTCACCGTGGAGAATGGGATTTGGGAGGTGATTAACATCGATGATTTTTACGATGACCTTACGATGATTTAAGAATGAAACATGGGAATTTTGAGGATTTAGATATAAAACACAAATAGATACCAACATAGGGAATTAACCATCCATAATCATTGGAATCATAGGACATATTGGGATAGCACCTGGTAGAATGACTCAGGGATTTTAAGCATCAAAAATGTGGGGGATATGACATAATTCAAAAACATCAGGAAACTAGTAAAATCTTACCATCCGAAATGGGGATGAACCATGATTTGACCATGCAAAATGGGGATCTAAATGATTGAATATCCGCAAGTGGGGATCTAAATGATTGAATATCAACAAATTTCAAGCAAGCACAAAAGCGGTATTCAACCACCCACTTTATGGGGTTTAGTCTAGTCATTCACAACAGGAATTTTAACCATGAATCCTCTGTTTGAGTTTGTCCAAACATGGGCGATTTAGTATGGACTATTACATGGGGTATAGTGGGATATCACCTTTCGTGCCAATAGTAAAGAGCAAAACAACAATGCATGCTGTGATTCTATGAATTTAATACCAACTAACGGAAAGCACCATCGACGGATGTAAATCGACTCGAATGGTAAGTTCGTCTGGGGATATTCACCCAATAAAAATGATTCAATATGACTCGGAGAAATTTCACGTTTTGAGGGTTGTGAAGTTCTGCCAAGGTTATCCTTGGTTTCGAAAGTCAGTGTTTCGCCATCTTGGTTGGATTACAGTAAATTGTTTTCCCACTTATATATATATATATGTATATATACAAATATTTTTGAAGGGTTTGTGAGTTTGATTTGCCATGTCCTACTTCGAAAATGATATTGTGTTTTTCTTGAATGCTCAAATATTGAGATTTCTTTGTCAGACTAGCCAAACTTAAGCATCTTGCTAGGCATAAATGCAGTTTGACATATTTTGACATATCTTGAAATTGCTGTTTGCTATACCCCGCATTCCTCATTTTACAACAGTACCCAGAGATCTCTGGAATTACGCAGCTGGTCACCGAACACAGGGTTGTCCTCAGTCATGATCAACTCATGGCTGGATCGACTCTGGCATTTTTAGCTGACTTTCCGGTCAAAAAATCGGCGATTTCCAGGGTTGATCGCCGATATTTTACATCAAGATGATTGATGATTTGATTGCTGTTTACCCCCGAACTATCTCTATTTGTTGGTTTGTATCCCCATTGTACCTGCATCATACCTATTCGATTTAGACCCACAATTCGAAAAGAATCATGCGTGCGTAAAACCACCATATGACCCAAGCGTATTATTGCTATCATCACTATATTTATCATCACTGATTATATTTATCATCCTCCTCCTCCTCCTCATCCATCCTCCATCCTCCATCCTCCATCATCCATCATCAATAATGATAGTTATATATATATATATGTTAAGTTACACACACACACACATATATATATATACAACTATAATAATGGATAACTATACTACTACTAATAATACTCATTTTGTTGGTTCTACCCACAGAATCTGGTTGGTTAACATCACTCGAAGTTTGATGCGGCCAGGAGACCTTCATCATGGTCGGAACGGAGCTCCAACACCTGGTGCCAGCGCTCAGTGGTTGGTTGCTGATGATGGCTGTGGATTTTGCCCAAAATGTTGCATTTACTTCCAAACTTGGTTGATATAGGTTGATTTAATTCCACTCCCAACATCTGGCAAAACTTGGGATGGGTGGTTTGATTCAATCTTTTGTCGCAAATGGGGCTTGCAGGGTATCTAAGATTGGCCGTGCCAAATGGCATTTTTCTAAAGAGGGAACATGACGATGAAACATAGGTTTTAATGGATTTTAGTGGTGCACATTTTTGGGACACGCCCATGTGGGAAACCGGAAAACAAACCCCAAATTGGCCGTGGTTTCTATACACTGCCCATTTCTCGTGACATTGGGGTTTACTACATGAAACTCTCCCCACCTTCACCCTATCAGAAATGGGTTGCTTTGTAAAAACTGTCCCCCGAAAGAAGAGGTTTATTCATTGCAATGGGCTAGCCACATTACCAGCTTATATACATGTTTTGACGTGAACACCGGGGAAACATGGTACTGCTTTACCAACATTTCGTTTATTTGACGAGCTGGAAAAACTCATGAGCGCCAGTCATCTGAAGAAATTGTGGGTCATTCTCATTCCATCTCGTTCCTACAAGTACAAACCATTTGCGAACTCTTTACACACTGCTACTAGTCCTTCTACAATCATTTCATGGCCATACTGTACCGGTTGTAAAACCCATTTATTTTGGAAAACCATCGAGTACGCGATCTTTAGTGGTAGACGCAATAGTACACTTTCATTACAGCTATGGTTTGCCCATTGCTGGATGATCCTGCAGATCGCAAGTGGTTTTCACAACCCTGGTGATGGCCAGTGGCCTGTTTTCCAGGGTATTCAGGTGCAGAGATGGCTTGTAACTATGGTTACAAAGTAAAAGCTGGGAATTTTCTAAACATGGGCATTCAAACAACGACACATTGGGGGAGCTACAACAAACGGGCCAAATCATGATACATTCGGGTGCACAAAGTTGGATGATTCCCCAAGTGCTGTTACTAATCTGGTAAACCCAGTCATAAACCTACAATTGGGGAATGGTTTACACCATGAATTTCTGGTGAGTCAGTGGGGATGTTTTTGGGTTCTGGTTTTGCAAAGTTTGCATGAATGCACCAGCCCAACTTGCCGCAAGTCCTAATTCCATTTTCATCTCTACAGGGTGGGCTATACCTTGTATACCCCCAATTCATGGCAGTAACATTTGGGGGAAAATGATGCTTATCCATTAGAATGTGGAGTTCACTATTTTCAGACATATGAATTATCCCAGTCACAAATGGAATATCCCCAGTTGCGTGTGGCTTGTATCAACAGTTATATTACTGGTATAACCCCCCAATCCAGACCATATTGATGATGTCCCCATTCATATCACCATCATATCCCCAGGTATTGGTATAAGCTCCAGGTTTTTTTAACACGAGTTGCCGATTGGTTCGTGGTTTATTGGAGTTGTACTGTATACATATTGGGGATTACCATAGTCCATGGACTGCGAATGCCGTTCTTAACCCCCGAGGACGCCATCTTCTATCGCGTCTCCGACGGCAAGGGCTACCTTGATCGGGAGGAGGCGTGCGCTGCGGCCAAGGTTTCAACGCCTGGGTTTCAACGGTGTTTGGTGGGCTGCTTTGGAGAATGAAGAAATATTGGGTTTGTAGATGGTGAACTATGATGATATATTTCCGTAGAATGGTTGTCGAATCTTGTAGATGGTGACATCCATCGATCCATAGTGTTTTTTTGTAGATTTCATGAGGATATAAGGTGTGATATATATGTTTGGTAACTTCGAACCTTGTGGTGTGGACTGCTCAAGCACATGCATCCTTGGATTAGTGAGGTAGGTAGGTTTTTACTTTTGGGGTCAGNATATATATGTTTGGTAACTTCGAACCTTGTGGTGTGGACTGCTCAAGCACATGCATCCTTGGATTAGTGAGGTAGGTAGGTTTTTACTTTTGGGGTCAGGCTCTTCTTGGTTTGGGATTTGGTGCCCTGCCCATTGCACTGCCAGCGTGCCACTCATCCTTGCCATCTTCGTGGCGGGCTTTGGACTTGGTGCCCTGTCAGCGCTTGGNGTTTGGGATTTGGTGCCCTGCCCATTGCACTGCCAGCGTGCCACTCATCCTTGCCATCTTCGTGGCGGGCTTTGGACTTGGTGCCCTGTCAGCGCTTGGACTTTGCGCATTCATCCTCTGCCACTCCGGCCTTCCCATCCCCTCTGTGCCTGCTTCATCTTCCCCAGGAACCTCCAATTCCAGACTGGTGGCCTACTTGCATGAGCGCGGCTGGCCAGCTAGTGCCCGTCCTTCGGCACGCCATTCAAACTTTGAGGACACTGGCTGATTCTCTGGAGTCAGCATTGAATCGTCAGCAGGACGAAGAAGTCCGACAGCCTCCAGCTGCTTCGGCATCATCTCCCGGCCACAGGCCACCTTCCTGGGATCTTCTTGGTGAGTCTTNTGAATCGTCAGCAGGACGAAGAAGTCCGACAGCCTCCAGCTGCTTCGGCATCATCTCCCGGCCACAGGCCACCTTCCTGGGATCTTCTTGGTGAGTCTTTTGCTTCTGCAGCTCCATCAGAGCCGTCTGCTGTGCATTCTGTTTCTCACATCTCTTCCACTTCAAGCTACAACGAGGTGGCCAATCTCCTTACTCAGGCACCTAAGCACTGCTTTGATATCTGTGCAAGGTTGTCAGGAACCACAGAGTTTGTCAAGTTTCGTGTGCAGCGGGCTTGGGAAGCAGGGCTGTGGGCACGTGCAGTGCTCGACGGGAAGGTCCCAAAGCCGAGGCCGACACCCAAGCTGGAGGTGCGGTCCACGGTCTACGTTGTTCTACGTGGGCCTAATATCGATTCCCTTCTCAAGCTGAAGCTGCAGTCTACTGCTTGGCAGCTGGCGTTGACCTTCCAGAGGAGCGATGACTTCTTTGAGGTTGAAGGATGTCAAAACAGTGGATCAAGGGATGGTGTTCCAGCATGTCCTCAGAGCGCCAGACGACATGCCAGTTTTGTCAGAGTCCCGGGAGACACTTGCGATCCCGATCATGAAGAGGAGAGAAGGTTTGATGGTGGCTTTTCCTCCAGGCTTTTTCACCGAGGAAGTGTTGGCAGCAGGAACCATGTCGGAGACTGCAGATTTGATTGGGCCTCACACCATGGTGATCGTTCCCGCAGTTTTGGAGGAGGAGGACGGGTCGTCTACGGCCCTGCACACAGATGTGGAGGTGGTGATAGTGGATTTGAGTATGGGGATTTTGAACAACCTCAGGCTCTTCGACCCAGTCACAGAGTCAGACTCGATCCACTGTTTCTTGCCTGGATCCCCCGAAGTATATCCAGATCCTCAGCAGTTGTTGGATTCAGCCCTTGCTTGGATTCAGACAGCATCAGAGGACCGTGTTGGATTTTACACGGCTCAGGAGGAAGCCACNATATCCAGATCCTCAGCAGTTGTTGGATTCAGCCCTTGCTTGGATTCAGACAGCATCAGAGGACCGTGTTGGATTTTACACGGCTCAGGAGGAAGCCACTCCAAAGGCTTCACCAAAGGCCTCAGGACCAGCTCCCAAGAGACAGCAGGCGAAGAAGGTCACCACAGCAGCACTGTCAGAACAAGTGACGGCCCTGGCAAGTACCCTCCCTGCAGTGATGGAACAGCTGTCTTCACTCCAGGAGAACCAAAACAAGCTGCAAGAGATGTTTGCAGCATCCTCCACCCAGGCGAGAGTGCCTGCGTACCGCCAGTCCTTCCCAGTTCCGCCTCCTCCCAAGACTCCGTCAAGATCAACAGCCAAGTTTTTGAATCAGGTCGGCCCTCCCCCTCGTGCAAAGACTCCAGGTGCAGGTCCTTCCCTTGGCCAAAATCCAGACGCAGGTTTTCCTGGAGAGGAACCAGACGCCCTTCCATACNGGCCCTCCCCCTCGTGCAAAGACTCCAGGTGCAGGTCCTTCCCTTGGCCAAAATCCAGACGCAGGTTTTCCTGGAGAGGAACCAGACGCCCTTCCATACGAAGAAGGATTCCAGGAGCAACTCGATGCGGCCCAGTTGCCATCAGAGGGGAGTGCAGTTCAGCAGATGTTGTTACAGCAATCTCAGGCTCTGACAGCGCTAGTGGCTCACATTTCTTCCTCCCAAGATGGTATTCACGATCTGGCAGGGACTGGGTCGGGCACATCGATCTCCTTGAAAGGTTCTGCTCGCAGGGAGAAGCTCTTGAACGATCTTGCGATGAGAAAAGGAGGGTTCATGCTTCGAGTAGCCCAGAATGCTCATCGGAGGCTCAAACCCTCGGAGCCAGTTCCAGCAACTTTGGAGGATTTTCAGGGGCGGCCTCTCTTTGCCAAGTACTTGGAACGTCACGGTGGGTATTCAGCCAACCGCGACTTAGGATTGATCATGTGGCTCCTATGTCAGACAGCAGATCAGATGATTCAAGGGGACCAGTTGGGTGCAATGGAGATGATGGCTTTGACTATGACTTCAGTGGAGCAGGCAGCTCAAGACGGAGGAAAATGGGAAGTAGCATGGCTGTTGTCTCTTCAAGAAGACCCACCTCCGGGAGTGTTCATGAGCCGCCCTGCTTCATCGAATCCTCGCTTGCGGGCCTTTGCCCCATTGTGCCCTCCGGATTGGGCTGCGACAGCTTTGAGTTATGTGAAGGAGTTAGACATCATCAATACCAGGAGGCAAGAGGCCATCCCAAGCAAGAAAGGGAAGAAGGACGAAGAGAACCCTGCACCAAAAAGGCCACCGAGGACACCGAAGAAGCCCAA
>BGPT01000526.1:213253-268615 GCA_003297045.1 Symbiodinium sp. clade C Y103 | reverse complement strand
ACAATGCAGTCTATGGTGCAGACAACTCAGTCCCTTCCAAGAGGTGCAACAGCTCCAGAGAAGATGCCTATGTTCCGGGGGCCATCCCTGCCAGGCATGAATTCAGAACGCTTCCGAAGTGGAGCTCTATGCAGAGGTTTTCCTTTGGAGTTTGGTGTAGAAAGCTCAGTGCCTATGTTTTGAGGTCCAGGACACCATTTTCTGAGTTCCTGAAGACCACCCTTCATGGCGACAGGAGTCCACGTTTGGCTTCTGAAGGGGCTCTCTTCCCTCTTCCTGTTCCAAAGCTTGGCATCTTTGAAGCGAGGCGATGCGGTTCTCGAGAAAGAGCAAAGAGGTCATTTGATCAGGCATTTCATGTCATGGTGATGGCTCTGAACTTTCTCCATGCAGACCTGCGGTTTTTGCCACGGGACGTTTTGTTTCGGTCCCCCAATGAGCTTCAGCTTGCCACACTTGAAAGGTTGAGGTGTTTGATGAAGGCCTTTGGTAACTGTGAGGAGGAGTTTGACGTTCCGAGCAGTGGCCGTAGATCTACGAGTTTGCTAGCCTTGTTGGCTGACCTAGGNGTGTTTGATGAAGGCCTTTGGTAACTGTGAGGAGGAGTTTGACGTTCCGAGCAGTGGCCGTAGATCTACGAGTTTGCTAGCCTTGTTGGCTGACCTAGGAGATGTGCTCACCTGGGAAGGCTGTGGCAGCGATGGATATCACAAAGGATTCCCAGGAGCCGCTGGAGGTTTGTCAGAGATCTCCCAAGTTCCCACTGATCTCAGCCGTGCGGAGGAGCTCAAGCCGTATCGAGATCTCGATCCAAGCAGGTTGAAAATCGTGGGGAGTGCGGCATGGGATCCTCAGCCATACCTTTCAGACTCCTTATGGATGNACTGAGGAGCTCCCAGTTGATGATGTTCCCAATTTGGAGAAGGAAGATTACAAGACTACGCTGGAGCTGGCGAAACTTTGGGACTCCAGAGGGCTTTTGTTTTTGCGACATGTGCCGCAGGAGTTTCATTGGAGTGATGGTGCAATGAGGTTTTTCAACAATTATAAGTCGCCGGAGTGTGACCGGATGATCGGAGATAGACGCCTGAGGAATTGGAGAGAGGCTCGTATCCCAGGCGCATCCAGAGGGCTTCCTACTGCTCAGTTGCTTTCAATTTTGGAGGTCNGTGTTTGATGAAGGCCTTTGGTAACTGTGAGGAGGAGTTTGACGTTCCGAGCAGTGGCCGTAGATCTACGAGTTTGCTAGCCTTGTTGGCTGACCTAGGGAGGGGATGTGCTCACCTGGGAAGGCTGTGGCAGCGATGGATATCACAAAGGATTCCCAGGAGCCGCTGGAGGCTTATCAGAGATCTCCCAAGTTCCCACTGATCTCAGCCGTGCGGAAGAGCTCAAGCCGTATCGAGATCTCGATCCAAGCAGGTTGAAAATCGTGGGGAGTGCGGCATGGGATCCTCAGCCATACCTTTCAGACTCCTTATGGATGNGAGCTCAAGCCGTATCGAGATCTCGATCCAAGCAGGTTGAAAATCGTGGGGAGTGCGGCATGGGATCCTCAGCCATACCTTTCAGACTCCTTATGGATGGCTTATGTGGAGCCAGCCAGTTTGATTTGGACTGAGGAGCTCCCAGTTGATGATGTTCCCAATTTGGAGAAGGAAGATTACAAGACTACGCTGGAGCTGGCGAAACTTTGGGACTCCAGAGGGCTTTTGNACTGAGGAGCTCCCAGTTGATGATGTTCCCAATTTGGAGAAGGAAGATTACAAGACTACGCTGGAGCTGGCGAAACTTTGGGACTCCAGAGGGCTTTTGCTTTTGCGACATGTGCCACAGGAGTTTCATTGGAGTGATGGTGCAATGAGGTTTTTCAACAATTATAAGTATGATCGGAGATAGACGCCTGAGGAATTGGAGAGAGGCTCGTATCCCAGGCGCATCCAGAGGGCTTCCTACTGCTCAGTTGCTTTCAATTTTGGAGGTCNATGATCGGAGATAGACGCCTGAGGAATTGGAGAGAGGCTCGTATCCCAGGCGCATCCAGAGGGCTTCCTACTGCTCAGTTGCTTTCAATTTTGGAGGTCAGGCCCTTTCAGGATTCAGTGTCCATCTGCATCTCAGATAGAAGGGACTTTTACCATCAATTTAGAGTGACAGAGGAGCGGGCAGCTACAAATGGACTTTGGCCACTTTTGAAAGCGGAGGATGTCGAGGAGCTTGAGGCGTTTTTGTGCCTCCAATCAAGAGGAAAGCGGAGAAGGTATGATCGAAGAGTGCATGGCGATATGTTTGGCAAGCATCCTGTGCACAAGCCCTCCTCTTCCCTTCTTGTCCAACCATGCTTCTCTTCTCTCCCGCAGGGTGACCATTTAGNTGCATGGCGATATGTTTGGCAAGCATCCTGTGCACAAGCCCTCCTCTTCCCTTCTTGTCCAACCATGCTTCTCTTCTCTCCCGCAGGGTGACCATTTAGGAGTTGAGTTTGCGACAGATGCACATAGGAATCTTCTTGCGAGCAGAGGTCTCTTACGGCCACAGGTTGAGCTGCGAGCTGACCGAACTTTCAGAGGAGTCAACAGTTTGCAGGGGCTTGTCATTGATGATTTCTTTTCTGTTTCTGTCCAGCCTGATTCACAAGTTGAGGAGACCGAGGCTGTAAAGGCTTTTGACCAAGCGAGAAGGTGTTATGCGGATGAGGGCCTTTTGGGCTCAGATGACAAAGACATCAAAGGAGCATGTGCTGGCAAGATCATTGGAGGAGAGATAGATGCATCAGAAGCAACAAAAGCCCGTGGTGTAGTTACACTAGGGGCTCCTGTCAGGAAGAGGCTTGCGATGTCTTTCATCTCCCTTGAACTTGCTGCGCTCCCCATCACTTCAGATGCCTTGCATGCATGCCTGATAGGAGGTTGGGTTCATGCTCTGCTTTACAGAAGGCAATTGATGTCGATTTTGAACAAGTCCTTTTCTTTGGTCGATGCCTCTCAGCTGGATAGAGATTATCCTCAAGCAGTTCAGCTTCCCCGAACTGTTGCCCAAGAGCTTCTCCTCCTGGCAATTCTTGCCCCTCTCATGACTGCAGACCTTGGATCTGGCCTGGTTAGAACAATATACGCAACAGACGCGTCAGACCGGAAGGGTGCAGTCGTTTCCAGGCAGGCTTCAGAGAATGTCTGCAGGGCTATGTGGAGGTCAGGTAGAAAGAAGGGTGGCTATGTACGAATGCTGAACAGAACCGAGGCCTTGGTCCGGAAATTAGATCCTTGTTTTGCTGAGGAGGATCTGAAGTTTCAGGAGATTTCCGAGCAGAAGGCCATCGAGCGGCCGAGAGCCCACCGATACCATTTCATTGAAATATGCGGAGGTGCAGGCAAGGTGACGAAGTACTTGTCTCAGCGGGGCTGGCATTGCGGACCTGTTTTGGACTTAGATGCCTCGCCTCACTACAACTTGAGGAGCCTGAGAATGCTTTCTTGGATCCTGCACCTTCTTGAAAATGACCTCCTCGACAGTTTTATGGTTGAACCACCATGCACCACATTCAGTCCAGCACAGCATCCAGCATCCAGAGGCTATGATTGTCCAAGGGGCTACGATCCACTTGATGCCAAGACTTTGGAGGGTACCGAGCTTGCCCTGCGAGCCCTGACTCTTGTTTATGTTGCGGCCCGACTCAACAAGCCAGGATTGCTGGAACAGCCGAGGAAGACGAAGATGCGGAAGCTCAGTGAGTGGATTTTCCTTTTAGAGTGCCAGCTTGCAGAGGAGCAATGGACAGCTTCATGCGCTTTTGGGTCCCCTCACTTGAAGGAGTTTGTTTTCCTTTGCACAGGCCTTCCATCATCCAAGTTGCACAGGAAGTGCTCCAGAGACCATACCCATATCCCTATTCAAGGGGTCTANCTTGAAGGAGTTTGTTTTCCTTTGCACAGGCCTTCCATCATCCAAGTTGCACAGGAAGTGCTCCAGAGACCATACCCATATCCCTATTCAAGGGGTCTATACAAAGCCTTCAGCAGTTTATACAGATGAGCTTGCTTTTACACTCGCTGAGTGTTTCCATGAAGGTTTGAGGAGGTATTTTTCTGCTAAGCGTGAGTGCTATCCAGCAAAGGCTGGGCTGGAATCTCCTCTTTGCAATGATCTCTTGGTTTCAGGGCAGTGGACGGTCGAGCAACAATGGGAGTGGAAGGTTCCCACACACATCAACATCCAGGAGACAGCCTCAGTCCAGGTTTAGCGTCATTATGGATTCCAATGTCGGCCTCTCAGCTTTGGTCAAAGGACGCTCTCCGTCTCAAGGGCTGAGGAAGGTTTTGAGGAGATGTGGCGCTGTGGCANGTCATTATGGATTCCAATGTCGGCCTCTCAGCTTTGGTCAAAGGACGCTCTCCGTCTCAAGGGCTGAGGAAGGTTTTGAGGAGATGTGGCGCTGTGGCAATTGCAGGCTGTCTCTATCCAGCCTATCATTTTGGGCCGACAAGGATTAACATTGCCGACTGCCCCACACGGGATACAGAACTCCCGTTGCCTTGCAAATCTTTCCTGGCAGGATTTCAGACCTTGGAGGAGCTTCTGGATTTGGCATCCATATCTTCCCTCAAAAGGCCACACGCAAATTGGGTCAGGCTGTTTTTACTTTTGCATGGAGGTCCAATTTGTTGGAAGTCGGAGGAGGAATCATGGAGAAACGCTCATTTGGCTTGCTCTGCCTCTGTGTTTGCTCCTCACCCGTATCTGCAACGGGTTATCCCACCTGCTGACTTCGACTCATCACTTGGATTTCCTGGCGAAGGCCCTTCCTCATTGTGCTGCATGGGTTGGACTTTGGGGTACCATAATCTCTAGCCATCCCCATAATGCCTGTAGTCTTAGTTTCCTAGGTAGTTGGGCCGTAGGTAGTTGCATGCCTGTTAGCTGCCATGGACCACGCATGCTGCCAAGAGATGCTCGTGATCGTCAGAGAGCATCGCAGAGGACTGGACAGATCCTACCGATTGGCAGGCCTGTGCTTGGCCAGACGCAGGCGAACAGAGACAAGTTGCTGGATCAGTTTTCTTTGTGGCTGCAAACTCAAGGTTTTGCTTTTGATTCCCTGGTTTTAGACTCAACACCGGATGTCGAGACTATAAACCTTTTGCTGGAAAGATACGGTAGGGCACTGTATGAAGCAGGCCGACCGTACAATCATTATGCTGAACTGATAAATGGAGTTGCTGCGAAGAAGCCTCTGTTGAGGCGCCAGCTTCAGGCGGCGTGGGATTTGGCATATGCGTGGCTACGACTGGAACCCCCGATTCATCATGTTGCTTTGCCGTGGCAGGCTTTGCTTTCAATTTTGACAATTTCCCTCAGTTGGGGATGGCTCAGGGTTGCTGGCGTGATAGCTTTGTCTTGGGGTGGCATCACAAGGATTGGAGAGGTGCTTGGCGCTCTACGGAAGAATCTGGTTTTGCCGTCTGACCTAGGCGGTTCAATTTCATTTGCGCTGCTTGAGATCGCAGAACCGAAGACGAGATTCAGTGGAGCGAGACACCAGAGCGCGAAGCTAGACCAGCCCCAGCTTTTGAGGCTGGTAGATGTGGCTTTCAGAAGGCTACGTCCAGAGCAGAAGCTATGGCCGATGTTAGGCCAAACAATGAGGCTGAGGTTCCAAAAACTTTTAGCTGCAAATGGCCTTGCATCTCTGCCACGGGAGATTCAACGTGGCATAGATTTAGGGTCCCTTCGTGCAGGAGGTGCTTCATGGTTGTTGCTGGTCTCGGAAGATTCTGAACTTACCAGACGCCGCGGGCGCTGGTTGACCAGCAAAACAATGGAGGTGTATGTGCAGGAGTCTGCATCTATTCAGTTCCTGCCCCGCTTGCCGAGTGATATCAAGCAGCTTGTTTTGGATGGTGCCTCAGCCTTTCCTTGGGCCCTTCAAAAGGCAGAAAGCCTATCCAATGCCAAAATTCCGGAGTCAATTTGGTATGTCATGTTCAAAGATGAGACAGCTCAATGCAGTCCACTGGGCGAACGAAGCGGGAAAGGAGTGGGTAGCAACAACCATGGCCAGACGCACAGACACTGGCCCTGTGAACAATCCGACCGCTATGGAGGAAAACAGGGACAACTGCAAGCTGAGACGTTGTTTGGTAACTTCGAACCTTGTGGTGTGGACTGCTCAAGCACACCCTCCCAGCCCAATGTTGGCCCTTCTCACTTTGAACATGGGTAGCAACAACCATGGCCAGACGCACAGACACTGGCCCTGTGAACAATCCGACCGCTATGGAGGAAAACAGGGACAACTGCAAGCTGAGATGTTATATATATATATNCAACCATGGCCAGACGCACAGACACTGGCCCTGTGAACAATCCGACCGCTATGGAGGAAAACAGGGACAACTGCAAGCTGAGATGTTATATATATATATTTTGGGATATAGATATGTATATATATATATGACATATACACATATATACTGTATGATACAATGGGGATATGCAATCACCCCAACTCATACAGATCCTGAGAATCGCCCTTAAATTGGAGGATAACGAACAAATTCAAATAATTTGTCTTGTTTTGGATCTGAAGCCACCCATTTTGGGAGGTTGAACATTTTGATCCATACCTAAATTGAGTCTTTAAGGCTTGTGAGAGATGATTAGATTATGATAGAACTTAATTATCAGCAAGCCTTCGAAAAAAAAAACATGCACCAACATATTATCAGAAATTAATCATTGTTACCAACCTTTTAATTTTGACGATGATGACATTTTCCCAGGTGGGCGATCACTTTTCCAGTGGTTTCAGGCATCTTTTTGGAATGATACAAGTATGGGAATGGCGAAAGGCCTTTGCGACCTGGGAACGTCATTGACCGGACTTTTCTTAGGGCTGTTTTACATTGCATTTTATTCTGAGGTCATTTTAACATTCTTGGATTGTTTTTAACAGATAAAAACTTCGTGGATTGTGTTTACATAGCAGATGCTTGTCAGCAATATATGTTGGATCAAAGATGACGATTGATTCCTTTTTTTTCACATTTCACTCGACTCACCCAACCGCGAGGCCGAGAAACTCTTCGAAGAGCTGGGAGTGCGGGGGCCTGGTGATTTTCGGTGGCCCTTCTCAGCGATTTTTTTTGGCCCTGCTCGGGATGACCCCTTGGTGCGGTTGAACATGAAATCTGTTGGATGCAGAGCTGATGGATTTACCATGCGAAGATGGGGGTTGGTCGTTTGTTGTTTGGCCCTTGGTGTGAAAAACTCCAGGGTTACACAGCCAAACGCTTCCTGCAACAAATACTTGCACCAATTCAACATGGCGTAAATATATCCCATCACTATCCATCTATCTCAAACCCACTACTGTTGTAAATGTCCCAGTCGAACGGAGTTGTCCTCTGACAAGGCTTGGCATTTTTCAGAGTTTGGGGATCCAGCAGCCAGACCGGACCCATGGAAGGCGAATCCTCTCCGAAAATTCAGCGGCTGTTTCCACGAACCACCATCACATGTGGTGCTTTATTTTTTTCACCCATGTTTGGGGATGGTTCATGGTCAGATTCCTGTTGAACATGGGTCGACATCAGATGAATTTGGAATGTGACCAAACCCATCCAAAACCCATCTGCTTAAATCTCTCGAAGTTGTTTGGACCTGCTCTCCATTGCCACAAATCGGCCCGTTGTATTTTCCAAATGACGATCCCCATTACCGAGCATATTTTTGAGGGGCTCCCAACAGAAATCAGCCACCGGTCCTTCACTGGTCTATTGAGTCTATTGGTGATCAAACATGGCTGGAGAATCCACCATTTAGATCCATCTAGATGTTTGAACTGGTGATCTAAGTGTGATTTAAGTTGAAATATTGCGACCCTGATAGCCCCACATGTACAGTATGTATGTAGTTATAGATCATCACTTGTGATTTAAACATCTATTGGTGATTTATTTATAGATAATTTTCCCAGCTATAAACCTCCATTTGGTTCGGGGATTTTCCCAGCTACAACTGTCCATGTTTTTTCCGGAGCCGGCCATGGAGCTCATCAGCCGGTGGATCATGTTGAATCTACCGAGGTCGTACCGCACTCGCTGATGCAAAAGCGAAAGGCACCTGGGGGTCCTACTAAGTTACTACACATGCGGATGGGCAGCTTTAAGGAACCAATTACGGTGAAACAGTGGCTACAATTCCAGTTTTTGTTGGTATATCAATTGTGTAACATACATCCCCACTTGGGGGTTGTAGCATTTTCGTTGGTGACACCTCGGTAATGAACTGAATCGATGATGTTTGGTGAGCCATGATGAAGCCTCCGTAGATTCACCAGTGCACACCATGGATCTCCATGGGTCATCTCCATGGTTCCAACATCTTCTAGCCCTATTTGGGTTTCTTTTGGATGGTCAACACGGTGAACATCCCATGATTTTTTGGGGATGTCAAAGCCTCCTACAGATCACCAGTAAAATGGCTCGAGGTAAATCGCCATTGTGTGAGCTAAATCCTCATATTCAATGCAAATTCACTCTCTGGTTGGTTTCAATATGTTTCAAATCTCTGTTTCAACCTGAGAGGATCCCAAGCGACTTGGAACATTTTTCAGATGGGCGGCGAAAATCAAAGAGGCTTATACTCAATGTTATTCATGAGTGAAAGTATGTTTCACGAGAATCAAACATCTTATATCCCTTAGCCAGAATCAAAAACATAAATAGTACAAAAACCATATGTTTTAAAATGCTAAACCACAGAATTCCACATATTTTCCCTGGTCAAAAGTTACGGAAAGTTACGGGATCCCGTGGCATCAGACCTTGGGCTTTCTGAACGAGCAGCGTCGCTACGACTTCAGCTCCTTCGTCAAGCTGGTCCTGGGCTTATGGCAGCTGAGCGAGCCATGGTGATGGCGGCTGAAGTTGATGATTTAAGTAATTTGATATGATACATTATAATGGCTAACGGCTAGTGTTATAAAATTTGTATGGTGGTTGACTTAATTCCAGTAGTTGATATCATTATAATATCAACTTGATATTGCTATAATGGCTAATTAACGTTGACTATAGCAATATCAAGTTGCTGTACTGGGTTGGTTGGCCACTTAAGCGGTTTATTGTTGGGTACATCAAAACTACGAAAAGGATATTTTAGGGAATCACATTGGGGGGCTAATTAGTGGCATACGAGATTTCATGGGAAATACAAAATATAAATAGACTTACATAGAGTTGTGACCGACCATATGACATGGTTTCCTAGAATGGTAAAAGGTGCATATCACCAAGAGAGTATCGTAATGTTGATGGGGATAAGACTGAACATCGTGGCTAGTACAATCTGGGGAGTTTCTTAGAATGAAGGACCCCGAGTTGTCATCCAAGTGATTTGTCACTTTAGATGGTAAAACCACTGCTAAAAAGGGGTAGCCCCAGTTTTTGGAAACACCAAAATCCGCATAGTCTGTTTTCTTTGTTCCCGTAGGAACCATGATTTACTGCAGGAATTAAAATAGTTTTTAAACCAATTTCACTTGGGGAATCGGCCTCGAGCAATCAGAACTAATAGTTTCTACTTGGGTTGACCATCAGAGTACTGCAGAAAAAACCCTCCGGCAATCAAACATGGCAATAGACAATCCATGATTTTTCAGTTCGATGGCTTGCCCATCAAAAGAAACTCCTCAGTCTCCCATCGCCCCTTGCCACCTGCGATGAAAAATCCAAAAAACCCAGGTCGATCGGATCAGATGGTTGTCGGGGTCACCCAGAAAAATGGTGGGTCGGCTGAAGTCTTCGGCAGTGGAGAACCTCCATTTTCCACGGGAAATGACCACGGGGACTACTCCCAAACCCCCTATGGTTGAGGACACCATCTCCCATATCCCCATTTCTCTTCAAGTAAGATCCAATGAAATCCAAATGTTGGCTGGTTAAATCCCCGTACTATGGTTATTCTGAAGGACAGAATTTTTCTAACAAGACCCCCAAGAGAAGTAAAATCCAAACAAAATCGTGGCAGATCACTTTCCAATCTTTTCTTTAGTGTTGCTATACTAACCATGGCACCCCCACTAGTAGTTGCCATTTTGTCACACTGAGATGTATCATTTCTTGGAGCTTCACGGATCGGAGCTGGGATAAACCTATGGAGCTTTGACCCTTTGGTTAGCTACGGTTAGTTCGATGATTTTCACATTGCAATGCCCAGAGTCCAGTGAAATTTCTATTTCAACAGCTATTTTTGATGACTTTGATGACGGTAACCCATTGGTCTGGTCCCCATCGCTGAGGATCTTGAGTCAGGAAGATCAGCAGTTGTACTCCAGCTTCCTCCGAATGGCCACGGAAACGGTCCGGAAACCCTTTGTTCGGAAAACTTTGGTCGAGCAAGTCGATATATTGCAATTCTTGCGTTAAATGACGAGAAATATAGTACATTAGGCAGCAAATTATGTTGTTGACTGGGTATCTATAACTGGCCGTGTTACCAAGAACCTCCGACCGAAGTGGTGTACCATGGATTCATGTAGGGATAGCCCACCCAATGTTTCTGCAACCAACATCCATGGGGTCTGACAACTTGAGTTCCGAAGTCCTGGAAAGTTGTTCTCCGGCAAATCTCATTTTTCCAGCTAAGACTATAGATGATGATAGCAATTTTGGGAGAAACCATCACTTAAAACAAAAACAATATTCCAGATTCCAGATTCCAATGGTATCTTCTGCCATGATGGGATTCCCGCCAACCAATCACAGCATTTGAGAGCCTCGAAATTCTTCAGGATGAGATCAGAAAAACCTTGTCTTGAGAGCAGATGTCATGTGGGTAAGCTATGGTAAGAATATGTTCAAATGAATGATTTGGGTTTCTGTAAATTACCTATTGTGCACAAACTACAGAAATTCATCCTTGCAATTCAACATGGCAATAGAGAATCCCCATTTTCAATTGGCAATTTGCCATTTGCGGTCATGATTGATCCAAATCACATCATAATAATAACAAACACACATTTTTGTGGTGTGAAATGTTGATGTGCATCATCTTCAATATACCCAAAATTTCAGGGTATGGTTGGGGCTACTCTGATGCACAGTTTCATCCCAAAAATCATCCAGGCTGTCATCCCCTCCCCCAAATGGCTTGGAAAATGGGGTACCTCTAAATCCACTGGTGAAGCATCATCTTACTGGTGCTAAACGCAGGGAATGAGGGTTGCTGACCTAACCATTTTCATTTTATCATCCCAGCAAGCCCCATTCCCTACGTTTCGCACCAGTAAGTCATTTTCCCATGCTGAGTCCAAGTCGGTCCACGCGGCCACACGGCGAGCGATGCGTCGGATCAAGCTCAGTGCTTCACCGAGTAGGTTTGGGGATGGTTTGGGTCGCGTTTCTGTGGCTTAAATCCTTCACATCACAATAGTTAAGATAGACGAGAAGCAGTTCGGTGTGGGCCATTTGGCTCTTGTACCCTGATTAATTATCGGTCAAAACCATTCAACACCATACCATCTGAATAGGGAGTTTGACCATCCATAGTTACACCGGCACACTGTCGCGGTGAAAACCACAGGTACCTTGGCCAAGTGCTTTGATGATGCAGAAAACGGCGGTCCCTCGGCACCGACATGATGTCCAAATGGTTGGTTCGCGTTTGGGTTTTATTGGTTATAGACTATAGAACTATAGTATTCATGGGCTTTGTCAACCAACCTATAAGTGGGGGGGCTTACGTTTGTACCAAGTTTCGGGGGTTTTCCCTTTTCCGTTTGTTTGGAAACTGGTGTATGTCAAATGTATATATATATATACTGTATATATTATTATTATTCTACGTTGCGTAGTTTTCTTGTCCAGCGGGGTCGTTTCCAGTGCCAAATTTACATGTGTTTTCCCCCTACTCTACACATTTGGGATTTGACACCTATGATGATTTGTATAGAGGTGAATCTGGGTCTATAGTTTTAATATGTTTATATCACCATGTCTCCATACAAATGTTCAAGAACCCTGCCCTCTTTGCTGTTGCTGGTTGATTAGTCAAGCCGTATTGCCAACTACTGGTCTCATGAAAATTATACCATCCAGCAATCAAACATCACGACTATGCTTGCATTAAAGAAACAATGCAACCTCATAACAACATATCATGAAATGGGTGGATTTGCCAGGTGTCTGGATGTCTTTTTGGGGTTGATGACTGCGGCCCGTAGCGTTGACCATCTGGCCGCGGATCTACGATTTACATCATGACATTGCCGTATATTCTCCTCTCTGGATGGAATCCAATGAACAAAACGATAGAATCTTACATGGAATGTTTTTTTTTGGTTCTCTTGGGGATTAGACCACGCCAATCCCCAAGATATTGGATAGCATAACCCCCGAGCAAATCATCAACGGACCATCGTTTACCAGTTCTATCCCCATATTTTTGATGGTAAAACAATAAAAAAGTTGGTGAATTCCCCGAGCAAAAGAAACCAATCAAACCATGGCTACTCGAGGCGCAGAGCAGCAGCACTTGGAGAAGGAGCTGAACCAGCTCGGGAAGCCTGGGGGAAGAGGGTGGTAGTGGAACTGGGCCAAAAATCCAGTCACAAAATCCGGTAGCTAGCTGCTCCCATTCTGGTCAGTATGAGCCATGGTAACTGCTGATCTTCAGAAAACACCATGTCGTGGAGAGTCGTACTAAACAAGCCATGCGGATGTTGTGGCCAAGCCATTGGGGGGATTTCCGGCTTTCCATTGTACCCTCCAAAAAGATGCTTAAAAGTGCTTCCAGGATATCATAGAGGATATTTACTCAATGTGTACTCAATACTTCCAGGTTTCTCACTCGTCTATCGTTTTTTGGGGTTGCCATATACAAAGGTGTAGCATTCATCGTGGGGGAAGGGGGTTGACTGGATTGCAAGCGGGATAATCGCCAGCATCCTCAAAGGGGATTCTCATCCATGTCCTAAAGTCGACTTCGACCTTGCAATGACCTCTGGCCGCGTAAATATGATGTCTGAAGGAATTATCCCAGCACTAGATAAACACGGTTTTTATTTCCACTTTAGGAATGATCATCTCCATATGTCCAGCTCCTGTTTCCGAGCGATTTGAAGATCTTGACCGATTCCGACCTCGCACCACTGAGGGAAGCAGATCTTCAGGAACATGAAGAGAGTCTGGGCTCACAGTTGCAGGTGTTGCCTGAGATTGAGCTCTGGATGAAGCTTTAGAAGATATCAGCAACACTGATTCTGTCATACCACTTCTACCTGCCAGCTCGGGTGATGCAACCCCTATGGGAGAGTACGCACTTTCGAAGCTCCTTGATTCTCTGTTCAAATCGACTTTTTTTTTTTGTTCATTTCATGGGAAAATCCATATAAAAATGGCAAATTTTATTGGACAACAATCTATAAATAGGGGATTTTCACGGTTCTTTCTTTTAAAACCAAAAAAACACATTTGGAGCGAACTTTTGGGATGCATTGGAAGTTGCTGAATACCATGGCTGAAGGCTGAAAGGCTTTCAGATTCTAGGTGTACTTTAACTGTTTGGATTTGCCGCGTCGTTTTTGTAAATTTTCCAGTACTGTTGCTTAATCCACTGGGGAAAGTACTGAGCGGTGGTGGCCCTAAAGGAAATCGAAGATTGGTATTTGATGTCTTAGTAGAACCTAAACATACCAGAACTGGAATTGAAATTCATGTCATTTCTGGCGACAAAGTTCCGGAAAGAAACCACTTGTGATTCGAATTGTCATCAAATTCGGGACGGCTCCGAAGCAATCATGAGCAGTTGGGGCCTTTCACTTTCATCTGGCCAATCTATCAGCTGACTCATTTATATATATATATATATTGGATTTACATGATCCGTCACAGCCTTCAAGAATTTGTGCTGCCAGCTGGCCCAGCGCGGCTTGGGACTGACATATTTTGATGTTTAGATCGTCGAACATCAAGGGCCTGTCAGCTCAGTTCTTTTTGTTATGCATCCCATAGTGGGAAGTTTTTTTCTTGTAGAAAACCCATAGCATGTGAAATATTACGGACCTTCATCTAGGCCGTGCTAGGCCGTGAATCGGACATTCCAGTCACATACCCTGGAGGTTCTATGGGAATATCATCGAAGTATAGCCGGCAGATTTTCCGGCAAGCCATGTTTGATTAGCAGATTGTATTAACCAATATTATTCCATTCATGTTCCACATATTCCAGCTATATCTTCCATTAGTATCCCATTGATCACTTGGTGATTTCCTATGGTTTTTTCGGCCACTTCTTGGCGCCACGACTTGAGGCGAGCAGCTCATCAATTACAACCAGCTGGTGACCCTGCTGACTGAGGCCCGCGGATTGCACGGTGAATGGGGAGATTTGCCTAGCAATAGCCCCAAAAAGATAGAATTTGGTAAAATCCAAATTGTTGATGATTCCCATGATTGTTGATGATTTTTTGATGAGATTCCCATCATTCTGGATGAAATATCCATTTAAGGAGGTTTCCATCAATGGGGCTAAACCCAAATCATCTATTTTCAACCCGGATTTTCCACTATATATAAACCATCCAACAAATTGGGTATCCCCAATTTATGGACACTTCCATTTTTTTTCCACTAGATCTATTTTCTTAGGATTTTCCACTATAAACCATCCAGCTATTGGGGATAAACCTCCATTTTTTTTCCACTAGATTTCACCATTTGCAGAACCTGGCCATTTCGCGGATGGGACCTCCACGTCAGGCTGCCGTGTTGCCGGAGCAGAGTGGCTCCAGCACCATCCGTCGGCGACGGCTGGTGGGACGCGAGGTGATGCCCTACGTGAAGGCCATGGCGACGCTGGAACGGATCATGCAGGACGGGGGCCGAGGGGGATGGAGATGGCCGGGAAACATCATGGGAATATCATGGGAATATATATATATATAGCAATAATAAGAATAATAACATAATGATAAGAAGAATAATAATAATAAGAAGAAGAATAATAAGAATAATAAGAATAATATTGATAATAATAAGAATAATAACATAATGATAAGAAGAATAATAATAAGAAGAAGAATAATAAGAATAATAAGAATAATATTGATAATAACAAGACTAATAACATAATGATAAGAAGAATAATAATAATATTGATAATACTAATAATAAGAATAACAATAATAGTAAAATAATAACAATAATAACAATAATAATAATGATAACAATAGTAATTAATAATAATAATAATTAATAATAATAATAATAGTAATAATAATAATAATGATATCGCACGGATACACCGATACACCGATTGCCGTGCGCACACAGATACACCGATGCACCGATACACCGAATGCCGTTTATTTAGGGTTTGGGACCGGTTTAGGGTTTGCTTAGGGTTTGTTTCGGGTTTGTTTAGGGTTTTGTTTAGGGTTTGTTTAGGGTCGGTTTGGGGTTTATTTCGGGTTGGTTATAAGGCACCGTAAACACAGCAATCGGCGTATCGGCGTAAACACAGCGATCGGCGTATCGGCGTATCGGCGTATTTACGGTTACGGACCCCAATCCCGAACACGCTGATATGCTATTGATATGTATCTCTATATATTTATGTATTTCCATATTCTACGACATATCTTGAGATGGTTCATGACTTTTGTGGAGAACATGGAATCATCCCATTCTTCGGGAAGTTAGTGGCAATAGAATCTCCCCAATGTTTGCTGGTGAGATTCCAAAATTGCTGACTCAACATGATTGGTGAGAAAACCGAAACGAAATAATCAGTGAAATCCACATTTGGATGCCAAATTCTCAGATTTTTGGGTCATATCCCCAGTATTCCCCAGTTAAATCCCATGAAATCCGGCCAAGTCATTGCGCTGCTGACTCTCACAGGATGTGGACCCTGCGTCTCGGCAACTCTTCACCTACCTGGAGGCGGGCATCGACGGTATCGAGTATAGATAGCCCATGAAATTCGATGATTTTTGGAACAAAATACCAGAGGTAGCCCATTGTTTGGAAATTTTCCACTTCGCAAACTGTGTAAAACAAATTACCAGAGGTTCATTAAAAATCCAGTCATGACTTTCATGGCTCAGCATTTTTTCATTCGCTGCGGCAACTTCTTCCAGGTGCGCTTAGTCTTGCAACGGCTTCGGGAGTTCGGCCGCGTGGAATCCCGCAATGTCGAGGCAGTCAAGACCGTGGGTGGGGTCGTTGTCAAGTCGTTGTCAAGTCGTTGGAAAGTCCACGAAATATGGGGTTTGGTACCTGAACAGGGGAAATGCCTAAATCCACGAGTTTATCAACATTTTCACCATTAAAATGGCTTAAGATGGGGGTACATACCTGCTTTTGAGAGCTATCTTGGAGAGAGTTTTGATGCACACCCAAGAAAAAAAAAGTATGTTTGGGTGCTTGTAATTTTTTGGAGATTTCACTCTATAAAACACCACTTCTTCCAGTTTTTCCAGTTGCTGCATTGGTTGTCTGACACTGCTGGGATTGCCCAAGCAGGAGAAACACATCAAAGACATGGGCTACACCGCAGAGCAAATTCAGGACTGGCACGTCACCAGCAGATTGGAACGATTGGAGACATGGTTGAAGTCATCTTTGATGTTCTTTAGCCCAAGTCTGAATGTTTTTTTCTTTTTTGGGGCCGGCTGGATGTACGATTTCATGGAGTTTGATTGTGATGACAAATAGTTGGAACAATAATATTTGTTTTGGTCCCTGGAATGTCGCGTTGTGCTTTTGACTGCTTCTTGGCCCGAAACCTATGTTGGTTACAAGCTTTGCCGCAGCCATCATGGACCAATTGCGCACCTGCTTTGGATGAAATGGATCCTCCAACTTTCAACGCAACAATTCTGTTGAACATCACTCCATCTCATCAATAGCTTGTTGCTGAATTCCTGCCATTGAGATCTTGCTTAGATCATCTGACATATGCTGAGATCAACTTCAAAACCGGAACTTTTGTTGCTTTAACCATCTTTAACCGGTGATTTCACCAGTGGTTTAACCGGTTTCAGCCTCCCCTTTCGGTGCATCTGTCCTCCCAGCCGCCATGGCGCTCCTGGCAACTCCATCCCTTCGCTCGACGCCGCTGGAAATTGCGCCGCGGCGCCTGAAGAATCCCTTCATGGCACGTGGGGATGCTCAGTTGGGAAATCCCCAAAGTGACAAAAACACTTGGCTGAGTGCTGAGTTGACAAAAACGATGGGTTTTGATGGGTTTATGGTGGCTATATCTAGTTGCGTGAATAGAGTTTATAAACCAACATTTCGTGATGCTTCCGGCAGGGAAGGACAGTTTCAATGGGGAAAATGGCTTTTCTAACCACGGGATTTTGGGGTCTATTTTGGGGGAAAAAACCATTTCAAACATGGGGATTTGGGTAGCAGGGAAACTGGCAAGCCTAAGGATTTCACCAGCCAACAAGTGGATTTGACCATTAAAAAAACGGGAGGATGTCAACCTTCTCGTAGTCTAAGCTGTTTTTTTTTTGGATCCACATGGATCCACCAGAAATAAATTCATTGAGAGTTGCTGGAGTCCTGCTGAACATGAGGGTGAACAAAATCGCCATGACTAAGCATGAATCAAACACAATTAGACAACACAAAGTTGGAAGATGAAGATCACACAATATTCTCATGCAGTTCCAACTCTTCCAACTCCAATATCCGAATATTCAATATCTCCAAGATCTGTACCCTCCGACAATCGTACTTGGCTTGCTGCAACATCACCCATTGATTTCGATGATTTTCCAGCCAGTCCAGTTTGACTGCGAGAGGGCAACCTGCCTTGTGGGTGAAACTCAAAATGATGCCAGCCTGCCTTGCTCCCCACTCAACATGCAGCAGATTTTTCCCCAAAGCTTGGTGGTTGAATCTCGAAGAAACGATAAGTTGGTTCAATCGCATGACATTACATAATTTGGTAGCTAACATACCCACATTTTCATTTCAGCTTCTAGAAGTTATAGAAGTTATAGAAGTTTTTGAAGTTATAGACCTCGCAGCTTGTTTCTGGATGTTTCTGGTCTCACCCATCATCACCATCCCTCACCGTCCCTCACCATCCCTCACCGTCCACAGTGAGTGACGACTTCGATGCAGCGGCGGAGGAGAAGAAAGCGCCACATCAGTGGAAGGGAATGCTGTAGCTTGGCTCAGCTTGGCTCAGCTTGGCTCAGCTTGGCTCAGCTTGGCTCAGCTTGGCAGATGACTGTCAGTTGGATGTTGTTGGTGAGCATCCAGCAGGGGAGGGTTGAATCCCTGCAAGCTCTTGCTGAGATTTTTGGTGGCATGACTTTTAATGGCATTTTTTGACCGGTGAGATAGTGAGATTGGCCGAGATTTTACCTGCAAGGAGATGAGCATTTTAGTGACAAAGATGGAGATTTCATCACATTGAGTAAGAAATGTAGACATTTCGTGCAATCCAAATGGAGGAGAAAATCCACCAGCAACAGCAAGCAGCAAGCTTTGGGACCCACAGTTCTGAAAAGACATGCGGCCTGAGCATCTCCCAGGCCACATTTTTGGTTAGTTGACTCATCTCTTGGTGTAGTTAATCTCCCGTCGTATTTTGGGTCAAGCTCAGCTCGTCGTGTTGCTTTAACCCCATAGATATTTTCGGTGAAAAACTCCGGAGTTGTTTGGGTCAAGTTCTCCATTTTTTAAAAGTTCAGATCCCTCAAAAAATCCTCAAACCCTATGCAGATGACCTGATGCGTTGCACCATATCCGAGGTATGTTGCTTTGATGCCTTGGCTCGGGCTAGGGATCTGCTTGTGACCCGGCGACCAAGGTCAGTAGGTTCATTTTTTTTGAGGGCTGAGAAGGAAGAAACAAGTACCACGAATATAAATGATTTTATTCTGTTGATAATCGTAATTCATTACTATAATGATCACTCATAATCCAATCGAAGGAGTGAAATATGATGTGACTCAGAAAAATGGGGATGTGACCCAGCCTTTGCGCTGCAGAACTGGGATTTTTAAGCAGAAAAGATGGGGATTTGAGCGGCCAAAATTCCTGGAAATCACGTCCTGCTGGCAGCCAAAAACACTTCGCCACTGCCACTTTTTGTGGCATTGTGGAATACGACTTTGCCAAGGAACTTGACTTTTTACTTGGGACATTTGGGATGATGATCTTGTACTGTGGTTTCCCCATGAGGATAATCTCCTCACCCAGACATCTCTGCTGAGAGGTTGGGCTTCCCAGTGCTCTGGTGGAATGAGCGCAGGTTCCGTCCTGGGGGTGCCGCATCGTTCACCGACTTTTTGGGGTGAACTATGCCGAGTTTCGTTCAGTTTCTGCTTCCGTTTCTGGTGACGTCCATCATATCTTGGCCATTTCCAATCATGTTGGTTGGTCATAGTTATACAATGTCACTATATGTCACTATATGTCACTATATGTCACTGTATGTCACTATAGTTATACATTTTTTTGAAATGAACTGACTTGGCGAAATCCCAGTGCCCTCCCTAGCCCAGCGGCCCCAAGCGGGTCCGCCTTTCAGGGCTACGGGACGTCGCGGCAAAGCCACGCCTGCCCCAGCTGCAGGTGCGATTTCTGCCTTGAAAAAGACCAAAGAAATGCAGAGAATTGGAGAATTTTGGCGAATTCCCAAGTGTTTTATGTTTCTTATGTCATGGAAAAGTGTGTGGAAAAGGATCATTTTTTCCAATAAGAACCCCCCCCAGATGAACCTCTCAACAGCCTTAGATGTTGCACTTTTTTTTGACCTCAAACTTAGCGCTTGGGGGTGGAAATGAATGACTACCACTGCACGTGTGCTGCTATGATCTGAGACTTCCCGGGCGAGAAACATGTGGGTATGGTGAAAAGCCTCGTTTTTTTCTGAATTAGCTGCGGGTATAAATCCACTGGCGAATCATGATTTTTCCAGTGAAATGCCCCATCAATTGGGGGAACAAATGCTCCATGAAAAAACAGATCAATCGGTGATTGTTGGGCCAGGAGTAGATCAAAGGCAGAGGGGGGGCCATCAGATTTATTGGCAAAGTGACCTCTGAACAACTTTTTGTCTAGTTCAAAGTTCGACGATGTTCCCAGATTCATTTTTATTGCTTGAAATCACACATTTCTGCTGGTTCACGATGTTTCATGGTAGTCTCCCCTGCAGGCACTTCAACGGTGAAAGGCACTCCATCCAACGAGGAAGCGAAAGGCGCGAGTAACCGGATCAAGAATGGTGGACAATTGGCGTTTGACACACTAAAGCATATCGTGAGGAAATGTTGCACTGGATCTTGTGATCAGAGTAACGATCTGACAAGTTAAGTCTGCGGAATGGTTTTAACCACCCCCCTCCCATATTTTTGACCATCGCCCCAAGAAATATGGCGACCAAACCAAGATTCTGGTGGGGCATCAGCGATTTCATCTATCATATGGATTCAAGCAGTCCCTGTTGAGGTGAAACAACACCTGTTTCTTTGAAAATGGGGGATACCCCCAAACTGGCAATTTGAACCGGCAAAATGATGATAAACCAGATGATTTTTTGGGTAACATTGGTCATCGTATTCGCATTTTTTATTTGCATGTCAGTGTAGTAGAGTCAGTGTCACCTTTTGAAATCCTAATGGATCTTGTAGCCAGATTGGGGACTGCTCCAGTCTTCCGTCGCAGCAATTTGTGAACAAAATAGGAATCCCCCGTTGACTGAAACTGAGCATCACATGGGCAGCAATAGCCTGAAGCTTGACGTGGCACTGCCCAGTGGACGCTGCGTGTCTGTGCAGTTGCTACCAAGTGACAGCGTAACTGACCTGAAATTGGCAGCGCAAGAAGCTTTTGGCCAACCCTTCTTGAGGCTCAGTGGGCCCAATGGATGCCTGTTGGATCCAAGCCAATCTCTGAAATGTGTGGGGCTTCAAGATGGGGACAGCATTTGTGCTGTTGCACAGCAGCCAAAGGTAGCTGCAACATGGCATGCGTTTGCATTGTGGTGTGTTGGATGTGACAAGATTGTCACATGGGGCAGTGCATTCCATGGTGGTGGCAGTACAGCTGTCTCGGACCAGCTCAGGAACGTTCAGCAGATTGTCGCCACAGGCTCTTCCTTTGCTGCAATTTTGGCAGATGGAAGCGTGGTAACATGGGGCCGTTCACAGACAGGCGGTGACAGTGCCAGAGTTGTGGATCTGCTTAGGCATGTACAAGAAGTTCATGCCACGCAAAGTGCTTTTGCTGCGATTTTGGCAGATGGAAGTGTTGTAACCTGGGGCCATCCACACATGGGCGGTGACAGCACTGCAGTCGATCTTGAACTCAGAAACGTTCAGCAGATTCACGCCACTCACTGTGCTTTTGCTGCAATTCTGGCAGATGGAAGCGTTGTAACGTGGGGCCATCCACACATGGGTGGTGACAGCACTGCAGTCAACCATCAACTAAGAAATGNNAACTAAGAAATGTTCAGCGCATTCATGCAACCCACCGTGCTTTTGCTGCAATTCTGGCAGATGGAAGCGTTGTAACGTGGGGCCATCCACACATGGGTGCTGACAGCACTGCAGTCAACCATCAACTGAGAAATGTTCAGCGCATTCATGCAAACCAACGTGCTTTTGCTGCAATTCTGGCAGATGGAAGCGTTGTAACGTGGGGCCATCCACACATGGGTGGTGACAGCACTGCAGTCAACCATCAACTAAGAAATGNGTGCTTTTGCTGCAATTCTGGCAGATGGAAGCGTTGTAACGTGGGGCCATCCACACATGGGTGGTGACAGCACTGCAGTCAACCATCAACTAAGAAATGTTCAGCGCATTCATGCAACCCACCGTGCTTTTGCTGCAATTCTGGCAGATGGAAGCGTTGTAACGTGGGGCCATCCACACATGGGTGNAACTAAGAAATGTTCAGCGCATTCATGCAACCCACCGTGCTTTTGCTGCAATTCTGGCAGATGGAAGCGTTGTAACGTGGGGCCATCCACACATGGGTGGTGACAGCACTGCAGTCAATCATCATCTCAGAGATGTACGGGAAATTCATTCCAATGAAAGTGCGTTTGCAGCAATTTTGGCTGATGGAAGTGTTGTAACGTGGGGCGATCCAGATTTTGGCGGTGACAACACTGCAGTCAAGAACCAGCTCGCAAACGTACGGGAAATTCATGCCACTGGCGGTGCTTTTGCTGCCCTTTTGGGAGATGGAAGTGTTATAGCGTGGGGCCACCCAGACAAGGGCGGTAACAACACTGCAGTCAAGGATGAACTCAAAAACGCTCAGTCAATTCATGCCACCGGCGGTGCCTTTGTTGCCATTTTGGCAGACGGAAGCATTGTAGCATGGGGCGATCCAGACAGGGGCGGTCACATCTTTGCAGTGAAGGATCAATTCAAAAATGTCTAGTCGCTGATTTGCATTTGTGCGTACAAAATTGGAGATTTAGAAACCACTTCCAGACGAGAAAGAAACTGTGCCTTCAGGTTGGATATTTGGATTGTGGCCATTGTAGCCATACACTTTGTGATTTTTTTCCAACAGTGTATGGGAATTGGATAGCCCACTACGAGTTGTTGAACTCGGGGACCCACAAACCAGAAAGATGCCCATGGACTGCACGATCGGATCCCATGCTAGCGAGCGAGGTTCCATGCATTCCATGATGGGTTTCAGTGTTGTTTCATGCCGGATTTTTCTTCTTTCAACCATTTTTTTTCTCGTTGCGAGTCAAACGGTCAAACCTCTAAAACCCTTCAATCATCTTCAATCCATGTCTTGGTCGGGAGGTTGACCGTTAACCTGGACAATCTTTGGGAGTGGCTCAAAATATGAGAATCAAGAGTGTTCACAATCTACTGTATATAAATATGGGGTTAACATACGGTCTTCATGCCATCCAACATAATGCCATGCCGAAATTCACCAATGGTAAAACCCAATACTACCCCCAAGATTCAGCAAAAATCACCGGCAACAATCATGCCCAACTCAAATATCATTCTTTAGAAATCATGCTATTCACCAATGCTATTATTTGTCATTGCTATATTTATCATTGGTATACCCTCTGGCGGATTAACAGTTCGCCATGGAATAGCTGGCCAATTTTGGATGATTTTCCCAGCTAGATCCCTCCATTTAGTTCGGGGATTTTCCATGGCTATGTTAAATAACCAGAGGGTAATACTTGGAACCTTTGCTTCTACTCCTCCTACTCATCAGGTGAGACGACCGTGCAGGGCCAAGCAGTCAGCGCCGATGCTTTTGGTGCCAATTCCGAAGGCCCGACCCGACCCGATGAGTTCCTGGTCCATTGAAGGGGGTGAAAATCCGAGGGAAACCAACTGCTGAAGGGGAGGTGTAGCGGCAAAAAAAAATGTTTCAGATGCTTAGTATAAAGTATGTTTGAAATATGTTGACGTGCTTAAACTGCTTAAGATTTGAATATTCGTGGAACATCTTGGAAATCTTTGACAATCTTGATGGAAAAAATGACGACTGGCCAGCCAACAAAGATTTTTCTTGCAGGGTCAAATCTATATGAAATTAGCCATAGAACCGGCAAAATCCGAGAAATCTTTTGGTTAATGCTTGGCATGAACAGACACTAAAAATCTAAGGTTTCACATGCAGAAAATGGGGAGATTCAACTCCTTCAGCCCATCTGGAGATGTTTAAATTGGACCCCAATAGCCCCTCCACCATATATGATGGCCAAATCCATCAAATATCTGGTTTAAGGTCTATTCTAAATGAATATGAACCCCAGATGAATGTTCACCCTGCTTGAGTGACATGTATCGACGCTGAATGATCCGGCAAAATCTATCTGGTGGTCCAGCACAATCCGGCGTTGATGATGCTCTACGCAGAATGATGACCCGCCTCCATACAAGACACAACGAAAACAAATTGATACACGCCTTCCATGAGGAAGCTTACACTTGATGGAGGAATGTTTGAGACCCAGCTCAACATGAACTTTTGGCCCTTGGTACAGAAGAACATTGCAGAGTAGCAATCCTTACCCTTGAGTAATCAAGGATGGCAATGAAAATCCCTCAGAAATGTACCTGATTCCCAATCTCCATGTTTGATTTACCATCTTTGAAGTGGTAGACTGCTAAACCGAGGAAAAAACCCTGCCCACTTTTACCATTTCCCTTTTGTTTGACAAACCTCAAACACATTGGGAAATGGTAAGGTTCACTGCATTTCTGTACCATTCCCACTTGTGCCCCCTACGGGGATGCTTGATTCAAACATCAGTTGGGCTGAATGAACATCTATTGTTGGCGATGAAGCACAGTTGGGATGCTGATCCAAGTACAGGTTTTGGCCAGTGAAGTTGGGATTCTTTCCCGCTGGCTCAAACTGGCAATTTTTTATCATCCCTGCTTTGTAGATGGTTTGCCACAGGAGAAGCATGTACCCTCTGGTAAACTAACATAACTATGGAAAATCACCATTTTTAAATGGGAAAATCCACTATAAATGGCCATTTTCCATAGTTATGTTAGTTTACCAGAGGGTATACTACAGATTTCACTACAGATTTCTGGTGGTGCAGATGATCCCAAAGTGGGAGAGAATCACGGAAAATGTTGGGACAGAGTAGGTGAGTGAAGCAAACATTGGATGGCGTTGGTATTGGATAGAATTGGGCAGTTTTTTTGCTATATGTCATCTTCCGATTTTTTGATAAATATTCAGGACTTGTTCGTAAAATCATCCATCAAATCTTACTGGTGCTTAGTAGGCTTTTAGGGGGAACGTTTTTTTCATCTTCATCGTTTTTCCGGGTCTCCCATTCCTCACATAAAAAGCAGCGCTCGGCGACGCCGTGAGGCCAATCCTTGCTGCACCCGGAGAAGGCCTACGAATCTGCGGTGGAAAGTTTTGAGGAGAGGCACTGTACCTTGGTCATGAGAATGATGGGATCTGGGGATTGATAGCTGCCCCAAATCTTGAGAGACACCACAAAAAAATCTGGTGTTTCATAGCTTGTATCCCAAACTATGTCCGAACTTTTCAGGTTCGCAGTTGTTATGATTGTCTCCAGATGATTGGAAATGCAATGGAGGGGAACAAATGGGGTAGCCTGATTTTCGTGCCACCCACCAGCTGGTTTATGGTTTCCCGACTAGACAAGTGCCGAAATTCAAGTCACAGTTTTTGCCCAGCTTGCTTCATTTGATCCGAATATCTCCCAGTATTGTTGGTTGCTTCCCCCATTCTTGTTCCTGAACCCTTCCTCAGTTCCTCACTTCGGCCAGTGGGTGCATCCCAGTTAGTAGATGAGAACCATATTAGTTCACCTATATGTAGAATATCCTCCATTTTATGGCTCGGCAAAAGCCAACTTGGGGCAACAGTACAATCACAGTTGGTCCGTCTTCGCTGGCTTCACCAGCTCCCGTTCTCCACTTCGCAACGAGGCTCCTATCGTTGCTGCCGCATGGTCAAGAGCTGCTTCGACAAAATGCCTGAGCTGGAGGGCACCGGCGATGCACGGACCGTCTGCTTCCGAGTGTTCCTTGGTCGGTGTGGCGTGAGACGGGCCGTTTTTTTGATGGAGAGAGAGATTGCAACACTTGGGGATAGATGAATTGGAGATGATTGGATGTTGATCTTGAGCCGGAAGCCGTCTGGTTTTTGGGAACGAAGGTTTTACCCCGGATGTGAATTTGGAATATGAGGGAATGTAGCCAGACGCAAAGGTTGTCTTGTGATGTTTGATGGGGAGTGAAGCTACAATTTGCTTTACAGCTTGCTGCTGTTGATGATGTCGATGATTGAAGATATGATTGGGGGAAGGGACTAGTTGAAAAAGTGGTCAGGTGGGTCGAATTCGCCCATTTCTGGGATTAGGCTATCCAAGAATCCATGGGTCGATCATCATTTTCCCCATTTCCTGCTGAGTCTCAGCCCCACCGCCTTCTGGAGCACGCTGATGGGCAACACCATTCATTGGTTGTAGTTGTATCCATATATTTTCATATGATTCATATGACATTCATATTTGGTGCTAATGTGCCAACTACATTTTTCTGATTGCTGCTGGGTACCGCAAGAGAGCTTCCGCTTGCAACATCCGCAGGTCTCCCCTTGACATGTGCCGGGCACATCGTCATGGATTTCAAACATATTTTTGTTCAAAGTTTCAAAATCCCAAACTCTCCAAGTTATCCCAAAAAAAACAGCCTCATGACTCAAGACTTGCCAAAATTCGCGCTAGCCCTTGGTGCAGTGCCAATCTCGTCTCAGGCTCGGCATGATGATGATCTTCCTTGGCGTGGACATGATGCTCAGCCCCACGCCTCCTGGCGTCCTCGCGAATTTTCCACGAATGCCATGGCATAGTGAGGGGATTCAAAACAGCTCTAGGGATATTATTTTTGGATATGACATCGGAATCCATCGGATATTTTATGGAATTTGTATGATCAACATGATAGTTGGGGACTTCTTGCAATGCGGACACCTCCGAAATTATGGCTATATTTTCATGGAACAGATGATGATGAACTACAATCGTAGGATTTGAAGGTCCATATTTCCAGAGAAACTCCACCATCGTGTGATGGTGACTGAGCAGAACCAGCGATGCACAACTTTCTTGTTGCATCTGAGGTACTTCCTGCTACATTCCCTGCAACTTGGTGCAAGGACGGGTCCTGATGTCGTTCTCGGTACCCGAATCGGGAATCAAACATGGTAATGGGAAAGCACCGGGCTCTTGAGGGGTAAATCATCAAGCGAAAAGGAGGCTACGCTTTTTGGCTGGCTTTCCAAATTCTGATTCGTTCAATCCACGTTTCTTAATCCATTTTCTGTTGTCGTCCCAATCCCTGCTACTCATATCTGAACTCCTCAGGGTCATATTCGTATGGGTCAAAGGCCAAAATTGGATGGCTAAGACTGGGCATCCCAGAGTTTGCGTGTCCCTAATTTTGACCCATATTGCATTCTTTTGACTGCTGAAAACCTGATTGAAATCCCTAGAATGGCTAGTTCATTGTCGATTAAACCCAGTTGATCCCCCAATGCTGAAATCTTCCTACCTGGAGCCTCCGGCTGAGGTGGTTTTTTGGCTTCATCATCGCTGGGCATTTGGCGTCCTTTGGCGCCACAGAAGTCGAAGAAATCGGGGATGTCTCAGGGGGCGATTGGACCAGCAACACGCGGAGATATCTCGAAACACGGTGATTTTTTCGCGACCAAAATGGCCCTCATCCAACAAAAGACAGGGGTTGAAACAGTTATATAGTCAATGTAAGGCTTCAACCGCAGCAAGTGGAGATTTCGCGATTTCACCTCCGCCAAATTTTGCATTTGACCGGTTTTTTTGATCAGCAAATTGTGTTCGAAGCTCACCTGACAAGTTCGAGACGCCGACACAATCCCCTGCCGGCGCCAAGGCTGTGCGTCTGCAAGTTTTCGTGTCTGTCTTCATGCTGCACCATGCTGACCAGTTATTTAATCCACCGCCCCGCCTTGATGGCCCTACTGGTGGGGATGGGATGGGTGATCAATTCACAGTGAAATGATGGGGCTGGGGGGAAACTGGTAAAAACGTGTAGAACAAGTACAGCCTACCTGAAGATTTGGATGCCATAAATGTTGGAGATTTGATACTCAAAACAGAGATGCAAGAGATATGGGGCATCGAGTGTGACGACCCACATCAACCCAGGGTTGACGGTGGGAATGATATTCTTGCATCAAACAGAAGGCTGGCTTGAAAAAAGTCCAGTTGTAATTAGATTAACTTTCGAGCAATTTGGGGATTTTCCGGAGGATCATGTTTTGGTTCTTTTTTTGATGTCATTTAATGCGAAGCCAGGATTTGAAACCCCCAGTTTACTCTACAAACATGGGGATCAATAGGATATTGTCATGTATTGTTTGTTACTTTTTGGAGTCTGGCCCCCTGAGTTTGTTCATTTGGGTTTCACATTGAGTAGGATATGATCGAAGGAAGTTTAGAAGTCAAACTTCCCACAATATGGACAGATGGAAAAGCACAGCCAGAAAGAAAGTCAGAAGAAAGAAGATGCAGCACCGCCTTGTGCGGTACTACTGGTATAGTATGATATGACATGATATGGTGCATCATGATATGTATATATATATAGATATACACAGTAGGTTGCAATACATGACTTGATAGTAACATATGATGTGTGTATGCTGGGCCAGGCTGTCAGCGTGCTGAGCGTCACTGGCTTGTCCCTCTATTACAACGTGCCCTGGCACAAGGGGACGTAGAAATGGTGGAGAGGATCGAGGGCAATGATGCTTCATGATGATCAACACAAGTTAAGGATGGTCAATAGTGGTTAATGATGGTTGATGATGATTTTGATGCTTACCCAGGCATAGTGGTTATTATCTTTTTTTAAATATGTATTTTTAGCAATCAATATGGAGGAACTGACCAGACTCAGGGGACACCATCCCCAAAACGAGGGTTTAGAGCAGTATGGGCCTATGGGGTTTCTTAAAAAAAAGGAATTCTCCAAACCATGGGTTTCAATACTCGAAAGGTCTAATTTGGGTGGATTTTGGTGGATTTTGTGGGTACCCCCCCGATTTGAGGAACCCTCCATATGGGGGTGCAAACGCATTCTTTTATAGTTGGGGGTTGGGGGGGGGTCCTAAAATGGGCGACTCCAAGTTTTCATCCTTATTGTTCACTTGAAATGGGGAAGCACCTGGGTATCAATGGGCCAACACTTCATTGATCCTTTGTTTTGCTTCAAGCAATCCATTTGGGGTTTTGACCCACTCACATATCTAAGACCCAGCACACATCTACTACTCAACACATATTGGCATGTCCAGAAATTGGACAAACCAAAAACTGTTGGTTAATCATGATATTCCTTAGTTTCTCTCTGATTCTCTCTGAAATTTTGGCGGTATGCCCATCTAAACACACACACACACACACACATCCCTGCATTGGGACGTGGTTCCAGATTTAAGACTCGGTTATGTCAAGTGCCCAGTATTGGTTGCTATTGGAGCATTCCATTGTTATTTGTCCACTGATTTTCGTACGATATACATCGATATACACCATATTGTTTAGAGTGAATCCATCGCATGGGTATCCATGATATGTTGTACACCGGCTTGACCCAGTCTTGTTTCATAAGGAAGTAGTGTGTCTGTTTTTGGGCATTTCCAAGAGTGGTGTCACCAAAAACAAGGCATCCACCAATCGTTTTCAGGATAAGTCGTCGATTCAACACCACACACCATTGACTGTCAACATAATGACTCTGATGATCCCGTCCCCTAACAGTCATTACCCAATTGAATCCATGGTTTGGGACTGGAGCTATTCATTTTGGGTTTTTTTTCCATGAACGGGGGAAGGATGGTTCGATTTTCCCCATGATATTCCCCATCGTATTCCCATTATATCCCGTCACACCACCATTTTTGATGGCAAAATCTATTGTCGATGGATATTTGCAGTGCCAAGGTGCCGGTTCATGGTGCTGCTCGATAATCCAGATCTTGGCAGAACACGGCTTTCTCGGGTTTCTCTGGGGAAACCGTGTGAGGATCCAGAAGAACATCTCCCAAAACACTACAAGCAATGGAGAGAAATGTGTTGTTGAGGTATGAAATTCGGGGTGAATCATCTCACCCATTTTTGGGCAAAATTTGGTGCACACCATCCGAGTTTCCAGGCAACCCTGTGCCCTTTGCACCATCTGCAGCCAGTTTTTTCTTTTAATGTGCTAGCTCTTGGCGGTCGGACAGAAGATCCGAGAAAACTGGTGGGTGTGGCAGGAGAATCAGCGAAAACGGACGCAACGACAAGAAACATGGGGAAAAAACAACAAACATGGAGATGCAAAGAGATAAGCAACGCATGCTATCATGAAAAGTGGTAATGGATAGGGAGGTCTTGTCTATTGGGTAAGCCCTGGTGAACAGTTGGTTCATAGATCATTTTTTTGGTTATAGAGAAAACTAGAACCTGGGCAACATAGTTGGCATATGCACAGTGCCAGTCAAACCGGGATCGACCTCACATTTCTTGGACTTTGGACAAGAAAAAAACTGACTGACAAACGACTGACTGAACTCTGGATGAAGAGTGGCGATGATTGCATTTTTCACTCTTATGGTGAAACACACGCACACACATGAACTGGTTAAAAAGACAGTTTTGCTGGGCGCAATTTTCATTGACATACCGTCCGAACATCAACCATGACCATGAAAAACCCACCCATGTAGAAACGATTTTCCCAGCTATAAACCCTCCACTTCTAAGGGATTTTCCAGCTGGCCACGTTTGATGATATAGGAGGATAGTTCCATTAATAAGTATTAATCACCATTAATCATTATATATGAATCACTATTAGCCTTTATTGAACATCAAACCATTATTAGATATTATATTGTGATTATTGATTAGGTATTCTGATTCATGGTAGGGCCATTATAATATCTAACTCAACCACTATACTCACCATTCATCATTGTGAGTATTTTGTTCCACTTAGCCTTGAAGGCCTGCGGAAAGTCAGCCCTCACCAGAAACCTGCCACCACAGCTTCAGCCCGCAGAAGACGCGCTGCCGCGCTGACCAGAAAACGTTTTAAAACGCAAGCTGAAAGGTGATGGAGACGCTGGGAACCCTGGGAGAAAACTCCGAATATATATATATATATATATGTATATATGTATATACATACACAAATCAAATACTAAGACCCAGTTAAGAGATTCCTTGATGAACGTTCATCTCAACATTATTTGGAGTTCAGGCAGTTCAAGCCTTGGCTGTGAATCATGGTTTTGTTGTCAGGAGCTTCGGGCTTTGTTCTCAAAGCTAGATCTTCATGGCTCAGGATTGCTCTCAGAGGTCGGAGAGGGTGATTCTATCACTGTCGGGTGATTTTTTTTTACAAGGATATATACACTAGTATACAATATAGCTTATATGTGTATATATGTATTATATGCATATCTCTCTATATAGAAAATGAATTGTTGGTTTCAGCATGCTTCCAGCTGGGTAGTCTCAAAATGTTCAAAGACTTTCTCGTCTCGACAGCCCAATGGCTCGGAATTGCCCTTTGAGGCATCCGCAAGGGGTAGATAGGGGAAAAAGATTATCAAGCCTATCTATCTATCTATCTATCTATCTATCTATCTATCTATCAGCCTATCTATCTATCTATCGATCTATCTATCTATCTATCTATCTTTCTATCTATCTATCTATCTATCTATCTATCTATCTATAAATCTATAACTACTTTAGAATCGGGTTTCACTTTGAATCTATCTTTTCAAGGGGCCTCAGTACATCATCAACACGTTCCCTCCACGATTTTTTTCGCGGACGTCGCCAGGTTCAAGTGGAGATTGCCTTACAATCCCTGGGAGTTCACCTTCCCCATGAGGCTGACTGGAAAAGGGATCACCTGCAATGGAAACGGCCGTTCCTTGAAGTGTGACTGGCAATGATCATCATCCACTACTATTCGTGTCGGTTCGGTTCGTGCGGTTCCATTCATTATCGGACACTGATTGAGTTGCATGTTTCAACATGTTTCAACCAGTCGAAGAGCACATCCCCAGCATTCCCCACCCATCCACTGCCAGGCATCCCCAGGCGTGGCGTTCCACATCTTCGATTTCGACTTGTTGGGATGCCTAAGAGCTGGTAACGGAGGGTTATCCTACAAGTTAGACAGGCTGCCAAAAGGGGTTTCTCACATTGACTGCCAATACCCCCCATGAAAACGTCCATTTACAGGACCAATCATTGAGTAAGTTGAGTATGACCTTTGGATCCTTTGGTCTTAGACTTATTTGCTATTGCCTACCTGTAAGATGGGCGAGTTGATCCATGGACACATTTTTAGGCAAGCCAGGACGCGTCTCGTCACAAGATGGGTGCGGAATTTAAAGAGTTGTATCCAAGAATTGGGGGATGTCGGGTGCTATTTATGTCTGTTATCTATGTGTTTATTTGTTTATTTGTTTGTTTATTCATTTTTTAAACGTTGTGTTAGTTAGTTGGTTTCCCAATTTTTTAGGATATCTGGTTGAATTGTGAAAAGCCCAATGGTTGGAAGTCCATTTTGTGATGTTGGTTGTGTGAGTATTAAGAATAAGAGCTTGATGAATCTTTGGGCTGGTCTGAAAACAGGGTACACCCAGCATCTATGGTTTAAAACATAAATTTCTCACTTGAAGTTGTCATAACTTGGGGCAATTCCTCAAATTTCAGCCCGCACTGAGTGGATTCTCTCCATTTCTGCTGGGATCCATAGACCCCTGGGTCGCTTTGCTGGGTCATATGTTGCCACGTCGACCTCGTCGGGGCGCAAATGATGCGTGAACGGGTAAACTAAGGGAACCATCCCAAAATGATGTTTTGCAGAGTGAATGATTCGAATTTCGCCCAGATGTTGGACGGTGTTGAAGTTTGCATGTCTTCTTCTCATGGCTGATTTCACTTCAGGAGCGGAAGCATCGATTTCCTAGAGTTTTTGCACATGATGGTAATGGTGTGGCGCCACAGGATCATTGGGATCTTTCCAGGGCTTACCTATCCGTTGGAGATGACATGTTCCCAATATTTCTGGTTGGGTGATGTGAGCAATTGGACTATAATTGGACCATTTACCAGCCCCTCTTCACCATCCACATATTTGGGGCTTCGATTGTTCCCTTCATCCTTCACTTCGAGAAGTCCCCAATAACTTTTGTGGTGGATCGGACGGAAAGCCACCAGCTTTTGGGGTGAAATGACCCGTTTCGTTGCTGGTTTCAAAGATTAGTCAGGTGAAACGCGGGTATATGTTGCCTGATTTCAATACATTATGGCTCTGAACACCGATAAATCCGGGGTCTTTTTGTCTTTTGATGCCTTTTTTGCATGTTTTGGTTATTCCATTCATTAAATTCGTCATAGAACTCAAACAACACACATGTAACAACTCTAAAACACACATACCATGGTTAGCCTTCCGAGTCCCAGCAACATCAGCAGTCTGAGGCCCGACGTCAGGAAGGTCCCTTCAAGCCCTTAGAGACTCCAGCAGTACTTGGGCTACCATCGAAGATGTTGGAATCTTTTACAACTATGACTGTAGAAATGGGAAACAACCACCAAGCATTCGGATTTCATGGGATTTCATGGGATTTATTGACGTTTTTGCGGGGATTGAATGGGATGCAATGGGGATTTAGCAGGATTTGCCAAAGTCATGGGGGTTTCCGAAGTCATGGGGGTACCCCAATTCATCCAAGTCATTTGACCATGACGTAGTAGTATTGAAACCTATGGTGACTGAGGACCCCCCTTTTAAAGAAACCCCCATATGGGAAAATGATGGAAACTGGAAACTGATAATTTAACAGATTTAACCAACAAAAACACGGAGTTAAGATGATTTAAGTGTGCTCAACTTCAAATTTCGGTTTCAAAGCTGATAATTGAAGATACGGGAAAGAGTTACTGTAACATCACAATTCGGAAAACATGGAGCTTAGCAAAGACCATATCCAGGAAAAAAACACCTGGCTGGGACCCCATTTTTTCAGATTCCATGTTGGATTAAAGGGTGCTATTGAACACCAAAGGAACTTTTTTCCTTGCCATCCAAAGGTTTTTTTTGTGTTTATCAAGTGGTTGATATTTCCCAAACTTGTTGGTTGTTTTCTTTACCAAGGCGCGGGGATGGTTGCAGGTCAAGTTTTTCAATCTCCTCCACAAGTCGTTTGGCGTTCCGTTACATGCAGTCCACTGTTGATCCAGTGCCGAGGTGACGAGTTTGTCCAAGTTGGAACGCTGCGATTTGCTGTTGCTCCTTACCGTGATGCGCGTTGCTTGGCGCGGAAAAATGGGCCGGGACTGGAAGGGATGGAATTCGGGAGGATTTGAAAATCATCCAGAACTGCAGCCTGAAATATCATAGAAATATATATAAAAGTGTCATGGTTTCAAGGTTTGGGTGTTCCAAAGTTCGAATGGTTTGCAGATGTTTGCAGTGGTTGATGAGTGGCGATAATATCATGTCATTGCTTCAAGGAAGGATCAACTGCTGACGGCAGCTGTTCATTCTTGTTTGTCAGAATATACACCCTCCATCTTGCAAGATCGATGTTTGTTTGTTCAACCCGCATCAATGTTGGCAAAATCTGGATTGCGTTTGTGAGTTTCCCATTCTCGTTGGCTAATTCTTTTCCAGCCCCATAGTCCAGAGCCTTTCCACTTTCGAATGGCTCTCCTCATATCCAGGCAAATGAACAAGGCGAACCCACCAAGACATCCAAAATCATACTGAATTCTATGTGCCATGGTCAAAACAGGGTTTACTTTCCCATGTATAAAATAGGATGGTCATCCCCCCGTTGATTCCATGTAGCTTGACCATGGCACATGTGACACGAAGTGGCCAAGATCATATCCTGGCGAAGTCTGGCGAAGTGGCCAAGAAAAAACATCTCCCTGCTACTGTTTGTTTCCTTTACTGTACCCTCTGGTAAACTAACATAACTTTATGGAAAATCACCATTTTCAATGGAAAAATCCACGAACTAAATGGGCCATTTTCCATCGCAAACTGTTAGTTTACCAGAGGGTAACTCCCTCATATTTCAGCCCGTGCGGCGACATGTGGAAAATCCCACCCCTTCCACCATCCGACCCGCCACTTGCGCCACGAGTTGCAGAGGTGCCACTGAGCCGTGTGGATGGGATGATGGACCCTGCCGGCCGTGCACCGAACTGGTTGGGATTTCATGGTGTGATGATCAGATTTTACCCCATGAGTTAAGATGTGAAAACTGACATACATAAAACAAAACAGACATTCAGAACTGGCGAACTGGAAGAGTTTTCGAAAACGGGGGTTGTCCATCATGTTCCTCTTGAACATGACGGTTTTTAGGGGTTTTTAGGGGTCTCCAGACATTTCCGTCTCAAATTTTATCTCAGGTTCCAGATTTGCGTGGACATTCCATGTTTTTCCATGAATTTGCCAAGCTTTTCCATGGCATTTCCATGATTTTACCACGATTTCCAGCCTTTTTTGTGGCTTTTTCTCAATCAACGGTCAGATTTCCACCGCCCATGCAGGATGCCCGTTTGACACAAGAGGTGGCGGAAATGCTCAACATAGGCCGGGAAAGAGGGGAGAGAAGCATCAAACTCTTTGGTTATTGCAATCATTGGGTTTCATATGATTGGATCAAACATGGAATTTCATAGGACTGACTGCATTTTTTTTGGATTTCGTATGATTCAATGGGATCCAATAATGGGGATTTAATGGGATGTTTTATAGCATTTAAGCATATTTAAGCATTAAACAGAATGGTATTAATGTAGATTCAATCTTCCTGAAGTGGGGATTTGACGGACCGGATATATTGTTGGGAATATAACGGGATCGAACCGGATATTTTACATCCTACGATCATCAACAATAGGGATTCGTCTATCAACTGTCAACTGGTTAGTGTTGGTGGGGTGAGTTTACCCAGTGATTTATTTAGGATACGAACATCAGGGGACTTATGATCACCAGGATAAAAAATCCAGTTGCTTTCTGCATGGGTGGATCCTGTGTGGAATCACCGATCTCCTTTTTTCCCTTAGCTACTGTAGTTGGTTGATCCATCCCCAGTTCCGACCTCCGTCAGGATGGTAGCCCGATTTTTTAATAGCTCAACACTGTCTAAGCTGGGTAAATAATGGGCTTATAGATGGGTATATATTCATGTAGATATCAAACATTGGATTGGATATAATTTGGAGATGATTATTAGGATATAACATTCTTGTGCCCAACTCAAAAAGCAGTCCTTTTCCCACTGGTTGGTTGATAATAGACGGTTAACCCCCTATGAAGCAACGGATCCAAAAAGTTATGATTATAACTGGCACACCAAATCGGCCCCTCTCTTTGTTCCCCCAAGGACTCTATTGATGGCTCAGAATTCTATACCTTCGAAAATGGATGGTGGAATACTAAACATGACTCATCTTGTGGGTACATTGATACCCTGGCATCCTATTTTTGAGCCATATCATAGCTAATATGAAGGCCACAAGAAACTGCTGCCGCAGTTTTGTGTCACGGATTGGATCATTGTCCTGGGGATGTGGAAAAAGCCACGAGGATGGTTGTTTCACATAGGGACCGTGGGGATGAACCTTCACAACTACCAGAGTTGAACCCAGCAAAATGGGGATGTTGATCAGCCAGAAATGAAGATGTTAAGAGATTTCACAGACAATGCCCCCATGAAGAAGACCCCCGATTTATGAGCTGGTACAGGTTCACTCATCCAATTCTGTATACATCCACTATATTCATCTATATTCCACTACAAGATATCATGAATCCAGGTGTTCGCCTATGGTTTTTTCACCATCACCCAGTTTTGCCAGGCATAGACCAGGACCTGCCGCCACTGGGCTTTTTGGTGCGGAGGTGATTCACCCAAAAAGATGGGGATCAATCAATGGATTTTGCAGTTGACTGTAGATTTGATATGAGGGGTTCCAATGGGTTTAGATGGTTTTTTTTGCCGATTTTGCCATGGGATATTTTCAAAGTTTCATTCCCCAAAGTCGGTAAGTCGAGGCAACTGCACCTCCTCCAAGGCCGGTCATTGGCGGGCGCAACATGCACGTGTTGCTACGCTACGCGGAGAAGCGACTCATGTCGTGACTTTCCAAAGGGTGCCCCTTTGGGGACGGAGTTCCAGCGAGAGATTCTTCGGGTTGAACATGGTTAGTAGTGGTTTATAATGGTTTACAGTGACTTATAGTGGTTAATTGTGGTTGATAGTGGTTGATAGCGGTTACTATGGGATATGATGATTATGCTTCTTACTGATTGATATGCTTCATGATTTTTCAGTTCTTGTTTCAGTGATGTTGTTTCTATTTTCTTTAAAGCGATTGGTTTGAAGCAGTTTTCCTGTCTGTTTGAAACGAGACTGTAAAATTGGAAGGGGAAAATACTATATAGATTTACTAGATGTTCGTTACCAGTGTGATTTGTGACTCAAGAATACATTTCAGAATACTCAGGTGAATATCCCAAGATTTCATCCATTCTTGGAAGCATCCCTGGTGGGGTAGCAATCCTATTTTCAAATGCTCCGGGGATACATTCTGGGCCAAGCAGCGCAACAGTGAAACGCTGGCAATAGAGGAACCCAGCAAGGCTTGATTATATTTGGTTATATCATGTTACATCCACAATTCACAAAATTATTGCGTTCTGGGTGCTTCCATTAACTTCCATTTCCACTTGTTTTCAAATCTCACGAGGAGGTGAAATTGTGACTCATCACCCAGGGTGTTGGTGATTTGGCCCGAAGAAAAGACTTGCTGGGCTCCCCTGTGATGGTGCCAACTTGTATCTGAAAATGGGGATCCACCTAGTTATGGCCATCAAAAAATAGGAAAACTGATGATTCAGCAATGAATTTTTTGGGGTAGCCTATTTTCAGACAAACCAACTTCGAGGAACATCCCATCCCTAAAGTGCCAACAGGAACTGTATGTACCCGGGGTTATCCCCAAGCTGCGACTGAATCAGGATCCGGGACAGGGATGATCCTCCAAAAACAAATCTTCTCCGAGTCGTGGATGTCATCTTGGGCCGGCAGACTCAAAACGGACATCTGCAGACCTTGCGGTGGTATCTGCCAAAGGCACATGCCAAATGCCGTGTATTTTCAATTGTGCGAAAGGTGCGAGTGCTGTGGTGGGAAGTGGCTTAATTACCTTGGAATGGTTGGAAAGGCTTCTGAGTTGGTGAGGTACTAATAATATCTAATAATCTCATCAGTATTGCCTGGGGTGTGAGCCGCTGATGTGAAGTAATAGGCTGCGCCTTGGATGTGCTAAGTCAATCTTTTCTTTGCATTTTCAAATGGTTCACATTTTCAACCAATGATGACCCTCCAATAAACTAACATAGCTATGGTATAGATGGCCCATTTATAGATGATTTACCAAGCAACTATTTTTTGACGTTTTGAAATCTCAACAACCCCTTACCTTATGCAAGGGAATGGTCACTACAGGGCATCCCTGCAATTCCAGACCATCATAGGGCCAACCACAATTTCGGCTGGGGATTGCGGGCCAAGATTTGTCACAGGCTGCAAACGCCTTGGGAGGCTTTGAGTGGCTGCGCATAATCATATATCATATAGTTTATATATGTATCAATGTATCATGGCATAGTGTAGGCTAGCTTCCCAACACCCATCGCGCAGCACGACAGAGTAGCACACACACACAGCATCAGTATTTGTATCAGCCTTTGGCAATGAACATCATCTAGAAACAACAATCCATGTTTGATCAAATACCAGATGGTACCACGTTGGACATCAAATCCATCGCAACAACAGCAGCAGCCTCATGACCCAGCACACAAAATAATCGATCTTACATGCCGATCGGTCTTACATGCGGAACCAAACTGACCAAACCTGTCAGTTTTTGCAAAACCTAAATTGACACATGATATGTGGTCATTTTCCAAAACGCACAGAGATGTCTAAGAACTTGCAGGTCCAAGTTGTTTTCTTGGCGAAAATCGCCACATTTTTTCCTTAGGCGCCATGGTGAAGAAAGAGAAACACCTCTTGGAACGGGCTTGCGGACCCAGCATTTGGGGGTTGAATCCTGTCAGGGGGAACTTGGACAAAATCAGTGGTTCATCAGCCATGCACAACTGAGGTTTTGCCATGAAAAAAATCAACTGGAGTTATGATATAACTTGGCTCTACCCACAAAAACTAGGATGCACATCCAAATACCTTGGCAAAATTGCATGGGGAATGGCCCAATGGATTATAATAGATTCAGGGGTACCTTTGAAGGGGGTATCTTCACTTAATCCATGAGAAGGGTGGGGGTTCTATGCGATGGTTGGGAGGGAGCTCCTTATGCTATGGGTATCATGTTCATCAAACTCCATTCCTTCGGGTCTCACGAAGCATTTAACTCTCTGAAAGCCGCACCCCCCCCAAAAAAATCACAAAACCTCCAACGGGGGGATATTTCCGGACTTGCAGCTATAGAAACTAGATTTCCCAAGCCTACCCTCAATGAGAAATCTTTCTATACCAATAAACAAAACATGCAGCGCTGGGGCACCTACGCTTAACCCTTCCTCCCAGGTGACGCTGCTGGGCTCCGCCACGGGCCATCGACTGGAAGTGCCGGCAGGTGTGCACGGGGGACGTTGACAAATCGGGCTATGTAGAATGGTGGATTTATGGTTGATGTATGGCTGATGGATGGTGGATTTATGATTTATTTGTGGCTGATAGATGGTGGATTTATGGTTGATGAACTGGTTGATTTATGACAAAAAGACTGTTGATCAATGGTGGAGGTGGTTGATGGGGGTTGAGAACACACACACAAACACACATATTATACATATATTTTACATATATACATGTAAAACATGTATATATACATATATACATATATATATACAGATAATTGTTGATAATCTTTGTGGTCCCTCGGATTGCATAGGGTACACAATATGGCTATGGGGACCACAAATGAGATGATGTACCAACGGTACTACACAATTGTCAATTGTTAGTACTTGACCATCCGTGTTGAGGGGTACATCATTATCTAATTTTGTTTGTCTGAAAATTCGACATCGCATTGTAACAAGGACTGTGATAATTCACCCACCATGACAGCAGGTATGAGAAACCAAACCAAGATCCATTGACTTTTGATTTGGGAACTGGACAGGACATTTTCCAGAGACTTGGGATGTAGGTATCTCATTCCGATAGGCTTGGCAGTCAATGACTACAACTGATACTGAGGGAATTTCACCTACGAGGATGGAGATACCATTTTTTTCTCTCAACAAAAATACCTGGATATCACCAGCAAGATTTTGGTGGGATTAAGCACACATCACTTCGCTGTAAGTCGGGTCATTGGGGGTGAAGGCTCCAAGTATTCCGAGCTGATACCCTTCCTTGTCTCTCAAATCTTCCCATACTTGATAGCTTAGAGTCTTCATTTTCCAAGATGGTGAGCGGATTTTTGCTTCTAGTTGGTGGTGTTCAGTTTCTTCGTTGCTTGTATCATCTTGTATCATTTGTGGCCTGGGGAAATATTCACCGACTTCCGTTTCTTGGCTGTTTCAAATGCACATTTGTTTGGTTACCCTATGGTAAACTAACATAGCTATTGAAAATGGCCATGTTTAATGGGAAAATCAACTATAAATGGTCCATTTTCAATAGCTATGTAAGAAATTACCAGAGGGTACGCCCCGGTTTTCGCAGTTCCATTGTTCAGTGCCCACATCCCCCAGGGATCACCCTGGCCGAAGCTCGAGAGCGCGTCGAGAGCAGCCGGAAATGCCCAGCCGGGGTGTCCATATCCTGCAGGGTACACACTTACATATACATACATATACATATCATATAGTTTTTTTTCCGATAAAACATGATATTTCACACTGGCTGGCCGGTGGTTTCTTAAACATGTGTTTCTAACGATATTTAGGATGATGATGACGAATTTCCGATGATGATGATCCCAAGTGACTCGCAGTCCATGGGGAAACCCAGGTGGTATCCCACTTGGCTGCTAACTTTTTTCAAAGCTAAGACCTCAAGAACTCCCTCCGAATTCTCACTCTTCATTGTGGCCACTTCAAGTAGATGACACTTTCACCAGAAGCCAGCGCGATGCAAGCCCAGGCTTAATGACTGAGTGGCTTGGGAGCTCTTCGACATTTGTTGATGGTTTCATGGGGTCCAAAGAACCAGAGTAATGTCATCCCACCATGCCGTCCTGCCAGATCCAGTGTGATGAATCAGGTGATCGCCCCTAAAGAGCATTGATTGGCTGCTAAAAATGGACAGCCCCAGCCACAACTAACAAGGACTTTATTATAACTCATGGTTGACTTCGGTTTTTTTTTTCCATGGGGTTCTCCATTCCTGTCTCCAACTTATTGTCGATGGGAAACATTTTATTTTTGCTGGTTCAAACCCACGTTTCGGTTGCCCCAGATCCCATTCTTGTTAGGTTTTAAATGTTAGAGTCCCGTTTTCCCGTGACCCTCCAGTATAGAACCACAGATGGCAATCTAAAATGCCGGAAGGTCTTTTTTCAATTTCTGGGCGTCATTTTCCCGGAGGGGATGAAACCCAATTCCTATTGGGGCTGCCTCCAATACACAGGGCTTTCCAAGGTTGGTCTTGGCCCGCCCGGCGTCTTCTGTTCTTCGCTTCGGATGGTGCATGGCCGGCGGAGCCCAGGGGTTTGGTTACTCTTCCAGCGTTGAGTCCCAGAAATGGAGGAAGAAATACACAAACAAACCTGTATCAAAGGGTATGACCGATGCTTACCTGGAGATTTTTGCTTGAGTCAATTGATTGAGAAACATGCTGGGGTTGACAAATAAGTCATCCGATGTCAGTTTTGGTAGTTGTAGGATCATCCGTCTTAAATTTGGGGAATCCAATGATTGGAGCTTCGGAGATTGAATGATTATATATCTAAACAAGACCAGCCCTTAGTTGCCCTAAAAGCGCAATATTGGTGTAAAGCCTGGTTGATTAAGGGGATCGGTTTTCTTCAAACCGGACCTAGTGAGACATGCCCAGGGTTGAGTTTGTTGACATCTACTCAGATCCCCCATTCTTGCTGGTTACAAGTGGTTAGGAGCACACCTTTCCAAAAGATGGCATGCAATTCACACTGGACATTTCACTCCTGGTGGTTCACTCTAAAACCCCAAAATCATTGTGGTCTGAACATCGGCCCCCAAATCCCGCTGGTTAGAACTTTCTTTTTTTGGATGGCCATCAATTGGGATGAAGCCCTTCTCTTGAACAACCCAAATCCAAGATGGGACTAAATCCCAAATTGTTTGGACATGCCCATTATACGATATCTTGTTCTCCTCACTTTTTTTTGGTATCTAAATTCGCAAACAATTCCATTTCTATTTTGGCTATTTTGGCTGGTTGAGTTCCAATTGCTAGGGTCAAAGTTCAGTAAAGTTCATAAGCCACTCGTTTCTGCTCATGAATTCCATGAAGCACTCGTCATTTTCGCTGGTTTGAATCATGATTCATCATTTTAATCCATGGAAACGTCGTTTTTTCGAGGGATCTGTACCTTGCTGGCGAAAACGAGGATCTGGGATGAAGCCCAACAGCTCTTTGGAGGACTCAAATGGTGGAGTTTATTGTTGGGTCTTGCCGGGTTTGACTGGGTAATCATAAAACCATATCGCAGGAACATATTATGTGCCAGTCTGCCAAGAAATACAACTACTCAACTTGTCGCTCGCTGGGATCAATATCCTTTCTTCGTGCCCTATCAAACTTCCATACAAGGTGGTGCCCCGTAGTTCTGTTTGTTGGTCTGCAACCCCATCGAAGTAGAGTTATTTCATCACCATAAACCCATAGAACAGTCATTCTAGTCAATTCAACCAAATTAGCTGATATATATATATAGGGTATAAACATGTATGAACCAGAGAAACCTACACATTTCCTGGGTGAAATTATACTTTTGATGGTTAAACCTTATTAAATCACAATTTTCGTTGGTTAAATCACCATTTCTAGTGGTAAAAAATCACAATTTTCGTTGGTTACATCAGCATTTTCTATCACCTTTGATCTCCTGAGTCTCCCTGGGCACCGTAGGAAGTTGGATCGTCGGCCGAGCACCGTGGCCGGTCACGGTGGTCTTGCGCCTCCTCTCGCCCAATGCCAAAACAGTGCCTGGGCTTTGCGGGGGAGAGACCACCGGGAGCTGATGGATCGATAGATATATTTATATATGTATAAGGTTAGCGCCCTACATAGAATATGGAATTGAAATAGATAGATAGATAGATAGATAGATAGATAGATAGATAGATAGATAGATAGATAGATAGATAGATAGAGAGATAGAGAGATAGAGAGATAGAGATAGAGATAGAGATATAGATGTATATGGTGCTTTCACAGTGGTCAGCTCATTTAGCCATAGCAATGAAAAAGATGGCAGTTGCACTGACCGTCTGAAAGCGGTCAACCAGATACCTGGGAATCATCGTCATCACCATCACTACCACCCGCACTATCATCATTATCAGTTCTTCTGGTTTTATGAGGTACTACCTGCATTTATTGATACTACTGATTGGACACTTTATGACTTATACCTATCATTATTAGTACTATCACTACTCTAAGTACCAGCGTTATCATTTTATTATCTATTAGTATGAGTATTGCTATTCCTACAGACATTTGTAGTAAAAAGTAATTCCATTTTATCTCTTAGGAATACCATATTTCGATTATTTTCTATTGGTATTATCCTATCATTCCTATCATTATCATATTATCTATTTCTGATAATAGTATCAATAGGTGGAAATGGATAGTATGATAATGATTGTTCTAATACCATAAATCCAGACCATTCTTTCTATCATTATATATTTTCATTCCTATCATACAATCTTCCAGGCCACCAGAAACATTCCCTCCTCTCGGGAGCAGCTCGCGCATTTGGTACCTCGAGGTGAGCCATCAAGTGCCGGTCTGCATTCCAGCAGGCGTTGCGGAGCGGCAATGACTGGCGGGTGATGGGAGTAGTTACTGAGTAGTTAGTTATGCCAATAATTTTTCATAGATAACCAAACCCCATTGGTTTATCCCCATTAGTCTGAGGGTTATTTAGAAAAAATATGGGTTCCTAGAATCTTCCCATGCGAATGGAGTTTCTTATGGGAGTAGTGTGGGAGTAGGGGAATGGGGGTCCCTATGAATTCCACTCATCCAGGGGTTAGGAGCAGCTAAGGAGCTATGGGTATCCATATTCCCAAGCAAGAAATTAGGAGCCGGTGGGAGCTACAAATCGAGTTTCCGAACCACTTGACAGTAGAACCAGCTATTTTTGAATGGGGGTAGAATTAGAGTTGGTTTTGCCTAATTTTAGAGTTTTGTGAAGAACAAACATCAGAGGACTAGCCTCGAGCAACCCTCAAAAAGATGCCGAAAGGTGTTCACAGGATGATATAGATGATGTCACCATATATTTTCCAGGTGTCCGACTGTTCTTATCTTTTTGGGATTGCAAAAGATGGGTCATTGTTATAATCATTATAATCATTATAATCCACTGTGGGTCTTACATAAAACCCGATTGTTCTTATTTTTTGGGTTTTGTTATAATCATTATAATCAACTCATGGGGGATTTGGGGAATGGAATCATCCCATCGCCATGTCACTGGGCATTGGGCTACCAGGGTGGAACCATCCAGAAATTTCGAGAATCCCCGACTGAGTGGTCAGGATCTCCATTTTGGGTGGTTCAAGTTCAAACCTTCGTTTCAGTTGGTGGTTTGCCATTTGTTTTGATATACCCGAGATTTTTGTTGGGTACATGATGTGCCAATAATGCAACTTCAAATGGGGCAATACCTCCCAATCAACTCTGTTCGACGAAGATGTGGTTTTGCCAGTTCGGCCTACAAAGATGTGGTTTTAATTGACAATGACAAGAGGGCCCAGGCAATTTGAAAGGGTGCCAACTATACACCTACCCATGTCCCTTGGGGATTTGTCGACTTTGTAGTACCTCCTCATCGAATTGGATTTGCCATGGGGTTTCACACTTGTTTGGCTAGCAGCTGGGCCGGTACTTTTGATCCCCTGTACCCTTCCATAATGTAAGCAAAGGACATTCACCCATTTAGTTTCATGACTACCCTATTGCCCTCTTCATGTTCCCATGAAAAGGTATGATTTTTCCAGCTCGCCATGTGGAAGAGGCTAAGGGGACTCACCCTTGGCTCAGATCCCCCGGCTCCGCGAGGTGTTCTGGCCACAGCCAAAGGCGCACGCGTGGCACTTGGTCGAAGTCTGGGAATGGTTGGGAAGCCCAGCTCATCCATCTTGGATCATCTTGGATCAATGGCCCTTTCAACAGGGCGGAAAAATCCGGTCATACCAGCATTCAAGAGCTGCATCGCCAAAAAGCCAATAACTGATAAATGGGTGACATTCCTCATTTCAGGCTGGGATGTCTATAACCCATGGAATATTCCAATGGATTTTCATGGCACGCCTCGAGTTGACGTGGAATTGAACGAACAACAGTGGTACTGCATTTGGCTATGTAGCCTCCATAGAAATTGCTTACAATTGGCGCCCTGGAATCCCCATTAAACCTCTGGAAAGAACGCTGACACAGATCCTGACCTTTTGGCAGTTTGAATTCTTGGGCCAGTTTGTTCTGGTCAAAAAATAGAGCACCCCCAAAAAGAGATAGAAGTTGGTAAAATTGAAATCCGATTTCAACCCTGCAAAACATGTAACAAATACTAATAAATCAGCTTTCTGCATCTTTTTGGGGCTTACTATGTGTCACATACCATTCATGTCAAACTCGCCGAGGCGCCGGAACTCTTTGAACAGCTGCGTTTCGAGGTGAGCATCGAGCTAACAGGGAATCACTTTCTGACTGCGTTGACTCCCATCCTGGGAAAGCAAACTATCAAGAGAATCAGAAATGGATGTAAACATTGCGGATTTCCCATATTTTTCCATTGTGCACTTGGAGGGTACACTCTGTTTGTTGAGAGCACTCAAGGGTTTGATCTAAATTGTAAGCACAAGGTCATTCGACCTCACGCTAGTGGTGCGGGCTCCGAAACATGGCGGAAAGATGGCAGAAAGCATGTTGTTGAATGGATTTGAATGGTTACCACCTGGTAATTTCTTACGATTACCATTTATAGTGGATTTTCCCATTAAACATGCTGATTTTCCAGTTCGCTATGTTAGTTTACCAGAGCGTACAGTACAGTGACATGACCAGCTTTCACCACTGCCAGGCGGGTGAAACGACCCCCTTGGAGGTGGGGAAGTGTAGTGCCGGAGATGATTGGGGGGGGGGTTTACATGGGTTAAGAATAGGCATGAAGTAGCATGAATAAACATGGATAAGGATGATAAGTTTGTGAGTTTTGACACACATGTGGTTTCAGTGTTGAACCAACACACATGGGTCACAAACATGGAGATAATGTGGGTAAAACAATAATAAACCCCCCATTTGGGAATGGTTTAAATCCCAGCTATTTATGGTGATTTAGGGGATGGTTTATGGCTTTGTTTTCCCAACATTATGGTCAACAAATGCTCTGGGAGAACATAGAATCAGCACCTGAGGACGATGAGAACCTGGAAGCTGCGAAGCTCAAAGCGATGATTTGCCGCTTCCGTGCGGAGCTTTTGGGGAAGCAGATTCAAGCAGCCAAAATGCGGATTGAAACAGCCAAGATGGTGGTTCAACCATTAAAGAATGTCGATCGATGAACATTGCATACATAGAATATATATATATATATATTATATACATATATAGATTATATGTATATATACATATATGAACCATCATTTATTAAGGGGATTCAATCAGCCCAAATTTAAGTGGATTCAATCAACAGAGCTGGGGATAAAACCTGACGAGTGTGTCTGGAAAAGGATTTGCCACCGATTTTATAGCGAGGAAAGTGACATTTTCAACCATGAGATTGACAGGGGTTCCAGATAAATGATGGTGATAAATGAGTGATGTCATCTGAATCAAACATGATGGTCTCACACTTTTGGAGCAACTCAAGATAGCCTATCAGCTCAAGAAAGGTTGTACGAGTGCTTCCAACAGACCTGTTGGGCAACAATTATCAAATCTACAATCATAGGCGCAATAATATCAAAGGTACTAGTAGCAATGATGATAAGAACGATAGTATACTTACAATCATATGGCACTACTAATGACAATACTGATAACAATAGTGCCAACACCAATACTATGAGCAATAACACAGTCATAACATAACATACATATCATAATGATCATAACAAGAATAAAGAACATAGCAATCATAGTAATACTAAGAATAATCATATCATCAGCAGAGAGTCCCTTGCCACCTAGAAAATGTAGTTGGTACTGCCCAGGGCCAGCTGCTCAACGGATGATGCTGGAACTCCTGCGCATGAGTGACCCGGTGACACCGCCCTGGCGTTTTTCGGCGATTTTTGAAAAGTTCAGTACAGTACCCCAAGTGATGGCCATGGTTCATGCGGAAACATATGGAGGTTTCCTCAAATAGGGGTACCCCCAAATCATCAATTTTAATAGGATTTTCCATTATAAACCATCCATTTTTGGGTACCCCATTTTAGGAAACCACCATATGTGCCATGGTCAAGTTACTTATCTACTTGGATTAGATCAACTCAGTCCTAGTCGATGGTCAGGAATCCATGGAATAACAGCGATTTAGATTAACGCAGGATGTTTGGATTCCCATTGTGGGATGACTGTTAGGGGAGATAACCCGTCCCATGTTTCGCACCCCTTCTGGGGACATGTTGGTATATGTTGGTATATGTTGGTATGTTCAAATGGAATCTTCTGGTATGCCAAGATCTTTTCACCATAAAATATGGTATGGCTGTATGGCTCGAAATGATTGACCCCCGAAAAATGTGGGATGGTCCGGATGGTTTCATAACCACTCATCAAAAAAAACATTATCCTTTTTTGGGAGGTCGGTCGCCCAAATTTTGAGCCTGGCCCAATTCCAAAACGCTGATCTCTCCCGAGGAGTGTTGTGGACGATGGGCAAAAAGGGCCAGCGGCCACCGCCGCAGGTGTGGTCCTTTCGCGGCTCAAGGGGGTGGCCATTTTTGAGTGGGGAAGGAAAATGGCTGAAAAAGGGCGGAGTCTTGAGCTGCAATACAGTTGAGATATGACCTAAAAACTGGTAGCTGTGTGTGTTTTTCTGTTTGGTTTTGCAATCTGGGATGCAAATCTCAGCAGGACTTCAACGGAACCTCCAACGAAACAGGCCCCAAGTTTTCATCGATACCCCCCCAATCCCTTCCGCAGGCCAGCCCCCAGAAGCCAAACGTAAAATGTTCCCGTTCCCCCACAGATTGCTATCCGTTGTTGGTTGCATATCTTTGAATCAGCAGGATTTCGATCTTTTTCTCATATCCAGAGTTGAACCAAGCGTGCCTGGTACCCCAAACCAAACCATGGGATCGCTCAAGATCCCAGGAGTGACACAGCCACCTGTTGCGGTCTCAAATTTTGACCAGGTTACTGGACAACACCCATCTGTTGGTTTGACACTTGTGCCTGCGATGATGCCAATTTCTGGATGGGGAGGTTTGTGGCGGTCACATGCTAATTTTGGTTGTTTTTTTATTCTTTCACATCATAAATACCATGAAATTCCATGAAGTACTGTACCCCAAGATGAAATACCAATATTTCTCGCACTCCAATCCAATCCAATCTGGCTTAACCCAGTCCAGATTTCCAGTCATTCCTAGTAAAATAAGCATCAATCATCATTGATCCAAGCCCAATTCAATTTCAATTCAATCTGAGTATTTTGGGTCAAGACCTCTAAAACATAGCATCTTTTGATATGTCTGGTTAGATGAAGAATAACATCTACAACATCCCAGCCATGCCATGATGCCTTGATCCGGAAAACAGGAAGCCTGGTTGGCGCCTATCTCTGAAGGCCAGGCCATGGATTTTGGCACCAGGGTACGGTCCACTATAGGTTCACACTTACTTTGACCAACACTTTGGAACAATTCTCACTTGGATTTGAAGTCAAGAATTGACCGGAGAGTAGACTTTAATTTCCGATCACTTTTTAATGGCACTTTTTAGACTTCTCACTTAAAAGTGAAGCTCGATTTGAACTCCGTCATTCCTCTGGGACCCAGTTTTGAAGTCAACACCTTCAATTTTCGGTCCCCAAGAAATGTATGGATCAAAAACGTAAACTAACAGCAATTGCGACAACAACATTTAATAGAAAATAGCCTTCGGTAGTCCCCGAAATAAATGGAGCTGTTAATGCGAAAATCATCTATGAATGGGGGATTTTCCAGTCCATGGATTGCTGGAGGGTAAAACATGGATAGAATCAATATGAATCAGGTCCCAATCCAGGATCAGAGTCTCAAGTCCCCATTTTCAAGAAAACATCCACCATTTTCCTTAGGATTTATGTGACTCACATTTGTTTATTGAAGATTTTTTAAACCCCATTTTTTGACTCGTTTCATTCGCATTCTTTCCACGACAATTTAAAAGGTTAGGCTTCATCGGTTTTCTTTCATGCTGGTTCATTCAAAACTCAAAGCAACTCTGCATCTCGTTTTCACTTGTCTTTCAGTTGATCCAAAGCAAAATCCGATCATTTGAACAGGAATTTCGATTTGAAAGATCACAGGCAAACTTTGGAATTCCTGGAATTCCTCTCCAATTCCCAACAACATGTTCTGTTCGCAAAATCCAACAACAATAGGAATCTCTAATTTCCATACAAGGTGTCGCCCCCCCCTAATAAGTTATAACCTCATTAAGTAGTTCGATATATCCAGCAGAAGGCCATTGGATTTATCAACCAACTTAGCGAGCCATGTTTCATACCTCAGTCCCCATTGTTGATGGTTATATCAGCTATAATATCCCATGGCATCACTGTAAGATGACATAAAACCACTATAAAATCATCAATTCTGGTGATTCCACCTCTGGATTTTCCTCATTTTCCGACTTTCGCCAGGTGAAACGGCTCCAGAGTGCCTGCGGCGCTTGCAGGCGGCCGTGCGACGTGTGGAATCAGAGGTGCGGAGCGTCCCAAGTATCTGGTGGATATAATGATGGATGTAATGGTGATGTAGTAAATAACCATGGTAGACCCTCTGGTAAACTAACAGTTTGCTATGGAAAATCACCATTTTGAATGGGAAAATCAACTATTTCTATGGCCATTTTCAATAGCTATGTTAGTTTACCAGAGGGTAATGGTACTATGAGTACCAGGTATTTCCCGGCCCATGCCGGGGCGGAAGTTTCGAAAGAAGTCAAACAACTATAGGAAGAAGATGGCCTATGGGAAACTTATTGAGATGCAGAAGCAATCATCAGCACTTAGGAGGGTCAACCTGCATGGTCAAGATAGAGCGTTTCATTTTTCATGGCATTTGCAGCAGTTGGAAAATCGTACCTTTCACGCCCCGTGAAATAGTTAGACGCAAAATTGAACATGCTGTTGGCTTAATTTTGAAACTTTAACTTTCCATGTTGTATGGTATGTAAAATATTGTGGAACTTCGACCTTATGCACGGAGTATGCAACATTCCAAGGTTCCAATTTTTGACTATGCATTGTAGGGTTTCGCCTTTCCATTTCTGGTGCATGGGAGTACAAACAGAAGCCCTTGAAGAGCATCTCGCTGTTTTTGTTTTGTGGCTGAGAATGGTTTGTAGGGTGGTCCGCTTGTAGCAATCTATTCGGGTGAAATACGGGTGCCCAGCTCAGATGTAGCAAATATCGAACACATTGCATTGCGCCCCGCAAGAGTTGCTGCAAGGCCACATTTTGTTACGCGTCACCCAATGTCACAACACTCTGTCTTGCCCAGGGAAACATCTTTATCCGAACGAGCACCAAAGCAAAGAATTGGCTTATTATAGGGCTGCAGCCGGGGCAAAATTCCATGCGCGCTTCTATCATTGTGGCAGCGACGCAGTTTCATGCAGCAGGTGGAGCCATACTATTTTGATGGCAGCAATAATTGGGTGTGGTTCTATGAAGGGGAGTGGTGGATCTATTTGGAGACGGTCCGAAATCAATTTTGGAAATGCCGCAGTCCCGCTGGTCTCTGCGCGCGCGTGTTCTTGCCAGGTGGTGGATGAATGCGGCTGGGAAGCCGGGGAAGGCTGGATGCCCTTCAACGAATTTGGGCACTTGGACCCGGAACGGGCATGGCGGGGAGTTGCGCCGCCAACTTTGGAGAAGTGGCAGGATGAAGGCCAATCACTGCATAGTTGATGGTTTAGCACAGCCAATATTTTTTTGACCTTTGCCTCGCAGGTCGAGGCAGCACCTGTCCTTTGTTCGCTGGGTGGTGTCGGAGAAGGCGCCATCCAACCACCGTTGAGCAGCCGTGGAACTTTTGTCTTTTCAAATGGCGTGCGCAGGTGCATCTTGATGGAGTTGTTGACAGCATCATGGACTCCCATGGGCGTGACTGATGCACCTTGTGTGTGAAGAAGTTTGAGCCGCCAAAGAAAAAGGAAAAAAAACAGAAATGCACCACCCGAAGGGACAAGGTGCACAGGTGAGATGCAGAACAAAGATATTGCAAGGTTTGGTGGACAAGAGCAGGCTTCCGGGCTGCCTTTGGGATGCGAGACATGCAAGCTCGATATTCTTCATATATGCATTGCCTTTTTCATGCACGCAGATGGCTTTGGCAGTGTCACTGCAGTGCTGACTTCCCATGCGTCACATTCAACGTAGAACTGTTGTTGACGGCATTGACACACACGCAAGAGTCAACCCATGACCGCTGTGAGATTTGGGTGTGGTAGGTCTTCCTTTGCGCTATTTTGTTTCTTTGTGTGTGTGACTGCTTGTTACTAGTGGAACAGAAGACAGTTCGACAACATCTCATAGCTGTCAAAGCAAGATATGACGCATGAAATGTTTGTATCTTGTCTGCAGGCCCAAGCGCAAGGTGCATCAGCGCAGCATTCGCGTGCTTACATAGCGCAAGGTCTTGTTGGCGCTGCTATCATGGAAATGGCACGACTTTGACTTTGGCCCTGGAGCTGATGTTGCAGGGTATACTGCGCTTTATAGCGCAAATCTGAAATCTTGGCTCAAGGTGGTGTTCATTGTCTTTTTGCTTTTGGGTGGCATCGAGATCAATCCTTTGGTTCTATCAGTCTGCTTTGTCACTTGAAAAGACACATGTAATTGAAAACCAGATGCTGATTTTGGATTTGATTGGCATAACTGGCTTAATTTTCCGAACTGGTGCGTTTTGTGAATGGACGGTCAGCAACACGGGGATTGCAACTTTCGACAAAACGGTTTTGCCTTGAATGTAAAGGTCCGCAATGTGTGGTACAATCCCTATTGGTAGAATTTTGTGGTGCCAGCAAAGGCTCTTAGGTCTTGCGTGGCATTGTATCCGCAACTACATTAGTATTTTTCATGCTTCAATCTGCTTTCACCGGCCGATCCCGTGCAGCATGGTGCTTCGCGAAGTGGTGGGTATCCTGGCCTTGCGCTCAATTGTGCGCTGGTTCGTACGGGTAGAGTTGCACGTAAGCGTTTGTTGGCATTTGATGATAAGTGTGGATCTACAACTTTGATGCTGGCAGCTGCCAAGTTGAATGTGCCTCGACAACGCCAAACGCCTGGGCCCTGGAGATTTCATTCCAACCCTTCCAGTATCATGTTGCTTTGATTCACTGTTTTACCCTTGCCCAAACATTTCGTCTGGCAGCACAAAACTTGCTCCCAACATCTACGTGTTAAATTTGGTCCAATTTTGATGTGACGTCGTTCTCTGTAAAATATGGAGCCAAATCATTCTTGCGTGTGCCCATTACCTCTTGGATTACCATTTTCGCCCATCCGTTGCTCCTTTCACACGGTCTCAAGCGAAGCACCTTTCAGCGACTTACTTACTTTGCCTTTGGCCTTTTCTCGTGGCTTCCTGAGACAGGGAATCGGTAGATGTGTTTTCGCGCTTTCAAATTTGCAGGGGGATCGGCTTTTTGTGTTTGTCCTTGCTCCTGCGCGCTTCAGTCAATCGGCCAAGGCCTGCTGCAGTAGCGATGTCTCTGCGCTGGGCCGATATGGACGGCATGCTGGTTGATGAGGCGCGTTCTGTCAAACTTGCAGCGTTCTGCCGACCTTGCAGCTGAGCATTTGCTGCCTGCTTTGCGTGCCTGGCATTTCTTCCAATTGTCTACAGCCCCTGTGCAGGCCCAGCTCATCGAATGGGAGGTGCACATGGCCCGCTCGTGTTTCAGGCAAGCAACAATTTCGCTGTTGGTCGATTTCCTGTGCAGGAGGTACTCTGCATCTTGGAATGCGGGGTATCTTTCAGTACGCTGTCTTATTTGCAGTTCGCTGTCCACGCGTGGTTTGTCTTTCTGTTAAAACCGCAAGTATTTGGTGTGCACGGGCTCTTAATTTTAGCGGTGTAGCACGTAGGTACCTGGCAAAGGATTGACGAGTTGGAAACAAAGGCGGGCCTGCAAGCCGCTAAACTTATGACCGCAACGCTAGCAGGCAAACAAGTTACTTGATCCGATGTTCTTTTTTTTTTCGGGCGTGCTAGGCGCCAGGCCGAGGGAAGCATGGGAAAAAGGACGCTGCAAGACTTGCGGCAGGCTTGGCGCGTGAGTGCGCAGGCGGGGGACGCTCCCCCGCTGCAGCGCCGGCAAAGGAGGACCGGCAGCTCATGAAAGTTCACATAGTTGCTGATGAGTGCTAAATGCATCCTTTTGTAAAATACAGAGCGTGTCTATGAGGTGCGTCAATGAATGAGCAAATTGTTGTTGAGATGATGAAGAAACGAAGCAATGAAACAGTGAATCAATCAATCAATGAGTCAGTCAATGAATCAGTGAATCAATGAATCAACCAATGAATGAGTCAATGAGTCACTGAACCAATGAACAATGAACCGGTGAATCAATGAATCAGTGAATGAGCCAATTAATGATTCGGTAAACCAACGAATCAATGAATCGATGAATGCCCGAATGAACGAATGAATGAGTCGATGGTTTAGGTGGATGGATGGATGAGGGAGCTACTTTGCTGAGCTGCCTTTTCAGTGGGCGCCGACCTCATCTTCCAAAAGTGCCCTGCCCCGATTTTGAAATACAAACCGAGCTCTCGCTACAGTCTGGTGCACGTTTAAAAGTGCTTTGATCGTGAGAGTTTTTTCCGATTTTGAAGTGCAAATCAAGCTCTCCCTACAGTCTGGTGCGCATTTTGCCGACCTCATCTTCCAAAGCGCTCCGATCCTGACAGTTTTTCTTTTGCGATTTTGAAGTGCAATTCAAGCTCTTGCTACAGTCGGGTGCACGTTTTGCCGACCTCATCTTCCAAAGTGCTCCGATCGGGACAGTTTTTCTTTTGCGATTTTGAAGTGCAATTCAAGCTCTTGCTACAGTCTGGTGCACGTTTTGCCGACCTCATCTTCCAAAGCGCTCCGATCCTGACAGTTTTTCTTTTGCGNCGATTTTGAAGTGCAATTCAAGCTCTTGCTACAGTCTGGTGCACGTTTTGCCGACCTCATCTTCCAAAGCGCTCCGATCCTGACAGTTTTTCTTTTGCGATTTTGAAGTGCAATTCAAGCTCTTGCTACAGTCTGGTGCACGTTTTGCCGACCTCATCTTCCAAAGTGCTCCGATCGGGACAGTTTTTTTNCTTTTGCGATTTTGAAGTGCAATTCAAGCTCTTGCTACAGTCTGGTGCACGTTTTGCCGACCTCATCTTCCAAAGTGCTCCGATCGGGACAGTTTTTTTGGCAATTTTGAAGTGCAAACCAAACTCTCCCTACAGTCTGGTTCGCATTTTGCCGACCTCATCTTCCAAAAGTGCTCCGATCGTGACAATTTTTTTTAACGATTTTGAAGTGCAATTCAAGCTCTTGCTACAGTCTGGTGCACGTTTTGCCGACCTCATCTTCCAAAGCGCTCCGATCCTGACAGTTTTTCTTTTGCGNCTTTTGCGATTTTGAAGTGCAATTCAAGCTCTTGCTACAGTCTGGTGCACGTTTTGCCGACCTCATCTTCCAAAGTGCTCCGATCGGGACAGTTTTTTTAGCAATTTTGAAGTGCAAACCAAGCTCTCCCTACAGTCGGGTGCACGTTTTGCCGACCTCATCTCCCAAACTCTTTGCCGACCTCATTTGGAAGAAGTACCATATTTGTTCCAAATATATGGAAGGCATGATGCACTCTTTCTAAAGCTCTTTCTACAGGATTGCTGTGCACATCTCAGGGCCCTGCNAATATATGGAAGGCATGATGCACTCTTTCTAAAGCTCTTTCTACAGGATTGCTGTGCACATCTCAGGGCCCTGCTTCATCAAAGTAATGATACACTTTACCAGAGGAATGTGATCCTCTCTGTAGGACAAGCTTGCATGGACGTATGCCACAACTTCCTCAAGGAATGCCACATTCTTTTAAATTTGAGAGTTATCATTTGGTATGAAAAATTATTTTTGAAAATATTTTTTTTGTGATTTTGATATGGTTTCGTTATGGTTTTGTGATGGTTTTGTTATGGTTGATTTTATGGTTTTTTTGCTTGGACTTAAAAATCTTATGATTTCAATATGGTTTTCTTATGTCCTTGGAAGGCTTCATTTTT
>BGPT01000526.1:156437-208945 GCA_003297045.1 Symbiodinium sp. clade C Y103 | reverse complement strand
GGCCGCTAGTTCAGCTAGAGGCTATCACTGGAGAAACATTTCAGAGAACAGACCTCAAGCCAAAGGCATTGAGAGGGCAGTCTGCATAATGAAAGAAGGGATTTATGCAAACTGNTTTCTCTTTGATATTCATTGACCCCATACAATATTTCAATATTTCATAGCGAAAACGGCTGCATTACAGCATATTTCTACAAGTAGCAAACTTACTTTTTCCAGCTGGTTGACGGGTTTGCTTTCAGGTCGTTGTAGTTCATTGTTGCCACTACACGTTTGAACCTATAGATGGCATGTGTGTTCTAAACTTGCCCAAAGTTCTTTTCCACAATACATACCTATATATATATATATATATATAACTCCAGAACTGCTAAACCTCAAAACTAAAACAGACATAAGCATATGTTTGAAGTGACTCATGCTCTACATTATTCAATACACAAAACTTACCAAAAAGAGCACTCCCACAGCCTCCCGGACTCTTTTTTTTCTGATTTTGAAGTGCAAATCAAGCTCTTGCTACAGCGCATTTTGTTTGCCGATTTAATCTTCCAAAAGTGCTCCGAGTGAAAACGGATCACCCAGAAAGCATGTCGGACAATGTGGTAAACCCAAAGCCCATAAGACATCCTAGTAATCAATCGAAAATGGGGTTACGATAAAGATTATCTTGAAAGAAAGGGTATACCCATTTTCATAAAATTCAATTAGGGATGGCTCGTGGCATAAACAGTTTACCTCATTGATCATGGTCAGAATCAAGTCCTGGAATACTCCAAGTGATTTATGTTTTTTTGTGTTTGTCAGGTTTCTGGCACATATCATATATCATATACCATATATATATATAATATATAAATATAACTATATACATATGTGTACATAATGTATACATATATATATATATATATGTATACATAGGAGCAGGGACCACCACAGCACCCCCCAGCCAGATGGTTTCCCCCCCTGGCTTGGGCGGGGTTGTCATTTTCATTGGTGAGGACGGGCTCACCAAAGCCAAACTCGAGCAGCATGACCAGCGCATGCAGGCTCCAATGGCTTCATGTTCCGGAAATTTTTCCCACTGAGAACCTTTTTTCATGTTTCTTCATGTTTGGGAAATTGTCCCACTCATGCTCGGTATCAGGCTGTCGAGTTTGGTGACTCGGAGGGGCAAGTTTGGATCCAGAAGAGGCTGTGCCTTTATGGCCACCTCCTCTGGATCAAGAACTATGCCCCTTTTGCACACCTCCGATTGCCGTGCGGCATTTCGGAGGCGTGAGAGGCCTGTCTCTGCCAGGCGAGGTATTTAACATTGGGATACATTGGAGGTAAAGGTTTTTAGTGGAAATCCATGTCTATGTAAATCTATCTTCTTTGGGACCGGTGCAGGTTGCTGGATGTGGTCAACCTTGGGTCTCCGGACCCATTTTTCAGACACGCGGGGGCTCTAAGGCGGCGTCCCGCAATGGCATACGGCACCCGTGGAAATCCAGTCAGTCTTCCTCTGCGGGAGAGGGCAAAACCCAAGAAGCCCCGCGATCGAGACCTTCGGGAAGCGGCCCCGCCTGGGAAAACAAAAGCCCCGAAAGGTCGAAGACGTCACGGTCGTGCCCAGGCGGTGGGGGGAGGGGCGCCTCCCCCCGGCAAAGGCCTACACGCACGCTTTTGAGGCGGGGACTGCCTGCGGATGTGAAGGGGAAGCGGTAGGGTAGAAGAAGACGCCAAGAAGAAAGACGCCAGAAAGAGATAAAGAGAAAAGGAAAGGGAAGACTAGGAGAGAAAGAGACAGATAGAAAGAAAAAACGAGAAAGAGAGACACGTAAGAGAGAAGGGAACACAAAGAGAAAACCAAGAGAAGACAAAAAAAAGACCAGAAACGTAGCTTTTGACTTTCAAGCAGCAGCTCTTGATTCAACTTTTGTTTCCTTTCATGGCTCCTTGCGACGTGGTGCTGCCTGCTTGCTGCTGGGCGTTGGTGGCAGGCTTTGCCGCCAGACCATCTGCGGCGCTGAGCTTCTTTGCCACGTGTTGGACAGTGCGGACGCCTGAAGCATTGTGGGGGATCATGGCCAGCATGTTGCTGCTGCAAGAAGGATGCTGGCACACCTACGCACAGAGCGTGCGTTGCCGGGTGTGGACGGCTGCGAGCCGAGNCAAGAAGGATGCTGGCACACCTACGCACAGAGCGTGCGTTGCCGGGTGTGGACGGCTGCGAGCCGAGGACTGCCTCCACGACCCCTGCGGCGCACCTTGGTGGGCACGGAGCCTCAGCAAGTGGCACTTGGAGAATTGCCTGCCTGTCCCTTTCCCTTTGGTTGCGAGGTGTGGGCTTCAACTTTTTGGGATATCTTGGGATATTCTGTGATTGGGACATACCTTGTCATCCGATATCTTTTTATGCTTAAATCAAGAAACATCCCAGTGTTCATGGGTGAGAATTTTTCATGTTGGCGCAGCATCATGATTGTGAATTGATGGGTGGCTTGGAGCATCCAGTATTAGGGGTTTGCCTACAGTCAGGTGCGGCCATCAGTTTGTAACGGCTTTCATGTAAAAACGAGCTCTTGGTTTAGTCCTGTGCACTTTTGGCCGCCAACTTTTGCAGATCGAACCCCGAACTCGCGGAAACAGGATCCCACTCCGGAGACCACGGAAGCCACTTTACCCGAAGAAAACACAAGGGCTCGCGCCCGAGAGTGTTTTTCACCCGGGAAGTCGCAAGTTCCCGAGCTGTAGCACTTCCCAACTACTTGATGATGCGTGGTTGACATGATGATGTGGCTGACATGATGGTGGGAATGCTGCCCATGACAATCGTCCGGTCCGTAACTCGGAAATTTTCCAACTAAACTTCCTTTGGCTATTGCCAAAAAAGGCTTGGAGGTTTCCAGAAATGGGGTACCCCCAAATCATCCATTTGAAGAAGATTTTCCATTGTAAACCATCCATTTTGGGGTACCGTCATGATGAGAAACATCCATATGCATACCCTCCAGTAATAAACATTTACGACTAAAAAAGGAGGTTCTGACGCAAAAAACATTTACGAATTGTGAAATACCAGAGGCAATTGGGAATCCACTATGAATGGATGGTTGCGAAGTCTTGAACCAGTTGGTAGATGGTCTATTCCCTTTTATATGATACCGTTATTTACATGTTGAATTCTGTTACCAATAGTTTGCAACTGGTCCAACTGGTGCAGGATTTCGCAACCATCCGCAATATGGCTACCTTGAATACATGGAACTTGGAATCATCATTGCAGGCACTTGGAAATGTGCAACAAATGGCACTTGAAACTATATGGATAATCCAGTTATAATCAGACATGGTTAGCTGGGGAATCCACTATACATGGAGGTTCGTAGCTGGGAAAAACATCGAACTAAATGGTGAAGACATGGGATACTTACCAACTGTTTTTTTTGGGGAAATCCACAACAAGTGGAGGTTTATAGCTGGGAAAAACCATTTCTGGTGAAAACATGTTAAAATACCTGAGGGTACATCCACAATTCTACACGAACGTGTGGGTTTGTCCGGCCAATCCTTTTCGGAAATTGAGGGGTCAGTTTGGGGATGCCATCAGCAAACCGATTGCTCGCTTTGCGGGTGGAGTAAAAGCACTTGGCATCGATTTGGAAACTGATGAAACATGGAAAATCCTCTCATCTTTGAAACAGGTTAATTCTTGGTATTGAAATGTTTCTACTGTTCTGTAGCGTTCGGGAAGTATGAGTATGGGTCAAAATTGACAACATACCACTGAAATTCGATACGCGATAGTAAAACTCACTAACATTGGATATATTCCCCTGGACGTTGCAATTTTGACCCATGCACAGATAATCGTTACCCATTTTGTATGGGTTACCCTCCAGCAATCTAACGGCTGGAAAATCCCCCAGTCATAGAGGATTTCCATTAACAACCTCCATGTAGTGGGGTGATATCTCCTTATTTCTGATTGGACTGCCATCAGATCTGGCAAAGGCGCGCGATTTGATCTTCAACGCCACAGAGGTGTACCGGTACCACTGAATTTTCTGTGGGATTTTGATCAACAAACACTTTTTTTTTTTTCTGGGCCAAGGGAGAATTTTGTTTTTTTTACATCAAGCAACAGCCATCGGGATATCACCAACCAATTAGCGATTTTCCGAGCCACTGAGAAACTTGGGGGACGCACCGACTAGGCGGGTCATACTGATACATGTGTTATCAATTATACATGGCTTTATGCGCCAGGTATTGCTTGGGTTATTGACCACATACGATTCCTGTATGCACCCCCAAGTAAATAGATTAAGATTGATGATTCATTTTTGCCGCATCCCTGTATTGCGCAACTGGGGCCCTTCGGTGGCTTGACCACCAAACACAAACAAATTCCAATACTTGGTGAAGATGTCCCCACTTGAATCATGAGAATAAGATGGCGGCCTTCAAAGTGCTTACCATCCGGCTGGGTTCCAAGCACCAGTGTTCATACATCAGTCATTTTCCAGCATGAACCTTGGAAGTGCATCTCAGTTGCCGAGTGTTTTAGTACGTGTTTCGCAGCAAGGATTGGTGCGAATTCCACTTGCATCAGCTTACTCTCTGCAAGAATTGTCTATTTTTTTTGTTGGGTACACCCCATTTTTTGCTGGTGAAATCCCAAATTTTGGTGTGCTTCACCAGCTGGTGGCTTTGGAAGCCGACAGGATGCATACCGATGGCGAGTTGAGTGGGGGGCTAAAGATGGGAGAGGATTGGTTTGTTGTTTCAAATGTTGGGAGTGATCCAGTGGTCCCGGAAAGATAGATTTTGGTAGTTCAATGTCAACACATATTTACCAAGCAGGGACTCAAGTTTCAATCAGTTTTGGGATGCAGGGACATAGTTTTGAATGAATAAACACAGAAATCCAAATGAGACACTGTCGGCATTGTGGGATGATCCAATTCATTTTACCAAGATTTCTATGGCTCAAACTCCAAACAAGTCCAGTTCAACAGATGATTCTCCATTGCTTTATCATCATTTTTCCTACGGGAAATAGTTGAAGATCGTCGAACAATCGCCATAAATGTAGGGCCCATCCCTGACACGGACCCATCCCTGACACGGACCCTTGGACGTCGACACAAGCTCAGGCTAAAGAAGCCTTCACAGGTGCTATCAAACATGCCTGGCAAATCCTGGAACTGGTGTTTGTTTCGATATTTATAGCTGGAGTTCCAGATTGGAACACCACATTTTTTTGGCAAAGATTAGAATACCAGAGGGTAAGCGGCGAGTTTTTTTTCTCTGTGCTTTTTTTTTTTTGGGATGGTTATGATTCGCCCTCTCCAAGTTGAATTCCAATTTTCTTGAAGGTACTTGACCACCCTTTCTGATAGTGAAATACTCACCGTTTCCTTGGGTGGGTCACGCTTCAAGTCCTGGGGGATTCGTCGAATTCCCATGAATTTTGGTCTTGGTCTCAGTTGTAGAGCTCCACCTAGTCGCCAGGACGATCCATGGCTTTTTGTCAAAATGGGGTAGGCTTTCCCCTTAGAATCCATAGAACAACACATTTTTGGGCTATCCCTCAATCGCTGGACGAAGCCAGATCCAGTATGCGTATGTTGAGTCCATATTTTGATGGTTGAATCACCATTTTGGCACCTGAAAGACGACATTCTCGGCTCTTGTTATCCCCTTTTCTGTTGATAATTCATATAGATGTATTAAATCACATAGATAAATCACTATATTTGTGACTGGATCAATCCCAAATACTATCCTGCCCTTGCCAAGGAGGACATGTTGGATTCACATTGGTAGAATCCAACATAAAACGGGAATCTACTGGGGTCATGTTGTTTTTTTTTTCTTTTCATGACCAACAGTTATCAGCTCCAAGATCCATGGAGTCGGGAAAATTTGAGGTATCATTGGGCAATATCTAACATATGAAATCCAATCGCTTGGCCGTACTATCCGGTGATCATCCCATGGTTGGGGGAGTTTTCCAGCCATCTCGTAGGCCGAATGGGTTGAAATGCTCTGCACCTTCCCTGTGCGGTGCCCCTGTTTTTGTGTGCTCGGGTGACTTTAAACTCATTAAACCATACCCCATTGAAAAAGTCCATTTACCACATATGGGATATATTATGGGGATAGATGGGTTGTAACAAACCCATGACTTAATATGATAGTTGTGTGTCTAAGAATGGGTAGTTTTTCCAGTTCTGGCCATTTTGAACCCCTGAAAAATGATGTTACACAATTCATTTTTGGCGTACCCCCTCATTTTCCGACAAACCCAAAGATTACCTTTCTTTTGCGGGGGAAGGGTATTGACCATATCCAAAACGGGGGTTATCAATTTGTTTTTTGCACGTATTTGGCAGTAGATTTGTAAAGGCATCACTCGCCAACCTTACTAAAAGGTGATTGGGAAATTAATGTAATTCCGCCAAACACACAGCATATGCTACCTGCACATGCAAAGCCATGTATGCTTGTCCGCTTGGTACAGCCAAGACATATTCTGCGCTGACCATGAAAGAGATGTATACAAGGATGATGGCAAGTTGGAAACATATTTGGCCTGCACATCCAATTACCATCTAAAAGACGGTTTCTTGTCACATTCTCCTTAAAGGTTCCCAAGAAAGATCGCACAGTTCTGTCTTACGATTTCAGAATAGTGATTTTCTCGTCTATATTTCTTGTAATGACTGATCCCATCCCCTGAATTCTCAATCCTTCGTAAATGGCACCCAAGAATGAATAGATCCATAACATTCCACCTTTGTGTTTCTAGCAAGTTGGTTGTGAAAAGAGGGAAGTGGCAAGTGGTTGGTACTTACCATCTGATAATCAACCATAGCTTGGTGGAAAATCAGCCGTTGAGTTCGATTATTTTCCCAGCGAACTGAACCTCCATGGCTAGTTCGGGGATTTCGCATTGCCAGCCACGTGTTGATGACACCACAAAAATCCCACTCATCACCATTGATCACCATTATTCACTCGAAATTCTATGTGTTATATCATGTTATATCTAGGGTTCGGCAGTACTTAGCTGAACTCCCCGAGCTGAGCTGCTACTGAAAGGCTCAAACCGCTCCGCGTCCTGACCGCTCTGCCATGGGATCTGGGGCCTCCACGACCGGCATCGCCGGCATGGCAGAGAAAGAGATGAAGAGCCTTCGGGAAAAACAACAGGCACCGGGGGTTTCTGAAAATTTCAGGAGCCAGTATAAATGGAGGTACTTTTGCCATCATCTGACCATATAAAGCCATGATATGGCCAATTTTTGGCTTGATTTGGGTGTCTAAAACTGGGTGTTCTACACTGTTCTTGGACATGTCGTAATTGAATGAACTTGATGAACCAATTGCTCGTCAGCATGGCAAATTTTCATGAGGAAGTTGATTCTCCAGTTGTCAAATCGGGGGCTCAAATGAAGTAACTACCAGTTCCCAAAATTGGGGTTGGTTGTAATTGCCCGCTTGTGAGATTGGCATGAAACTTATTGCAAGCATTGCCCTGAGCCTGCTACGTTACATGATCTATTACTCAAAAGGATTTACTTGAATTTTATTATTTATTTTATTATTTACTATCCAACCTTAAAGTAAGTTACCCTCTGGTAAACTAACACAACTATGGAAAATCATCATTTTTAATGGGAAAATCCACTATGAATGGCCATTTTCAATAGCAAACTGTTAGTTTACCAGAGGGTAAACGTACCATCGTGAAGGAATTCGCCTTGTGAAATACCCATTTGAGGCTTCTCAAAGGCGGTTTTTTCTGAACTTATTATGATATATTTCCACCACAAATCCCAGCAGTTGCGAAAAGCTTTCCGTTTTTTTATAATCAACTGATGGCATATCTGGGATATATAAACCAACTGATATTAGTTGGCAAGCCGCATAGTTACATAAAAACTACGCCTTCAGTTTGATTATCAACCAACTTGCTTGTCCAGGGGGGCCCTCTTTGTAGAGTAGATTAGATGTCATTTTTTTTGTTCGATGACACACGATCATTGGTGTAGAACCAGAAGGTTGGCTATTTTGGGGGAAGGTTTTTCTGTTTGTCAAAAGCCCATTGGGTAGGTCTGGGTCCTGGGTCAAAACTACGCAGAAGTGGATGGGAAGACGTGTAACAACAAATACAGATTGACTGTCGGTAGGGACTTGAGCAACCATCCAATTCATTGGAGTGCACCTTTGCGAAGTATCGAAAAGCGTCGCCGGTCGTTTTTGAAAAATTGAAGCAGGCCCCTGGTTTGAGACATTTCCAGGGCACAAAAAATCCCAAATCCATTGGTTTGCCCGAAAAGAAAACATCACCAGTTGGCTGGTCGGATCTGAGGATCCATTGAGCCAGGTGATTCTCGTTGAGAGAACTATCTCCGAAGTTGAGGAGAAGGGCAACCTTTCCAGGGCCAGTTGAGCGTTTTTTTTTTAGGGAAGAAATCATCCGATGGGTTTATCTGAAAAGAACATCAAATAACATATGACGCACCTCTAAATCCACTGGTCAATCATTCGATTCCCAAATTGAAATGGCAATTTTGGGGCTATCCTCCATTTTCAGACACACCCATTGTGTTCTGCACATGTTTCCAAGGCCACATCTGTATAAGGCGGACGTCAACCTGAGGTATTTTCGCCGAACGTGTTTCTATGTTTTTTTTTTTTTTTTTTCCAAGCCTAATTTTCACATCTAAGATATCTGTCATGGACCTTCATCCCCCTGCCAGGATCAGATGAATCTGCAATCCTATTCATCCTGGGACAGTCCCAGTGTCAGTGATTGCGCCCTGGATACGTTGGTCAATTTGGTGGAAACACACAAGGGGGCCCCTGAAGGTTAATGGTAGGACACGGAGAGTAGGGGTCATGAGATTATTATGTGACACTACATTTTCAATTGTGTTGACACTAGTAGGATTGTTTGATCCCTGATTATGATGAGATGACACCATTTTCAGGGATAACAAATACTTTCGACGATCAGATGGGGCACGTATATGTATCCAAATCCGGCCAACCAAATACTACCAGGAAAATCCATTGTCTTGGAACAGCCCTAAGTTTTTTGGGGCCGGTGATGCTCAGTTCGGTGATGCCCAGTACAACTCTTGGGAATTTGACTCCATTTCCATTGCCAGGTTTGTTTGCTGCACTCTAGCCACCCAGGCACCAATTCTGGTGAAACCCCGAAGTGCTTGATGCAACCAGTAGCATCAATTTCTGAGATATCATGATTCGTCCTTCAGTGAGGTCTTAAATGATGGTAGGTTGGCATCATTCATGGTCTTGTCAATTGTATCCCCCGTTTGCTCATATCCCAAATTTACAGCGTCTCTTGAGTGGCTCAACAAACGTTTTGCCTGCTAAGAATTTGATCAGAGACACCAAAAACACACACCCCCTGAATGTAGCATGGACCCCAAAAGTTGGGTTTGGATGATTCGATTCCGGTTGTGCATGCCATTTTTCTTGGCACCTCTCCCGAATAACATGGGTTTGTTTGAACATTTCAGGAAACACCCCAAACTTGGTTTAGAACATCATTTTCCCTAGTGAAACTGCCATTTCTGGCTATCCCATGGTATCCCCATCAGACACAGCTTTACATCATGGAAACTGCTGGAATTCTCCCAGCCTCGGAGGTGAGTCCGAGAATCTCGAGACTCGAGACGCATCGACTATCGAAGCGGCTCCAGTGCCGCCCAATCGACAGGATCACATCAAGTGGCTGCTTGGATTTTTTCGCGTTTTCCACGGGTTCTATCATGAGAATTTGGGATTTGATGATTCTATGAAAGATCTATGGGTCAAAAGGTCAAGAGTTGGATTGTATATCCAGATTGGGAGGGGTGGTCATCAATCCATTGTATCATAGGGATCTATGTGTCCATTAAATGACGTTCCTAATAGAGGTGGGCTGACCATAAATCATATACCATGTTTTGACCCTAGCACATATTTTAGATATTGTTGGATATTGGATATTGGATTTTCTCAGAAGATGATGGTTTTGCTTTCCATAGGTTATGCTTAGCACTGGCTGCGTTCGACACCCCTCTTGGGTGATGATGAGTTTCGGGGGTTATACTATCCAATATACTGGGGATGATCACCTTCCATGAATTGGGGGATTATTCCTTTCAAACTTTCAGCATTTTGTTTTCACCGTCCAGTAAACATACAAAAGAACTACGAGAATCAATGGGTTTCCTTTGGACATGATCTACAAACGGTGGACTTTCGAAATCTATGTTAGTTTGCCCAAGGGTATTTGCAGTATCTATTCTGTTCGATGAAGGGATAAATATCAAAAAGTGGACCTGATTTGCTACTTACCCAAACTGGAACACGTCATTTTTGGGCTCTTCCCCCCATCAACCATCGTGTATGGAGAGTCCGACTTTGGACTTGAGAAGATGGTGGATATGATTTTCCCACCGGTCAGTTTTCCTGCCGATATTCATGAGCTGGTGGATAAACAATAATACACCACCTGTTTTTTTTTGCCTGATCTATGTTCCACTTCGGAACATCCGCATGAAAGGGGACATATCTTATAGTAACCTCGGATGCAAACAAGGTTCAATTTCCTCCTGTTTTAGGACTGGATTTTACCAAACTCGATCTTTTTAGGGGTTTCTGTAAGGACATATTTCTCTTATTTCTTGGTGCAAATCGCAAATCCAAGGTTGGAAGAACTGGACATTTTTCAGGCCCAGAAACGCGATGGTTTGGGCAGTTGATTTCCGGCTATCATCATGCCACTATACCTGGCTCAGCAATGGCGTTCATGAAAATGCATCCTGGAAATCAGTTGTTCAACATATCTGAGGTCCACTTTTGTCTCATTTCACGTTTTGTTTCACATTGTGTACGGGGTCACCTTGATTTCAGATCCGCTCAGCGCTGCCCACATCATTTCCTGCTCCTTTTGCTGGGAAACTAAAGTTATGGCATTATTAGGAAATCACGCAACATATGGTATTGTTATGTGATGGTTTAGGGTATCTTCAACATGGCAAAATTTATTTCTCCAAACATACAAACATATTATAATGTTACCCCCCCAATTCAGCGAAACTTAGATAAATTGAGTATTGAAAGCCGTTGTTGAAATGAGCACTCACCCATGAAAAAGAAACCCTCTTTGAAATTGGTTCATGACAATTCAACCATCATATCGGCGGATCTATGAATATTTTGGAGGATTTTAGGGTGTCATATTTTGCAGTGTTGCTGGGGGTTTATGGGTATGGGATGATGTTCTTATGTGTATATAGATAGATATACATCCCTAGCTAATCACTATATATATATATACACATATATATATACATATATATACATATATATACATATATATACATATATATACATATATATATACATATATATACACATATATATATATATACATATACACATATATACATATATATATGTATATATATATAATGATGATGATGATCATCATCATCATCATCCGATGGTTTCGGAAGGCCCCCCCCAGCCTCACCATGATCCAGGTCGAGGCTGAAGAGGAACCCGAGGCCTTTCTGGCGCTCTTCAAGGCACAAGCTGCGGATTTCGTTCGCGGATCCAGTAGGAAACGCACGAAGGGAAAACGAAGGGGACTTGAGATGCAAACCGCGCATTTCGAATTATTTCAATTAGGAAATGAATTGGAAATGAACTGGAAATGATGGATGTCCTGGAAAACTAAGAAGGATTCGCCGTACAAATGCGGATGCAGCGATGATGTGACTTTGAGTTGCAAACATGGTGGAGGTACAATCTAGCAGATGGTAGGGGGATTTTCTGGGATGTGATGTGCACGATAATCGATCAATACTATTGGGGTGGTGACTACTTTTGATACTTTTGTGGATCCACAGAAGTCGAAAAAATACAATGGTTGATAAATAGGAGTTATCTTTCACAACTATTCTACGTAGATGATAATATGATATGATATAATATGATATATATATATGTATATATATTGTGGAGCTTCGCACAGCGGCAATGCCATGAGGATAAGGACATGCTGTTACTGTTGAGCATGTTGTGCTCTGCGCGCGTGCTCTGCACGTGCTCGCACTGTAATGTTCCTTACATCGTGCAGCTTGTAACCATCTTACCACAGCTTCTTTTTGCAAATTTAGTGCCTTCAAAACCGCCAAATAGGTTGTGTTTTGACTATTTTTATGCCTTTGAAGCAAAAAACACAAAACCATGGCATTTGGGGTGTTTTTTGCCCACATAGAAAATGGATAAGCAGATAGCCGGATAGATAGATAGATAGATAGATAGATAGATAGACAGACAGATAGATAGATTGATAAATAAATAGATAGATAGACAGATAGATAGACATATAGACAAATAAACAGACATATAGATAGACAGACGGATAGACTGATAGATAGATAAACGGAAAGGCAGATAGATGGACAGATAGATAGACAGGTAGACAGATAGAGAGACAGGTAGACAGATAGATAGGGATACACATGGATAGATAGACACATAGATAGACATATCAACAAACAGATAGAGTGATCAACCGATATGCAGAGAGATAGATAGATAGACAGATGAATAGATGACGGAACTTGACGCGTTGATGTCGTTTTCTTGAACAGAGTGTAATCAAAGCATAACGTGTGGTATGCATATGCATCTTCGCCAACTTAAATTATATCATGTATACATGATGAAATTTGACGAAATTGACACATAACCTAACGCAGTTGATAAATTTAAGTAATACGATGTATCATATATGAATATGGTTTCTTTTTTTTTTTTACATAAATTATCTTTTTAGATAATATATATATATATATATATTGTATTACATACATACATATATATATATATACAATGCATGTTTTGATATATAATACATTGTATATATATTTATATATATATATATGTATGTTACAATATATATATTTATATATGTTACAATATATATATATATAATGATATTTAATATAGGATATGCATATAGTACCATAATATCCAATATTATATCCATTATGTATGATAGGTGAAAAAAATCGATCTAACATGGTCAAGCTCTCAAAAAAGGCCCCATTATATCCCTGATTTATGGGATCAGTGGAGGATAGAGCTCTGGAATTGGATGCACGACGCGTTGGGTTGTGACTTGGCTCGGGGGGCTGGGCTTGCCTCCATGTCCAGCCATTTTCGTGGGGAAAATATGGGAACAGATGAACCATGGGATTCAGTACATACACAGTCCTTGGGGGATGGTCATCAATCTGCTTTCATAGGGACTTAGAGAAGTCAGATGTTGAGGATGATCATAAGACATAGTGCACCTTACTATTGGTATAATTGTTAGTATTATTGTTAGTAATTATGAATTGTGATTTATGAATTAGTCATTTAATATATATATATATACATGTATAGAGATATGTTTATTTCTACATCTCCAACAAACAAAAACGACAACATGTTTTCCTGGAAAAAAAACTTCAGGGTGGGTATTGGAGGGTGGCTTAGCATATATATACATACAAATACATATATATATATATGTATATATGTATATATATATATACACATGATTAATTTGATCATTGAATTTCCCGCAGCATTCACAAAGATCTGGGCGCCCGACATCATCCCACTCAACTCTTGGTTCAGTTATAGCCAGCCCACGCTAGAACCTCACGATTTTTTTTTGGTGCCCCCCAAATTGAGGACGTCCCCGCCCCTTCACTTCCTTCCAATGGGTTTGTCCATGAAGCTGTCACATTTGGCAAAGATTTCAGGGGTCCCAGGGATGTCCCAGACTGCTGGTTGATGTTTGATGAATCAACAGATGCCTACCCCTCGCAGTTCACAACCAGATCCTCCGAGACGAGGTCTAGATGCAGGGTGTGATGGTGGTCCACCCTGTGGATGCGGAACCTTGAGCCTCAAAGTATCCGAACAAATCATTGGAGACGCAGTCAAACCCAATCAGCCGCCAGGGCTGACTAGGTTTTTTTTCCAGGACGTTTCTTCTTTTGAAAGGGAATCAGATTCCCATTTCATTTCCAAGCTGCTTCGCTCCCCCGGCAAGAGCCAGGGGATTTTCAGGTTTGGAGATCATTTTGGATCTTCTGGACGATCGTCTTCTGGGATGATCCAAACTGGTTGGATACTACTTTCTGGTAATGGCCATGGGAAATCCACTATTTTAATGGAGGTTTTAATGGGAAAATCATCTATGCATGGGTAATTCTCCATTGCCATGCTTGATTACCGCAGGGTAATATCAAAATTTGTTGTGGTTCATGAGGAAAAGCAACTCGCGGGCAAAAACGAAAGATATGAGATGAAAGCAATGGCAGGACTGTTCAACCAGAACTTGGTTGCGTGATCCACGCGGTTTTCTTGGCCCTCTGAGTCACTGTCAGGTGCTTGACATTTTGCAGCAACAACCCATTCGTAGATTGCAGCAAACCAACTTGTCTAATCGCCAATTACCACCGTGTTGGGCACAAAATCACAGAAAAAACACAGGATTTTAAATCCACATAATGTCACATATTTGTTGGTTTACATCCACATATTTATCATGTTTGCCCTCGAAAACTCATTGTTTCCCCTCATTTTTAGCCCATGGAAATTGCAGGTTTTCCGGTGTATTTTTCAGGTTAAGATCCATCGAAAACGATCGACCCAGCGCCGGATCTGTCCCGAGTTGCGTGGACGTTGTACAACGAAAGCCGTCAGAGGCTGTTCCCAGGCTCCAGAAATTGGAGGGGACCATTTTCTGATGGCTCTAGATGGTTTCATCTGTAGCTTTAGAAGCAGAAGTTCAGGATGAAATTGCTAAAGAGTGTTGATTGTGTTTTTTCTTTTTGATTCTGATCCAGACTGTCCAGGAAATTGAAGGATTTCTTCGGTGGGATTTCGAGGATCTCTGGCGTTCAAAATCCGCGCGACTTTGCGCCAGCTGAAGCCGAAGGTCCCTGAGTTTAGGCTGCCATACTTGATCTTACCCTCTGGTAAACTAACAGTTTGCTATTGAAAATGGCCATTTATAGTGGATTTTCCCATTAAAAGTGGTGATTTTCCATAGCTATGTCAGTTTACCAGAGGGTATCATATCTTATCTAAGTAAAACCATCGAAAATTCCAGTGTGAGCTGATTCAGAGGCGCAGATGTCCATCGTATTTCTGTGCATTGGTAAAATTACAGGTGTGTTTCATGATACTCTGCCCACACACCACCCAAGCTGGATAGCTACAAGCACAGCTACCAGACATGGGGGCACGCACCGGGGCAACCGGCTCTTANCACACACCACCCAAGCTGGATAGCTACAAGCACAGCTACCAGACATGGGGGCACGCACCGGGGCAACCGGCTCTTAAGGGCTACAGCTGCTCTCACGCACTCCCCCCACTCTGCAGCTCAAGCATGCAGAGTGCATAGTGTGTAGGCTACTGGGCCGCCGGGCATGAGCCACCGCACCGACTGTTAGGCGCCCAGCCACATGAAGAGGAAAAGCATCGCATGCCGCTGTAGCTTGCCACACCCTGCACGCCGCAGTAGCTGTCATGCTTTCACCGAGCACCGCCCATCTGCTTGTCACGCGCCATGTGCCGCCCACAAGCTTGTCACATGCCAATGATTTCCACCTTGCAAAGTGCACAAAGCGTCATGTTGGGCTCATAACCTGTGTTTCATGATACTCTGCCCACACACCACCCAAGCTGGATAGCTACAAGCACAGCTACCAGACATGGGGGCACGCACCGGGGCAACCGGCTCTTAAGNACACACCACCCAAGCTGGATAGCTACAAGCACAGCTACCAGACATGGGGGCACGCACCGGGGCAACCGGCTCTTAAGGGCTACAGCTGCTCTCACGCAATGGGAAATGATGGGAAAATGATGGAACATTGACAAAATAAAAGAAGATCTATCAATGGAGATTTGTGCATATCCCATGGCCAGATTAGAGTACTAGACTTAATTAGAGTACTAGACACTCAAAAGGATGTGATCAACTCATTGGTGCTGACTTTAGCCATGAAGCAACCATAGCTTGCTAGAAATCGCCCAGAGTCACTGGGAATCTCCTTTTTCTGGGGTTCAGTTTCAAAAATCCTCATGGTGTTGTTCAATGGTTGTTCCTTGGTTCTTGTAGGGTAGCTCTTGACCCGACTCACAGCAAGTCCCTCCATTAGGTTCCAGCGCTACCATATGTGACCATCAAATTGAACGTCCCATAAACATCAAAAGGCCTGTGCCAAGATATATGTTCATGTAAGCCCTTTCAGGATTCGAACAAAATTATCTGGTTGGAAGAAAAGGAACAATCATGATGGAAACACAAGGTAGCAACAACGGAACAACACAAACGCACAAGCAAGAATACGACAACAATTTTAACAAAGAGGAGGTTCCTCTTTGTTTCTTCCACAAATCTCTATGTGCCTCATGCTTCGCTAAAGGGCACCTTATTCTACATTGACAAGGAATGCAATCCCATGGGATCATACATGGACGTGAAACGAGTAGATTCAGACTGTGGTTCCTTTGTGAAATCTGGACAAATAGTGGTGTTTTAGCTTCACCATGTCTTGCCATCTCAACTACAACAAAAGAGTTCGCAATGATACTATTTCACTTTAGGGTGCCGGATGGTGCCAGGAGTTGTTAGGTGTTCTTTCGCGATTTCTTCATGAAACACCATGCTGACAAACTGCCAGAGCTCCTGTGTGACGCTGCCTCAGCTCAGGCAAAAACATCTCTTCGTATGGGATGTCTCGGTCATCGCAACAGGTCTTTGTCCTGTCACCTGGCGTAGATTTAGGATGACTTGGGTCAATACAGCAGTGCTAAACATTCGAAACATTGCTTTTTGTGGGCCTGGATCAAAAAACAAGGCCTTGGCAACCACAGGCTGTTGATGTGTTTGTCCGTAATTATACGGGCAGGACTGAGGGTTTGCCCGGAACGGAATGATTAACGTCTTAAGGAGGCTCATTTCATTGCGCAGGCGCAGTGTTTTATGACCTTGGTAAATTTGATTAAATTTGCGCATTAGTATGTCCCAAGACGAATTTTGTTAAAGATCAGTCGGAAAAGTGAACCCTGAACCCTCTGCGGACTTCATGGGTTTCGCCCCTTTCCCCGTTTTCACTTTTTTGGTGAGACTGGAGTATTCATATGCCACTTGCCACAGCCATGTGCCTTCTCCACATTGTATGCATCCCTAACTGCAACCCTAATAGAAGTATGGTTATTTATTCCATCGGCCGGGGGATGTTATAACTTATGCAAGCCCTAAATGAAACCCGATAGAAGTACGTATGGTTATTTGTTCCAAGCATGGGTGCTGGCTCCGCACTCGGGGGTTTGCCCTTCGGGCAAACCCCTCGTCCTGTGGGTAATTGCACATGTAGCTGTGAACAAGGCTGTGAATTTTTTATTTATTTATAAAGAACTATACAGTTACGAACAAGGCTGTAATTCAGATTTAGTAACTATTATTATTAACTATTAAATTCAAATTTCATCCGTTCTATGGGCTAACTCTGGATGGTCCGGCTACACGTTGGCAACTTGACAGAGGACATATTGCCCCTCGCTGTTATATTTCAATGTGGATGTGGCATGATTTTGTTAGATCGTCTTAAACTTGCAATCCGGATCCATAGACCGCCTTTCAACAACCACAGGAATGTTCAAGAATTCATATATTTCACGGTAGTTTCAGCATGTTGTAGCCATATATATATATATATAGCTGATTATAGCTGTATTTCTAGGATCTTCCATCCCTCAAAGTCATGGATGATCCCAAATCACCAGCGAGGTCAAGATCTCTATGTCCTCCGTGCGACTTCTCACCTGGTTTGGTCAGGGAGTGGTCCCTTTGATCGGACACCATTGGTGCTGGATGTGGGGTGGTAAAGTTGCTGACTTTTTGGAGAAATCAGCTCCTTGTGGTGCATCTGGGTGGTAAACTCAACAACATGGTTTGTTGGCAGAAAAATCAACAATATTGTTCAATCTGCTGATATTTACGCTTTGATTTCCCATAATATACGGCAGATTTGGATCAAGAGAACCACAAAGCCATCAAAAACCATCAAAACTATCAAAAACGATCAAGATCATCCGTCATCGCAGCGGCGGTCGAGGCATTGATCATGGCATCTCTGTCAGTATTTCTGGCATGGCTGGAAGACTCCTCTGGGCGCTTCCTGGGGGAGGCGCTATTGGGCAGGGCTGCGGGATTCTTTTCCATGTGGAAAAGGGATGGATATTTGAGCCCCAAAAATGCCAGCAAAAGAACGCTCAAAAAAAGTTTCGCCATCACGAAACTCACGAAACAGTGGATTTTCATGAAGAGGGGAGGTTGAAGCAGCAAAATTGGCAAGGGGCAAATGATAAGTTGACAACAGCAGTTTTGTGTATCTCCCGAAAACATTGGATGGCTTCGTCCATTTGGTTCCTGGGAGTTTTGTATGTTTCACCCGCTAACCTAGGTCGTTGGTTTTTTCTTACACTTGTTGGCCAATCCGAAAGTGTTGCAAGGCAAACTGTGCTGTGGATTAGTTTTTATTACCCCAGTCCCGGAAAAAAATTGGTTTTGAAAGGAAATGTATTCTGTACAAGTGGTGGATTTTTGTTGCTCATTAAGTCAGATTGCCGGATTGCGAGAGGTAATAATTGATGACCAGATTACCTGATTACCAGATAGAAAGAATGAGTGGAAAAAGTGCGATTCCAGCTATATAATTCCATAGATTACCAGTAGTACCGCACAAGGCGGTGGCGGAAGTTTCAAAAATGGTAAACCTATAGGAGAGGTTCGCTGCTGTGACTGATGGATGGCAGAGCGAACTCACTGATGGACCGACAAGTGGTTGGAGCGTCGGCCTATCTATTTGTCTATCTATCTGCCTGCCTAACTANACTCACTGATGGACCGACAAGTGGTTGGAGCGTCGGCCTATCTATTTGTCTATCTATCTGCCTGCCTAACTAACTGACTAACTGACGAACTGACTGACTAGACTAAGTAACTAACTAACAAACTAGCTAACAAACTAACTAACTGACTCACTGACTAACTGACAAACTGACTAACTGACAAACTGACTAACTGACTAACNAACTAACTAACAAACTAGCTAACAAACTAACTAACTGACTCACTGACTAACTGACAAACTGACTAACTGACAAACTGACTAACTGACTAACTGACTAACTGACCAACCGACTAACTGACTAACGGACTAACTGACTGACTGACTAACTGACTAACTGACTAACTGACTGACTAACTAACTGACTAACTAACTAACTAACTAACTGACTAACTAACTAACTAACTAACGAACTAACGAACTAACTAAATAACTAACTAACTAACTAACTAACTAACTAACTAACTAACTAACTAACTGACAAAGTGACTAACTGACTAACTGACAAACTGACTAACTGACTAACTGACTAACTGACTAACTGACCAACCGACTAACTGACTAACGGACTAACTGACTGACTGACTGACTGACTAACTGACTAACTGACTGACTAACTAACTAACTAACTAACTGACGAACTGACTAACTGAGTAACTGACTAGCTAACTAACTAACTAGCTGACTAACAAACTAACTAACTGACTAACTGACTAAATGACTAACTGACTAACTGACGAACTGACTGACTGACTAACTGACTGACTGACTAACTGACTAACTAACTAACTAAGTTGTTAAGTTGTTGAGTGGTCAAGTGGTTAAGTTGTTCAGTTGTTCAGTTGTTCAATTGTTAAGCTGTTAAGTTGTTAGTTCAGTTAGTTAACTGACATGTCAAAATGTGCTTAAAACCACCAGTTTTTGACACTTTTCACTTCCAAATGTGCTTGGCGCCACAACGGCGTGCACTTTTTCGACATCGGATGGCCATCGAATCGTCCAAAAGTGGCCCGANCCACAGCGCCGTGCACTTTTTCGACATCTCAACTTCCAAAAGTGGTCCGAGACCGTCAGTTTTTAACACTTTTTACTTCCAAATGTGCTTCGCGCCACACGCCGTGCACTTTTTCCACATCTCAACTTCCAAAAGTTGTCCGAACCTGTCAGTTTTTAACACTTTTTACTTCCAAATGTGTTTCGCGCCACAGCGCCGTGCACTTTTTCCACATCTCAACTTCCAAAAACGTTCCGAACCCGACAGTGCTTAACACTTTTTACTTCCAAATGTGCTTCGCGCCACAGCGCCGTGCACTTTTTCCACATCTCAACTTCCAAAGTGCTCCGAACATGACAGTTTTTAAACATTTTTTACTTCCAAATGTGCTTCGCGCCACAACGGCGTGCAATTTTTCATCTCTCATCTGCCAAGATGTCTCCGCACCCGCCGCTTTAGCGAGCCTACTTNTTCGCGCCACAACGGCGTGCAATTTTTCATCTCTCATCTGCCAAGATGTCTCCGCACCCGCCGCTTTAGCGAGCCTACTTTTCGACCCTCCGGAGCCACGAAACATTGGAAAAACACAGTGTTTTGCGACTTTCCTACCTTTTCGCACACCTGCATCTCTTCTCTTCTGACTTTCTCATCTCTTATCTTCTCTCTTCTGACTTTCTTCATCTTCTGACTTTCTTNTTCTTCATGGCTGAGCTCTTCACATCTTGGCTCTTCTCACCTCTGCTTTTCAACTGTCCATATTGTCGGAAGTTTCACTTCTAAACTTCCTTCGACCAGATTACCCACCAAATCAACTGATTGCCAACTGCATGCCAACTGATTGCCAACTGATTGTTTCCAACCAATCTTCTGCCGCAATTCTCAGGGCTCTTGGATTGCACTGGCGGCATTTCTGCTGATTTTAAGCAGCGCCCTGCTGAGCGCACGTGAAGCACTCCTCAGTGATCCAGAAGAGCAACAGGCCATGTATCCTGGGACAAAATATCTACCCTCCGGTAATCAAACGTGACAATGGAAAATCCCCTTTTGATGGAGGTTTGAATGAGAACATCATCTATAAATGGTGGATGTTCCATCGCCATGTTTGATGATTAATGATCATGACCTCATGGCAGAGATCAGCAGGAATGATGGTTTCCTTGGTGAAATCATCCCAAAAACGACATGAAACGACATGAGTTAGGTAAGCAAAATGTTGGATATAATTGGCCCAGATGGATGGCTATAGATCGGCATTCACTTGGTCATGTAGAATTTGTTTCAGCCTTCCAATGCTTCTCCTGCTGAGGATGCGGGGTGGTCTGAGAGGGGAAGTACTTCTATTGTGAGATGGTGTCAGAAGAAAGCATAGTCATGCAATACTATCAGCACGAGAAACCAGAGAAACTCTAGTTTTAAGGTATTGCAATCTACCAGCAGTGTTCAGTGATATTTTCATTGTCTTGGTAGTCACTTTTTCAAAAGGACCGACACCCTGAGGACAGAAAAGACACCCTAAGGACGGAAAACATGAACCTCATACTTGAATGCATACTCCCTATATTCTATTAGTAGATAGAATTCCAGCAGGTGTGTATGCTATTGGCATTCATCATCGCAGGAACATTGGACCGCGGATGATGACTGCCCCGATATGCAACCGAGACGTCTCAGCAACATGAATTGCAGCAAGATTGTTGAAGCAGTTCGAGAGCGTTGATGTGCTATTGATTATAGTTCTAATCTATAATTAATCTATGTTTATCAGCTCAGAATTGATGCTTATTTTCAAGAATTCCCCAGCAATGATGTTGTTCTACACAGCGTGTAGCGTTGATGGGAAGGAAATTGATGGAGAGACACGACTACTCAGCGGATAGGTGTTTTTCTGTCGCAATCGGACGCGGAACTTTTTTTGAATGATCAACTCATGACCTGAATGACTGAATCAGAATGATGGTGTGCAATGATCACATACTGGACATGTTGTTGTATCTCAACCCCAGAAAGGCTCTACGTAGAGGCCGAAGATTCGCTGTCCTCTGGAGCCCAGCTACCCAGGTTTCAGTGCTATGCCTTCCCATGGCGGATTCGATGGACACAGGGGCTGGAGTCCAGCACGAGCAGTCTCAGGCAATGCTGTGCCTGTTGACGGAACGAACGTGTCATGTAGATGCATCGCTAAATGGAGTGCCACCAATACTTGCAGTATTACTACTTGTAGCGCTGTGCCAGACTGCCAGACAGTTTCGTTCAGAAAGATCTTTGTGTGTGTGTGTGGGGGGGGGGGGGGGCAAATTTCAAACTTGCACACAGTTGCTTCGTTTTCAGTGTCTTTTCGTTGTCACATGGATGTGGATCAAAAAGACAGACCGAGAACTCGCAGATCTTGCTCATTGTTTTGGGTAGTACACCATCCTGCTTTTGGGGTCTGTTGTTTGTATCATTTTGTATCCATTGCCATGATTTGTGGATGACATATACCTCATCATTCCCATCATCCGGATCGAGGCATTGAAGATTTCATGAACAACTTCGAGCAAGGCGTGCAGGCCGTAAAACATGAGGCGGGCGGTTTCGGACTCCGAACAGGAAAGTGATAAAGTGACAGATTTTGAAAAAATGGGGAGGTGCAGTGTGTATGGCTCTTATTGAGACTCGTTCATGTGGTGTGTGTGTGTGTGTATACATATACGCATATTATTATCATATATTATACTGTTTTCCTTGGCGTTTCTTGCATTGAGGTCTTCATTCAACTTTGCAGCGTAAGTCTGGTGTTCTTTATTTCTTTGTGTTGCTTTCCTTTGCATCTAAGTCTGCGCACAGCGAGGCCGAAAATCTGCAACGACCCTTCTTGGCTGCTGGAGAGGACTGCTCAAAAGAAGATACCGAAATGAAGCTAAAACATTGGCTAGAGCGTGTACAGATTGCAAAAAGACATCTTTTGATTTGTTTGGCTCTTGAGATTGATCTTTTGTTTGGTGTTGATTCTAGCCTTTCCCCATTGTTGTACTGATCAAAGCATCCAGCGATGTTATTGCTGTAGTGTAGTGTGAGGATGACGTCCACCTCGATGTTTTTGCTGTGGCTGCTGCTGTGTTTACTACTAATGTTGCGTTCATGCATTCGTGCAGGTGCAGTTGTTGCTGCTTTTTTGTTTCTTTTGCTTTCACATTTGAACCCATTTGTCTCTACCTCACAATTAAAGCACCAAGATTTGATGGTATTTTAATGATATTCTGAAACTATGCTGATGGTATTCTGATACTTTGAAAGCACTGGGTTCACCTAATAAGTCAAAAGTGTCAAAACAACCAGCAACAGGACCTAAATGCTCGGATGAAGAACTTCATACAGGAGATGGAACAGCAGGCGCCCACCAGCAAACAATTGATCTTTTCGACACTGTACTAGGTCCTATAAGTGGTGGGTACAGCTGACTGATTTTGAGATGAGCATATAAAATTCCAGTCTGGGTTTCTGATTGCCAAAAAACATCCAAAAACGAGAAAGTTCTAGGAAGGGTTAGAACTTCCACTTTTCGGCCTCTCTACAGAAGTACAGGAGCAGCATGAGACGCCGCATCACAATTGTCTTTCCGAATGAACAACCGAAGATCCTCCCGAGTGTTTGATTTCCAAATGTGTTTGATCTTCAAACATGCCCCTAAATGTATTGCCTACGATATATGATATATGTATTTTATTGTATTTTGTACTTTATCGTATTATGTTAATTAATCAATGTTTTTAAAGATATATACAGCATGCATATTATAATACATTATATGTTATCCCAACAATGCTTCTAATTAAAGTTGATTGAAATCCACAAACATTAGAAACTGCCATCAGGTGAGACAGTCCATCTTGGAACCTGCGCATCGTTTCCAGGCTCCGGACCTTTGTTCATCATGTTTCTTCGCCCATTTTTCGGTAGCGAAGGTTACGGGTTATACCCCCCAAGTAGCTATTTTAGTGGGAAGATGATGATAAAACTGATTGAGGGATAACATATTCTCAGACAAACCCACAGGCAATGATTGGCAATGCTGTTTGGGGATCCCCCCTTAGAAAAGATTGGGCAAACCCTAACGTCGCAGGCAAAGCGGAAATCATTCTGTGGGGTCGACAATCTCTTCAATGGAATGATCATGACCTGATATAAATTGCCTGGTATACGTCTAAGTTTGAGTTGCTTTCAGTCACATCAAGCAATTAGTAATTAATTAATCCCTGGCAACCAACTCAGCTCGGCTTCTGGTGACCCAAAACATCCCCAGAAAGACACTGCAACAGTTTGCCCAGTAGCAGCCATGCAGGCTCAGTTGGGCAGCAGGCAGTTCGAGGACTGGAAACGTTTGGGGGGTAGGCTAAGGTACCCCCACCCCTTTTTGGGGTTACGGGGGGTTAGGGGGGGGGGGTGGGTTGGGGGGTTAGGGGTTAGGAGTGGGGGGACGGGGGGTTGGGGGTTGAGATAGAAGGAGGGGGGGAAGAGGGGAGGAAGAACTAGGCCAAAGGAGGGGTTGGGGCGCCAGGACCTATAAGTAGCAAACTCTCATCTAGAGCCTCAAAAATAAGAAGAAATACATGGAAATACCTTTTTTCTCGGCGATCTTTCGTTCTTCCAGTGTCAGGAGCAAGGCCGGCAAGCACAAAACGAGGAGCGTCTCGCGTGCTTTGCTGCAGAGATGCTGGAGGGTTGGATGCTGCTGTCGTGATGGTGCTGTTCTCTAAGAATTGTGATGGTTTGATATGGTTTGCCTTTCGAGTTTGTGTCTTCAGGAGCAGCCCCAAAGCCCTGGCTGCATTGGAAGTTCCTTGGGTTTGCAAAAGGAGGGGGCATGCAATACGAAGAAGTTGACTGGAGTGAGTTTTGAGGGGCCTTCAACATTAGAATCGGCAGATGTTGCAGATATTGTTGCATTGATAAAGATAGCTTGTATGTGGCCTTCAACATTAGAATCTACAGATGTTGCAGATATGGTTGCATTGATAAAGATAGCTAGTATGTTTCATGGAGATCTCAAGCTAACCCTTTCAACCAGATCTGGTCCAGGCATCAGTATTTCAGTTTTTCAGCAGCAAGCAACTGTATTATGTCTAAAAATGGGGTTACCCCCCAAACCGCAGCGTTCATGGGGATAATGACAATATATCATACACCACAATAAGTTTCAGACAACCCCATATGTTTTGCTTGTGGACGTTGTTGTTTTTGCTGGAAGTGTAACGTTGCGGAGCACGTTGCGGACGTTGCGATTGCAGGTTGCAACGAGCCACCTGCTGCCTCCAGAGAGACCTCTGGCATGGTGTCAACTCTGCCCAGGCCAGCGTCCTGGACCCACAAAGTCCTAATGTCGATGATTTTGGGTAATATTCCGGGTATCAAATTGCCTGAGTTTGACGTACTTTGACCACGTATACATATATATGGTGCAGCGTCGCTCGGCCCTCCCTCCCTCTTTCTGGGTGAGGGGGAGGGGTCTGATGTATGGCATGTGTTGAACTCTTCTTCCCCCCCCCTGTGGATGTGCCCCCTCCCCCCCCCGGGGGGGGGGGGGGGGGGGGGGGGGGGGGGCATGTTGTTTCTATGATATATCATACATACATACATACATACATACATACGTACGTACGTACGTACGTACGTACATACATACATACATACATACATACATAGATATATATATATATATATATATATATGGTGTATATATATATATACATATATATATATACATATACATATATATATATATATGGTGTGTATATATATATATATATGGTGTGTATATATGTATATATATATATATATGATATGTATGATATAAGTACATATGATATGTATGATATATACGTATATAATATGTATGACACATATATGTATATATACATATGCATGATATATCATGACATAAAAACAGATGAATATATATATATATGCATGTATTTTACATATATACATACATATATGATATATGTAAATAAATGATATTGTGAAACATTTGATATATATATATATATATATATTATACATGGGGTGGGGAGGGTTGGTGGTACATATGGAGTATACAGATCGTCTTTAGGTAGTATGTGGGTAGTTCAAAGGTACGATATACAAGCATGTCTGGTATATCAATAGTAGGCAGGAACCATACATTAAACATGTGTAGTGTTGTGGAGGTAAATGGGAAGTAGATACGTAGCATATATATGGTTTTCGGTAGTACGTAGGTACTTTGAGGGAATGTATGCACTTTGTAGGTCGTCCAAAAGGTAGCATATACCTAGTAAATGAAAGGCTGGAAGTCAGAAATGCTGCAAATACCTAGTAAATACGAGGCTGGACCTCAGAAATNGTAGCATATACCTAGTAAATGAAAGGCTGGAAGTCAGAAATGCTGCAAATACCTAGTAAATACGAGGCTGGACCTCAGAAATGCTGCAAGTACCGCGTAAATACGAGGTGGACCTCAGAAACGCTGCAAATACGAAGTAAATACGAGGCTGGACCTCAGAAATGCTGCAAATAGCTTGCCAAATAGAACGGGTGGGGATGCTACCTGGGGACCCCCCCCCTGGGGGGTGGGGGGGGGGCCAGCAACACGGAACANGCAAATAGCTTGCCAAATAGAACGGGTGGGGATGCTACCTGGGGACCCCCCCCCTGGGGGGTGGGGGGGGGGCCAGCAACACGGAACACGGAACCATATTATATATATATATACTGATATATATATATATATATGTAACATGTATTATATATATATATATGTAACATGTATTATATATATATAATACATGTATTATATTATATATATATATGTGCATAATATATATATATATATATGCAATATATATATATATATCATATTTTATATATGTAATATATATGTAATATATATATATATATATATTATATAGTATTATATATATGTATAATATGTATATATATATATATGTATAATATAATATATCTATATATGTACACTGTAGTGTCCCATGTCAGAAATTTTCCGTGGTGTAGCTGGTGTTGTCTCAGCTCCCAGGATTCCATCAGGGCAAGTGGAGACAGCAGCTTCCAGCCAGGCACGTGCAAAATTTCTTGGATTGTCTCAGCAACTGATCCTGGGATGCATGATCTTCTTTGGTTTTGTTCTTGCAAAAAGGCTGAATTGATTCCGGCCAACCCAATTCTGCAGAATCTCGGAAGTTTTGCCGAATAACGACCTCTTTGACACTGACAGAGTATTGCTCCAATGCGCGATCGTGTGGCCCAGGCTGATATTCCGGTGATTCACGTTGAAGGGACTCGACCTGCACCGTTGTGTTTCCAGTGTTTGTGATGTCTTGGAAATAGATCGCCAATCATGGTGTGCGCATGTGTTTGCGCCTGGCTACCGGCTGAACTGAACGATTGGTTTGCCTTGTTTAAGCCTAGTTCTATTTCCTATCCCAGCTGTGAACTGTGACACCCTTTGGCGACTCAAGCACTCCATGCTGGGCATGCCAATGCGCTTGCTGCCCTCATGTAGGTTATTTGCAGTCGGGTGGGTGATCTTCAAAAGGTTCTTTCTTAGTGCAACCGGCTGCCTGATCACAGACAGTTTGAGAAGGATTGTTCACTCCTTGCTTCCTGGAATCTATTGAAGATCAACCTGCCATCACCCGAAGTTTCCCAAGGTTTCAATGGGCGAGTGGTTCAAAGATAGAAAGGTGGCTGGTCGAAGGAGTACTGTCCCACACTTTATCCCTTTTTTGGGGGATGGAAAGAACGCACATATATATTTCTTTTCTGGCCCAGCAATTCATGACAGAGTTGCCGCTCCCAAACCGGCAGCTACCTACAATCACTCCGACCTGTTGCGTGGGAAGCATTTGAAAGTGGTGAGAGAAAAGACAGTGGCATGTTGTGAAAGAGGTAAATGTCAATGTGTGGAGCATGATTTCATGAGTACCTGAGTGAAGGAAGTTGGATGACATTGTTTCTCCATGCAGTAGCTGGCAGCTAGCAGCTCCTACCTAGGAATGAACAGGATTCATCACTTGCCATGAGGGATTCATCGAAGCAAGGAGAAACATGATGGAGCAGGTTTCATCAAGATAATGCTGATTGCAAGATGAATACAGTATATATCTCTATACTATGGTCCTGCAAGCATTACTTCTAAGCTAGTCAATTCACTTTGGTGCCTTCCTTCAATTCACAATCAACTTTCCTTGACCACTTCTCACCCTGACCACAACCTATGACTTACTTGGGCTGCCTTGGTGTTCTACGACTACGCCTCGTATTGTGCATTGCTCAAGTCAACCATACAAACTGAGAGAAGCTGAGCAAAGCACCATCCAAGTGATTGTCAAGTCAAGACTGCAGATGTTTGCCTTCCCCCCAAACGTTCAGAAGCTGTTTTCACGACTTCCAGGTCTCAAACAGATTTGTTTAAGACAGGCGAGGATACTGGATTGGATACATTGATAGTTGAATATGATATAAGTGAACCGTGGTAAGATATTTTTCTGGTCCTTTCAGCACGTGTCCAATTTCTGCAGCCGACCTTTGCACAGGCATGATGAAATGTGAGCAGGGTGATCGTATCTATTTACCCATGGGAGATGTACAAAGCTAGCAATGGAATGCAATGGAAAATCGGTTACACCCATCTACATACAGATTATTTTCCCATGACTCTCCCAGTGTTTGACAGTCACTCAATCATGCCATGATGTTTAGGGAATCCCGGAAGCTATCACCCACTATCTCTGCCGGAATTTTAGTGACAAGACCACCATGCCCAAGTTTGTTTCTTTATTGGATGTGTATTGCGTCTATGTGTAGATTTGCTGTTGTTTTTTTGCATGTGTATTGATCGCAGGCTGTCCTCGCGGAGGCACTTGGCGTCATCCATCGCTATTGATCCCAAAGCGAGGATTCATACAAAGCATCCTTAAACCGCATAGTGGAGATATACAGGCTGCTATGCTCTATGTACATGTTTCCAGTGGAATCTCCTTGGAGGTCCTGCATAGGGTGTTTTCATGTTTTTTCATTGTGTGTGTGTGTCAAATATGCTTTCAACTTTGCTTGGGGTCCAAAAGCGAGTTTGTCCCTTGGGGCTTGCCCTAGCTCCAGCGCTTGCTCTCTTGTGGTTCCAAAACAGTTTGTAGCACCCATGCTGATCATGCGATGGCACATTCTCAAATTCCCTAAATAGAAATTTAAATAATATGAAGTCATGGTTCTCAAAGCCTTGTCAATCCAAGAATGACATTGACCATCAGAAATCATCAGAATCCTGCCTTGGCCCTGAAGGCACAGCTCAAAAAGATGGGTCGCTCCGTGCTGCAGGACAAGTTCTGCGTCTGATTGCGGGTCTTGTGGTCAACTGAGATGTCTTCGCCCAAGATCCGGGCTTTGGAAATCCTCACTCATCACGTGAAGATGGTTTGTGGATGTTTGTGGTTTTGAGCTATTGGCTGCGGAGACAGGAAGATGGGGTTGTGACCTGAAAGATGGGCGATTCCAAAAACTGGAGTCAAACCATCAAGTTTGCGATGAGTCTGTGCAAAATCTTGTGTCAGGAATTTTGGTGGCAATGCGGAAGCACCTCGTTTTTCCCGACTTGTAGATTACATTTTTATTTGAGGATTGCAAGGGTGCAATTGAAACAAGCTGCGCTTCATGCATCAGGAACAAGCCAAAGGAGCTTTGATCCTGCAAGTGTGACAAAGACTACATCGACCCAAAAGACTGTTGAATAAGCCGATTGCAAAGAAGACCAATCTGTTCAGGCACAGGCAGGTTCGAAATATGTGGAGACCCCATTTATTGTAATCCTTTTTCTGATACATATACATGCAATATCATGCAATCATCTATGGTTTTAGAGCGAGAGAGAAAGAGAATGAAAGAGATATGTATGTATTTATATAATATATATATATATATGCAAATGCAAAGATCGCTTACCTTTTGCAGGGGATTGATGCACGCCCATGGTTTGTTCAGCGCGTCAACTTTGCCAGCATTCCTTAACGCTGACAAGCTGCACGTTGCATCGAAGCCGTCTGCCGAAGCTCCCTCAGTGCCCCATTGCACGAGAAAAAATTGCTCGGGCCATGGAGTCGTTGTCAAAGATCAACTGCGAAGAGCGGGACACAGTGGCTTGAAAGAACAAAAGAGTCCGTGAATAAGAGCACTTGGTTGTTCGGCAAACCAAGTAGGCTTCACAATGACCGGCTGACGGCCAACATCTTTGAGAAGTCATACTTTGCTGGTATCACTCAAAGGTACTGATAAGTAAAAAATAGTTTGGATTTCAGGAAGCTGAGAGTTCATCAGCCATGATGCAGTAGATGCTTTGAGTCAGCACTTGTCCATCTAATATGTAGGAGAAATCAAGCAAGTGGACCGATGTCTACGAAGTAATTTGAGACGATGTGAGTGTATAAAGACCAAACACAACATCAGGAGCCTGTCAGTAGGTGAGAACTTCAGCTCTTGATCTGCCGCCAAGGAAGTCTTGACTTGGATGACTGCATATGCGCACCGACCGCAGGATTTAGGACTTGGGTGATGAGTCAAGATGCATTTGAACAGGTGGGTTTTGTTTCTACGCTTGATGCACTTTACTGCGAACCATGGCCACAATCGCAACCTTCAGGATATAGAACGGCAGTTTCTATGCGCTAGGAATGTGCTTTTGTTCATTATACCTCAGTGATCATCAGTGTACGTCTTTACCTCCTGTCAGACAAGGCTCTGTCCTGATGATGGTTTGGGGAATTTGTGTGGGCGCGCTGTATATTGTCTTTTGCACTCAGGTTGTTGCAGTCATTTGCTTGGCTGGCGCTTTTCTGGCAAGCTTTAGCAAGGCCAGATTTTTGCAGGGCGGAATTGTCTCCAATGTCCTGATTGCCAGGAGGCTGAAATAGGCTGAACGAATGTTTAAAAATGAAGTCACACTTTAGATTGGGCGTTCTATTGTGGATAGCTTTCGCTCGGTGAGTGCCTATGGCCTCCTCTGGAAGACGTCTTCAGGACACAATGAGCAGGCAGCTTTTCATTATCTTCGCTATAGTTACTGCACTGGCCTTTGGTTTGGGCGGCACTTCCCACATGCAAATATTCAAGCTCCAGAGAGAGATTCTTGGCAAACGGATGGTGCCTGCTGATGTTCTATTCAGCCGAATTATATACGCACTTTTTCTCGAAGTGTTATTACATTGCTCTTCTGGGGTCGCTTTGGGTCCAAAGGCACGGAAATTTTAAGACCAGATGACCAGATCCTGATAATTACAGGCTTTGTTCCTGGAAGAAATTATTGACAAGGGCCAGCTCTTGCTTCTCAGGAACAGGAGTTGTGGGTCGTCCTGGCAAGAAGACAATCATGAGTGGATGTCGCTAGCTCAGTTTGGTGCTTCGTGGCTCTTCCATGCAGAATACATCCCATCTTTGCAAGGCCTTCGCGATCCCTCGCGTAAAAAAAGTTTGAAGGGCGGAGCAAAGCCCTCCTATCAAAAAATGATTGCAGCACGCTCCATCTTTATACTCACCTAGATTTGTCGAGGCGTAAGCGTACCAGCGCAGAGTTTCGGTAACACTGGTGTTGCCAAGTGGCAACCCACGCATCAAAAGCTACAAGTCACAGTTGATGATGGTGCATTGTGAATGAAGTCCCGTTGCTGGCTCCCCTTTTTTCTACGAATGTTTGGGGCGCCAGTGGGGAAACAGAGGATCATATATTGCAGATAAATGCTTAAACATCCACCGAATTCAAGCGTTGTTGAAGATATAGGTGGTGTTACAATCCAACCCCTGTAGGAAGACAACCGAGGTATACTTGGCTTTTTGCAGTGACCTTCGCACCTTTTTCTCCGGCTGCCCTTGCAGCTTTGGCGATTAGCACCACAGAAAGCAGAACCTCAACTGAGAAGCGGGGTTGTGGAGGCGTTTTCAGTATGATGTTACAGCTCCAACAATTCACACCCAAAGGAAGTTCAGATGAGAAACTTTGGACTCACCGCCAATGCCAAATTCCAATAGGCACTTTCACTGTCACTCACTAACTCAACAACTTGGCAAATTGCTACTTTGATTCCCAACATTTGATCAGGGTGACCACAAGCGAGTGTGCAAAACACGGTCGTTTCGCTACAGAATCTGCTTCCCACCATGGTCGGAGGGTGCGGAGAATTTGTGCTGTTGCTCCCGGAAAGTGAACAGGCGGTCGCAAGAGAAGCTGGCGTCATGGCCCAGCCCATCATGTTATTCGATATGACATGTGCTCATGCCCTGAAATCAATCAGGCCGAATACATACAGTGTCAGGAGTACACCATCATTGAATATGATGTGTGATGATGTATTCCTTTGCATCAATGCAACGAACATGAAGTAAAGGTGGCTGTTGACTTGGGCTTGCAGGGTCTGCTGAAGCCACACGATTTGTCTTCAATTGGTTGTACTCAGGCGGCCGTGTCATTGGCATCATGGCAGTCTTTGCGCTGGCCATGGGAGTGGCCGCGTTCCAGATCTACGAGTCTTTGGCCTGCGTGAGGATTTTCTGGGGGCCGGGCATAAGTTGGTTGGGAGGTTGTAATTTAACGAGGCAACCCTTGATAGATGCTGATAGATGCTATTGTTCTGCATGGTCCTCTTGGAACTTCTACACAAAAATGTTGGAACCTAGATTCTTCCCCCGTACTTATCAGCTAGCCAGCTAGCAGATTGGATCACAGTGGCAAGCTTATTCCACTTCAACGGCTTCCACCGAGGTTCATTAGTTCAGGGTTCATCACCGCGGCAACTTGGCATGCGATCGTTGGAAGGATCTGAAGACTTGCTTGGATTGAGTCCTGGCTTGCAAGGTGTACCCACGGAGCGTGATGTTCGTTAACCTTTTGGTGGCCTTGCTGGTGCCAGGGATGGAGGTGGCTTGCCCGGCTTCAAAAGTTATATAGCTTGTAGCCGGAATAAGTCTTGGATCTTCTGAAGTCTAAAAATGCTTGCATGCTCACGCTGACGAGTGAACCTTTTTAATGATTTCAATGTGACGATAGCAGATGATAGCAATATGTTCAACGCACACGCAGTTCATCAGTTCTGACACAAACACACACAAGCAAACAAAGAAAGATTGAAGATGTGGTTGGTTGGGCCGTGGGGCGTTCATCACGGACTTTGCGTTCTGTCAGGTGAGCCTTTTTAGAATACGCTTTGCCAGTCTGAATCTGCGCAAGGCCCGGCTACGCAGGTCATCTTTAGCTGCCATGGCAAGCGCGTCCCTTTTCCTCATCGGAGGAGCGCCCGGGGGAATGCAATTTTTACATGCTAGGTTTAGGTTTAGGGCTGCGCTGATAGTTTCCAGCCGCCGACAAGGCATGTCTATTTTGATTCGTTCCTTGCCCTTGGGCATGGTTTAGATGCAGCAACGGCAGCACAAGCAGAACTTCATGGCGCTACCTTTCATGCAGTGAGCGTCTTTTCCGGTGGTAGATTCTCCTCCTAGATCGTCATCCAAACTCCTAGATATGGTAAGCCCGGGCTCTGCACTAGGGTGCTATCCTCCAGATTTAAGGGACATGCAGACATTCCATCTAGGTGCTCTTGTCTACCCCATCGCTACATGTTCCTGCACCTGCTGATCGAAGATGTTTGATTATCACCAACCCCCTGTCCTGCAACGCTGTGAACATGCAACAGCTATCCGCCACCCTCCTTACCCATACAACCTTTCTGGCTTTGGCACATTGCAATCGGTAGTTCATAGTCCATGCTGCAGAGGCTTCAAGATTCTGAAGGTTCCCAAGAGGGTGATGCCTGACAATCCCACACAATGTGAACTTGGAGGTGCTTCTACCAGGTAGGCGGCAGAAAATAGTATTCTGAGAAGCATAAGATGTCTTCTGCCCGAAGCACCCAGGCCCGTACCACCAGCCAAACCTTTTTGCCATTTTGTAATTTTGTCAATGTAAATCACCATCCATGAGCGCCGCTTGGCAAAGGAGGTTTCCAAGCGGCTTTCACCCTGGAGAATTCGGCGTTCACGGAAAATGCGATGTGTCATGTGATGGTGCGGAACCCTATCACAACGGGTCCTCTGGCAATCACACACACCGCATATGTTGCTCAGGAAGCTGAGGTTACCTCGGCTGGCTGTTTTTGAATGATAGGGCAATTTCTGACGAATAATCAAGAAATCAAATTTTCCTGCTTCGACGTGCTGCAGAGTATTGCGTTTTTTGCTGCATAAGTCTAGACATTCTGCCCTTGTGAGCATGGAAGCACAACAGCTTGATTAGGGGATGCAAAGACAGAATGATGAGCCAAGACTTGGTACGAGCACTTGTGACTGGCAAGGTCGCAATCTCTGCAGCACTTGCATGGTTTGCAAGCCAGGCAGGTTTTCAGTTTGGGTGACTTTGAGGGAACAGCGCGGAACACTTTCAAACCCATCTGACCAAAGCCGAGTGCATTCAGCTGTGCTGCACTTTCCCGGCGTCCGCTAGTTGAGCAGATTGGGGAGCCCGCGGAGAAGGAATTTGACTTTTATCATTGACCTAGCCAGCGTGCCCAGGCCAAATCCTTGGAGACAAGCACAGTCGAAGACAGCAACTCGCCTGCCAGCCTTCTTTTCCATTTGTCAACCATGCTTTTTTGATCAATCATGGCTGCTCGAATAAAGGAGGCCCCAACCAAGCATTTGGGCAATCCCACCCTGAGGATTTCAGCCCTACCGCGAAATCAGAGAGGGAAAGGTCGAGGTGTGGGAATCTTGCTGGTGGGAAGCATTGCTTGACTGCTGCGACTAAACAATAGCATTTGGAATATGGCATCAAGACGCTAAAAGAGCCAAGGCCGATTGACAGCTTGAATTCTAAGGCACAGCACAATTCAAAAGTAGTGAGTGCAGGCATCAAGGTTGTCGTCGGCCCATCGACTTGATGTTTCACATGCTGCCCAACTCTCCCAACGCTCCTGCAAATTCCTTCACATCCCCCAGGAGCCAGTGGAGGTTGACGAGCGGGGCACCCAAACATGTCAGCGTTGAGGTGAACAAAACCTTCTTGCCAAGTTTCATCAAGTTTCAAGCCCAAGCGTGCCCCACAGGGGTAACTGAATGGACGCAGTGGGACCAGTGGGATTGCGTAATTTTTCCGGTTTTTCTTCACATCACTATGTGGGGTTCTTGTTTGTTGTGCTGCATCCCGCCACATCCTTCTCCCTCCTGCTCCTCCCGCCGTCTCCTCTCCTCCTCCTCTCCTCCTCCTCTCCTCCTCTCTATCAACTTCTCTCTACCAACTTGTTTTTATCACATTCATCTCTATCGACTTCTCTCTCTCAACTTGTCCTTATCCACTTGTCTCTATCTGTCGACTTCTCTCTACGCACCATGAGAATATTGTCGACTATAGCAATGATGCTTTTCAGACGATAAATTGCAAAAAAAAAACATATTCTATCACAGTTTATACATCATGATTGTATGTGACTACCCCTCTAACTCATTCATGTAAGATTCATTGACCGATTTAGAAATACTGTTTTTTTTGGGCATCTCTATCAATTTATCTCTGTCAGCTTATCTCCATCGCATTCACCTCTATCAACTTGTCCTTTTCACATTAATCTCTGTCAATTTCTCTCTGTCAACTTATATCATCTTATATCTATCGCATTCATCTCAATCAACTTCTCTCTCTTCCTCTCTCAGCTTGTCGCCTGGCTGGCTGTGCCTGGGCCGCTTTGGACGCCGCGGCTGTTTCATGTGGCAGGCGTTGCTCATCCCTAGACTCACTGGCTGCCCTGCTCGCTTTGGACCCCGCGGCTCTCGCGCGTGGCCGGCGTGGCTCTTCCTGCCTCTAGAAGGCGTGGTGCTTCCAGCCTCTCCGCTTTTGTGCGTGGTAGGCGTGGCGCTTCCTGCCTCGAGAGTGGGCCGCGTTGGATGCCACAGCTGTTCCTGCCTCGGATAGGGATAACAGCTACAAAATCCCATTCCGTTCAAACTTTTCCGTGGCCCCTGGAATCGGACAACGGGTGAGGCTGCGAACTAAAAAATCGCGTTCTCAAATGGAATTCAATCGTCAAAAACTGGGAAAAAATTGCGATATTTGCGTGTCGGTGCGAGGGCTCCCAAGCATAATGGAAGCTTTTTCTGGTAGCTGCTTTGCAAATCAACAACAGACTGATGGAAAAAACTTACTTTTGGTCGGGGAGCGGTGGGCAGGAGGGTTCCCAAGCATAATGGGAAGTCCTGATGATAGCTGCATTGCACAAGGTTACCAAACTGTTTGAAAAATTGACACGCATTGATATCTTTGCGTGTCGGTCAGACGGTTCCCAGAGGTTTTGTGAGCGTTTGTGTGTGCAAGTTCCTGCGTGTAAAAAGTGTATGTGTGTGTGTGAAAGCGTCTGGGTGTAAAAGCGGGCGTTTGTGTGTAAAAGCGCCTGTGTGTGAAAAATTGCGTGCATGAGTGTGTAACAAGCGTCTGTGTGCGTGTGTAAACCGCTAGAATTCACATGGCCTAGAGGGAGTGGTGGGCATACTTGAGATCACCACTCAAACTCAACGAAGACATTCCAAGTTTGCTGTGATATGCAATGCGGGCGCAGATTGCACGTAACTGTGAATCATCCGTCGTGATGGCATGGGGCTAAGCCAAGAACCCTGCTCAGTGGTCTCAATATTCTATTTGGCCCCTCTCAGGTTGAACCGTCTCATTAAGGAACCCTCAAGGTGCCTACTACCTCAACGTTCGAAAATACCAGGGTTTTCACTCTTGAATCGGTGTGTTTGGGCGCAGTCTCATTGACTTGTGAGTGCCGTCTGTGGGTTCTGTGACCTGCATTGACTTGCCGGCCATCCGGCAGAATAGAGGAGCACGCAATACGTCGGAATTTGATAAACCTGTACGAGTTGGCTTCAAGCCGGAATGTATGAGTTCCCAGCATGGGTGAAAGTCACAGGACAGAAGAAAGTCACAAGACAGCAGCAGGCCGTATGGCACGGTATCCATTTATAATGAAAAAATGAGAGATTTATCCCTCCTAGATGCAGAACGTCTGCACTTGGCCAAAATCTCCAGGATTGTTTCTTTCTTGCTTGATTCATTTAATGTCATTTATCTTCATTTTTCGTTTTCCCGCTTGATACTTTTCATATGTCCGTCGCTTGAGCCATTTCGTCTTCTGGTGGTCCTGGTGTTCCGGCTGCATATCCAAAATCTAGATGTCCTCCAAGCCATGTTCCTCCTCCAAGTTGGGTTGCTCCTTTTAGCCGACAAGCTCTGACAGCAACGCCATCTATTTCAGCTACTGTGTTGGAAATTTCAGGGGGTTTCGGTACTTGCAAGATCCATCATACAAATCCTCAGGATGCTCAGACATTACTGCCTATGGTGATTGAGACTGAAAATCAACAATCTCAGACACTTTAGTATCAACAACTTTGAACAGATGATGCTTCAACATACGACACGTCCTTTTCCGGCATCACAGTCTTTCCAAAATCGTGACCACCGACAAGTTGAGACGGAATGAAAAGCTCGGCCCCTAGCTGATGTTGGTCGATCTGATCGCCAGCAAGATGGGAACACTCGTCAAGTTCGACCCTTAGTTGAATCGGGTCCCAATGACGCTTCTGCCCCTTCGGCTCCACAATTGGATCAACCTGTCGACAAACGCTCAAAACGTGAGCAAGTTCTGCCCTTAGATCGTACGAATGTTCAACAAGATGCCGGGAATCGTTCGGTGCCACCCTTAGCTGGCAATGCGGATGCTCAACCGAGTCAACCCTCCACCTTGCTTATACTGGTCATCGCTCTGCATTGACATCAGATCACTTGTCGTCCATTTTCTTACGAGATCCTGCAAGTTCATCTCAAATGCCAACACAGGGAATTTTCCTAAGCTGGAAAACGATATGCGCACGCTAAGCTGGAAATACATCCGGTAGAATTTCAAAAAGTCAAGAAGTGAAAAGTCAAAAAGTATCGTGTTCGACTTTTCGAATTTGAAACCAGAACCATTCCACTTTTCGACTTTTCGGCTTTTCAACTTTTCGAAATTGAACGTTTCCACTTTTCGACTTGTCGGCTTTTCGACTTTTCAAAATTGAAACTGCAACGTTTCCACTTTTAGTCTTTTCGGCTTATCGGCTTTTCCAATTTGAAACAAGGACCATTCCATTTTTCGACTTTTCGAATTCGAAAATAGAGCCGTTTGACGCTTCATTTCCCAAGAGAAGCGGTTCACGAAGTCAAAAAGCGAAAAGCCAACAAGTATACTTTTTGACAGTGTAGAATTTTAAGCCGCAACTGGCGCTGAGTTTGCGACAAGAAACTGAAAACAATGTCATGCCGTGCATGAAAGCTAGGGACAGAGGAAACGAATGGGTTTGTTGGCTTGTTGCCCGCAGCATGGCACAAGACAAAAGGCCTGCTTTGCAGCAAGAGCCCAATGTGTACCTTGAGCCAAAATGGCTACGGTGCCAGCAAAGTTGCACTGGCTTGGAACTCATTGCCCATACCAGGTTCATCTTGACCTTGCACTTGGGGAGCTAGCTCGTTTATCAGGAAAAGTCCTGCCAGTGAGGCACGCCTAGCCCCGAGGCCAAGAAAGCAAGGCAGGCTGAGGCAGGCCTCGAGGCAGGCCTCGAGGGGGCGTCGAGGCAGTGCTTGGAATGATTATATTACTCCTGACCTTGAGGCTAACAGCCTCACGCGCACACCAACTGAGCCATGGAAGCCTTTGCTGCAGGCCCAAACCTATATGAGTTCCGGCTGGAGAACATGTCGACTTGGTGACAAGAGTTGACCAGGCAGGCATGACATTCTTTTGGGGTCATAGCTGGGTTTTATATGTCAAAGAACCGTTTTATCCAGTTTTCCGTCCATACCAACCGGCTAAGCTGAGAACCGGCAAGACAATTTTGGCGACATACGGTCTTTAGGGACTTAGCCCCATCACTCAGAAGAGTGTACTAAAGAATCACCGACGATATACGGTCTTTCAAGTGTGTGGGTGTGTGTGTGGGTGTGTGTGGGTGTGGGTGTGGGTGGGTGTGGGTGTGTGTGGGTGTGTGTGTGTGGGTGTGTGTGTGTGGGTGGGTGGGTGTCTGTGTGTGGGTGTGTGCGGGTGGGTGTGTGTGGGTGGGTGTGCGTGTGTGGGTGGGTGTGTGTGTGTGTGCGTGTGGGTGTGAGTGTGTGTGTGTGTGTGGGTGTGTGTGTGTGTTGGTGTGTGTGTGTTGGTGTGTGGGTGCGTGGGTGTGGGTGTGTGTGGGTGTGTGTGTGTGGGTGTGTGTGTGGGTGGGTGGGTGTCTGTGTGCGGGTGTGTGCGGGTGGGTGTGTGTGGGTGGGTGTGTGTGTGTGGGTGGGTGTGTGTGTGTGTGGGTGTGAGTGTGTGTGGGTGTGTTTGTGTGTGTGTGTTGGTGCGTGTGTTTTTTTTTTGCTACGCTCCTTTTCGACTGTTCGAAACTGGCGTTCACCTTCAACCTGGAAAGATTTCATCCGGTTGGTTCTCTTTGTGAGAAACTTGAAGACCCTCAGCCTGCAGAATGTCAAGCAATGGCCAAGTGGGAAAAAGGCAGAGCTTTTCATAGTCAGCACTTAATGAGTTCTGCAGCATCGCTCTCAACTGATGTTGAGGTCCAGAGAATTTGCTATGCGCTTCTCAAAGAAGCCCAAAGAAGAAAAGTGGTGCTTAGAAACATGCAACGTATAGCGTCTCGACTTGTTCACTGGCTCATATGGAACAAAAGACTGCAACAGCATAGTCTGAGGCTCCAATGCAGTCAGGGAGGCCAGACCCTCAAAATGCAACTGAAATTGGCGGTGGTGGCACAGTGAGGCTATGTCTGTCTCCGGCTCATTGCAAAGGCCTGTAGGCGGCCATGCCTAAGGCAACAAAAGACTACAGAATGCAAGGCTGTGTGCAGCCGACTGAAATTACATTACAAAGGAGATCATCAACGTTCCAGCGGCCATTGCCCACCAGGGGAGTACACCGCAAATATAACCCACGCCGGCCATGGCCCACAAGGGGAATACACCGGGGGACTAACAGCATTGATACCCACACCGGCCATTGCCCACTAGGGACTGGCAGCAACTGATACCCACACCGGCCAGGGCCCACAGGGGGAGTACACCGGGGGACTAACCTCAGCTTACCCTCTCCGGCCATTGCCCACATGGGGAGTACACCGGGGGACTAGCTACATTTGACGCCCTCTCCGGCCATTGCCCACTAGGGGAGTACACCGGGGGACTATGGCACCGTCAAACTGCAATTGCTTGATTGAACTTTGCGCAACAAAGAATGGTGCACTCGTACCAATGCATGTACAAGATACTGCAAAGGTCAGGGCATTTGCATATGACTTGGGCGCCCAAATGCATTGCTCAGCTGAAAATGACAATTGGGAAGTGGCCAAAATGGCCCGGTAAAATCGGATGACCAAAACAAACAGCACAACCGGAGTGCAGCTGCCTAGCACTGTACAGTGGTCAGGGTGACGACGTTTTTTTTTTTGACTTCTTTTGGTGGTCCTCCCCTGTTTTTTGGACTTCTTTTGGTGGTCCTTTTTTTTTTAATCATCATCGGGATAGGGCCCGGGGCTGGCCCTGGCTTCTTCTAGTGGCCCCACCGATATCACCCTGCCACGAATCACTCACTTGAATCATCCACTCGTGATTGCCGGTCCGATGCAAACATCGCAAGAAAATTATCTCCGGTCGTGGAATCCTCAGAGGGTGTCACAACGGATCTAGTGATGACCACGCCTTCATGTGGTGCTGTGCCCGGATGTGCTATGCTCGGCATTCTATGTAAAGCCAAAACATCACAGTGACACAGCCAGATACATGTAACTCCCTCATGAAAGCCTGGAGGAACATTCCAGCATCGTTGAGGCGGCCTATGGTCGTCACAGTGAAGCCAGAGGCCCTCCTGGTCATCCGGTGTGGCCGCTCGACAATCCGTCCGAAGCAAGGCCTGGTAGTGGCCTCCTGTTACATCCCCAGAGTGGGAGAATGCAGCCACCATTTGATACGGGACCCATGTCCATTGCGTATCACTGGCAGAATCAAACACCGGAAGTTCAATCGCCCAACAGAAAGTGACTGGAGTACGGAGTTTTTGCAGTGTTCCCAAAGGAGTCAAAAGCATGCGATCGATGTGGACACAGACGAGCTCGGGGCTCGAGGTTAAGGCCGCCTGCATGCCCAGCTCACCGTGCCAGGACCTGATCATGTCAGCCAATCTGATTCCATAGTCATGCACTGCAGCTGGATCCAACTGAAGTGTCAACGGAAGAAAGCCATCATGACGGTCATGCAGGCTAAGCTCATTTTGTCCCAGCATCACTCTGCGTTCCCATTTCAGGGAGAAACAGCTGGATGCAACCCAAGATAACATGAGGCTTTGAAACTCACTTGAATCTGCCTGTTGTCCCCGTTCTGCCCAGGAGATGGTCAGGGCAATATACCATGGAAGATTGTCAAGGAAGATGCTGGTCATCATGCTCCAGCAGCAAGGCTTGGAAAAGCGGCGATGGAGTGCCCCAATCAGCAGTGGTGAAAGAAATCCTTGACAAACAAGCCCACAAAAATGTAGCCACCGCACTATTGGCAAAGCAAAGTGTCCCCGAGTTGCCAAACACCAATGTCAGCATAGCATCACGCAGCCGCAGCTGCAAAATTCTGCTGGCTATGGGCGGGCTTGGGGCTTCTTGCTCTTGCCCTTCCCCTGACCTTTGGGTTTCTGAGGTGAAGGTGGCTGCAAGGACTGTTGGAGCAACCTCGCCTGGGGGCTCAACGCCTGGTTGTGGATCTTCATGGAGATGCCCATCAAGCCCCATATGGAGCACTGAGCCAGCCCTTCGAGACACCTCCATAGGTCGTCTTGGCGCAGGGTTGTCTGGAGGTACCAAGGCACCATCTGGTCCTGTGGACGGAGTGAGTGGTACCGGACCACGTGCGATGAATCCTCCAGCAACTCCAACATCAGCTGAAACTCTTTCAGAGGTCTCTGCATCGGCACCGGGGCTTTGTGGGCCTGAACCATCTGCTTCTTCTCCGGATCCCATCGTAGAAAGGGCCAAGACCCGTCGCTCAGCAAGACTCCGCGGGTCACCGCTCCATAGCTCCATGCCCTGTTGGCTGTTGGACATTTGAACCAATCGATTGCTCATCTCTTTCAGCAGTCCCCGCAACAGGTGGGTCCGCAATGTAGAAAATGTCGGACTCCCTGGATTGGCGCTCTGCAGCCTTTTCCATTCCCCCGCCAGAGTGGCTAAGAGCGGAAGAGCTCCTTGGGGGTCCACTTGAATGAACATAACGAAGGATTCCTGCTTGTGCAGGAGCTGCAGGCTCTTCTCGTGCTGCAGCAGGATCCGGGCCATGTTGCGCAGCAGTCCCAAAACCTGCTGCGGCTGATCTGCTTGCCCCCGCATGCTCCTGCCCTGCCTGCCCTCTGGCATTTCTTCGTCCTCCTCTTCCTGCTTCGGACGCTTCTGCTGGCGTTCCTCTCCGTCGTCTCTTGTGTATCTGGCCGCCTTCTGCATGAGCGGTCCCAACTCCGCCAGACTGGTCAGAAGTTCCCTGTCGTGTTTGTCCAGAGAGAACATCTCCATGGAGCGGGTGGAGGAGCAGGGAAATTTGTTGAAGCACGGGGCAGTTTGACTCAAAATGAATCCGCAGCAAGTCAGCCCTTTCTGAAAGTACATCATCGGTGTCGAGCAACAATGGCACATTGAAAACCAGATCACAAAAAAGACAGCGATAGTCTTGCGTCTGAATCTTCTGCAGACAAGGGCGCAGCTGAAAGACAATCTGAGCAGCCCACTGCACATGCTTCGCATGCCAGGCCAGTTGATGCTGGACCAGTGCTGCTGGGTGATGTTGACCTCCACAGATGACGCAGTGTGTGCGCAAAAACTGCAAAATCTCCGGTGTTTGCCACAAGAGATGGAATTGTCTGGACTCCAATGCCTGAATCACTGCTTGCATGGCGTCATGTGCTCCAACCGCAGAGCAATAGTTCAAAACTTCTGCACGAGTGAAAACATGTGGAACCAGAAGTTCATGCTGACTTACCGCAAAAAGCATGGCCAGCTGGCGGATCATTGCACAGATATGTGCCTGGCCTCTTTCATTGGCCATCGGGTTGCATTGGCATCCATGTCTGGCGACAACACTCTGCAGCATGAAACGCACCATGGGCAAGGCCGAAGTCCAGAGAGTGCTATGTGATTGCTGAAGATGCTGCTGCAAATCTGTGGTGCGGCTGTACCTGGTGGAGCAAAGTTGGCAGTGCAGGGTGAGCTCGCGTCGGTCATCAGCAGGGAGCCCCTGGCGTGTGAAGTCCCCTTCACCCAAAATCTCATCCCATTTTGAAGCAGCATCCGCAAGGACTGAATCAGCATCAGGATTGAAGTGAGGACAGCGGCAGTCAAGGATGTGCCGTCTGAGGCCATCGCGTGAGTCAAACACTTGGCCGCAATGGCTACAAGCATCACTGTAGGGAAGCGCATCCCTCGATGGACACCAGACATGGACCTGCAAGTGGTGAGCGGTATGAAGGTGTCTATGCAGCAAGCTGACGCTGTCAAAATTCACCTGACATATGTCACACTTCAGGCTATCCTCTGCTGTGGTTGTCTCCGGATATGCATGCAAGGCAAGTGCAGAAAGCTGTGTGAGTACATTGCAAGCATGCTGCCGCTTGAAGTGCTTGCCGCACAAGGCACATGGACTCGGGAGCTGCAGCATATGTGTAATCTGTGCGCTCTTGGCATGCATACCAGGAACAAACTCCGCATGATGAAGCTTGTAGTGTGAATTCAACTCCTGGCTTCTATTAATCCAGATTCCACAGATCATGCATGTATGAGCAAGATACGTGCCAATCTCTGAAATGGCAGCCAACCCCTGCCAGCTGCGCTCGCGGACCAGTTGTTGCAATCTCGGCCAAAATTGTTGTGTAGCCACATGGAACCAAGTCGGGTTCTGCCTGGCATCTGATCTCATTGTTGGTGGCGCCATTGGTGCTGCAACGGAGCTCATGGTAGACGCTCTGGCTGCCTGGCAAATGTCACGTTCTACGTGGATAAAGAAACGTCTCCATGTTGTGAAGCTTTGGAAACAATTACTGCATTGAGGTCTGCCTCGGAGCGACATACTCAGGGGGGAAAGATCACTAGTCCTATATTGGCTATGCGCATGGTGGACAGTTTGATGTCGACGCAGATTGGCCAAAGAGGCTGTGGTGAAAGCACAAAACTGACATGTATAGGTGGCCTGTGTCACAACAGGTGCATCAGCATCTGGATTCACCGTGGCCTCAACAGAGACGTTTGCAAAACAATGGATGAAGCGGACTATGTCTGGCAAGAAAGTCCAATCAACATGGCGCAAAAAATCTGTGGAGTCCAGGAGAGCTGTGCGCCTGCTCAGTCGACGCCATAGGCCAGTGACCGTCTGGGACAATTGCTGCAAAGGCAATGCAATGCCGAACTGGTGAAAGACCTGCTGATGAGTGTTGTGAGTGCAATATGGATGGTCTCCCAATATGATTCGAACCATTGCAAATATCGTGGCTTGAAAGTCATGCAGGATGCGTACAGTGAGGTTGGTGGCCAAAATGCCATATGTCAAAATAGTGTAGATGCTGCTGTGCCATAACCGCAGTTTTGCTGCCGTGGTGACATGACGACTTCTCAACCAAGGCTTGAGTCTTCCAAATGCACTCCAACCGGCACGTTTTCTAAACATCCAAGTGTCACGGTACGACATCACAACCCCCAAATATTGTCCTTTTGTACGCAGAGGTAGCGCCGTAAAAAGTCCAGTTCTTCTGGGCAGCAGAAGATGTGCTCCAGCTTGGTCATGGGTCAGGTGTCCTTTGACTGCCCTTCGATGATTGGACCCCGCCACTGCAAGAACCAAAAAAGACTTCTGATAGGAGAGTTGTAATTGCATTTCCTCCAATACATCCAACATGTGTCCAAAATTCCTCAATGCAGTGGCCAGTTCCGTCGCTGAATAAAAGATGCAACCTGCATGGATGTCGTCAGCATACAAAGTCAAGGAGGCAGCTATCCAGGATGAACCAGTACGGGGAAGTAGCATGGTGAGGAATTTGTCCATGAATATTACCCATAGTATCGGTGCAATTTTGCACCCCTGTCTGAGTCCAACACCAGTGGGAATGCTGGTGGTGCGTCCCTGGAAAACGATGTTATAGTGGGTGCCTTCATGCCAACAACTAATCAACTGGTGCAATGCAGCTGACGTGCCAAGTGCATGCAGGTGGGCAAAAAGTCCAGCCCGATGCACACAATCAAAGGCCCTCGTCAAGTCTAAAAACAACTGCACACCCCCACAAATGCGGTAGTGAGGCGGATGAGAAATTTGACAGAAGACTGTCCTTCGATGTGTGCTGACCAGTGTCCTTACTTGTCTACAGTGAGATGAGACTCGCGCCACGGCATCTGTGGCCGCCCGACAAGGCAAAAAACCAAATTGAGGTTGTTGGCAAAGGATCCCCGCTAATTGTTGTTTCAACAAAGACGCCAGTAGTCCCACTATCAGTTTTCCAAAAGGCTCCATGAGGGAAATTGGTCTCAATTGATCTGGATGGTGACAAGGTTTGCCCGGTTTTGGTAGAAATGATAGCCATGCATCCTTCCAAACCTGAGGGATGTACGGCGGAGATTGATTCCACCAAACTTGAACACACTGGAACAAGTACTCAGCAACCAAATTGGGTGTTCCCTTCCAAACAACAGCAGGTAAAAATGGCGGCGCCACTGATTTATTGGGGTGGAGTCCAGCTACCGCAGCCGCTATGTCAGAAAGTGCAAAAGGAATCCCCGGTGGCTGATCAGTGCAGGAAGTCTGCAGTGGAGGTCCCTGCCAAGTTCTGGTGACATACTCAACAATTCTCGAATGGGATGTCCATTGATCCGCTATACGTCCATCTACAGTCTTCAGACGGGTCTTGGCAAGAGGACGTTTGGGAGTATGTTGATTGATGATGGCAAACATGGCATGTGCATCATGACGTGCCGCTGCAATGGAGACATCACGACAGAGCAAGTGAAACCGATCTTGTCTGGCCTTTCGTACCAGGCGTTGCTGTTGTTTCCGCAGTGCTGTGAATCGGCTCCAATGGAACCACGCCTGGAAAAGGGTATGAAGGTCCAACTGACATCCAAAGGTATATAACCTAGCCAGGGATTTTTTGTGAGACCATTTGGTAGTGATCGCCTGGGCAGCTAGATCATAGTCAACACTCCGGCCATGTACCTTACGTGAAGGGAAAAGCTGAGGAAAAACAGTTTTGACCTGGGCATGCACCGCAATGACAGGTTGGTCTGAGCATGATACCTGTGGCGACGGTGTCGCCAGGGCTTGCTGTACACGATCCTGCAAGCTGCGCCATTCATCTGTGTCCTGGGTCTGAGCCCGTCGGCATTGTGCACGTTGTTGATACGTGCAGGCTGCTGCTGAAGGATAAACATGATACGCAACAAGATTTCTCCTGAGTGTGCATATGAGAGGAATGTGTCCATGTCGAGAGCTGTGCAGGAAATCGGCCTGCCTGAGCATCTGAACTTGCTTGGATTGACCATCACATGCATCCAAACGCGTGAAGATACAATCAATACGGGAAGAATGCATATGGTGATGGTATGTGGGTCCACTAGCTTCATTCCAACTATTTAGTGCAACAAGAGAATGTTGTTTGATCAAAGCCAGGAATTCCTCATAATCATCATGTTGGGCCCCCAATGTGCGATGGCCCAGGTGTTTGTGAAAAGAAGTGCCAATCCAAGGGACGGCACCAGGCAATGCACAATTGTAGTCACCAGTACAAATCAGCTGATTACGCCGTGGGATGGCTTCCAGGCTTCGATCCAGCAGCTTCCAGAAACTGGAGCGTAGTCGTCGCTGTTCAGTGTTGGAGCCATAGACGTACTGGTAAGCAGCCAGGATGTCCAGGTTTCGATTGGCAAAATGCAGTCTGACGTGCAACAGCCGTCCACCCAGATATTCATGGTAGCCAATATGATCAGGATGTATGATGTGCCGGTGAACCATGACAAGAATACCGCCTGTTTTCGAGTCAGAGGAGGCACTGTGCACATATGCCCGTTGATCATCCTGCCAGGTAGCCGTAAAACTCCACCTCGTCTCACACAAGATCACAATATCGACTGGATTGGATCGGAGCCACAAGCGCAGCTCAAGGAAAGTTCCCTGAGCCATCCCCCCAGGATTCCATTGGAGTACCGAAAATCTCTTGGAGGGGTGATGCTGCCGACTCACCGGAGGCAAAGTCGCAGGTGGTTTTGAGGCAGGGGTCAACTGTTTCTGTAACAAGGCAGAGGGTACATCTTGTGCTGTAAGCATATGGCCCCATATAATGCGATACGTTTGCATGCCCGCAAAAAACTCCTCTTCTGAACTCTGGTAGCAGCTGAAGGGTGTTGACTGGGGCCGAAGCCCATTGGAGGTGGGTTTCCACTATTCGCCACAGCATCAAGGAATTGCGGTGTCAATCCTAGTGCTCCAGTTGCAGAAGTGGAACTGCAACAACCCTCACCCTTGTGGTACCTGCTTGAAGAAGCAAAGAAATCTTCCAGTTGTCGTTGATGCATCTCAACGTGCTTCCACTCGGAGCAAAAGTGCAGTACCACACCCGGATTTGGGACCGGGTAGCGTCCAAAATAGGTCCAAACACTGTAGCACCCAAAGACAATGAAAAATCGCCAAAATCGCATCTTGCAAGAAAACGCAGCTGATGAGTGCCAATAGGAGAAAGGCAAGGTCGATTAGGGGAAACAACTTTGTCCAGCAAAATCGGCCAGCCTGCAAGACTGCAAAAATAAATATCCAAACGACAACAGTTGTCAGGACAATCAGAAAGGGTGCCCAGCCCTGGAAAAACCAATGCGTTAGGCCAGAATTGGATCAAGGGAGCCCACCCCGATGTCAGTCACAAGGAGGAAGTCGCAGCAGTGAAGATCAAAGGTCACCAAGCCGCAACGAAAGCAATGGCAGGAGGGATCGGTACCAATGTGCTGAACAAGGAGCGGGCGCTCGTCTCACTAACAGGCAATGGCCTTGATCGCGTCTCTCGTGGACGCAAAGGGCTTGGTGTGTGTGTGTGTGGGTGTGTGTGTGTGTGGGTGTGTGTGTGTGTGCGGGGGTGTGTGTGTGTGTGTGGGTGTGTGTGTGGGGGGGGGGGTGTGTGGGTGTGTGCGTGTGTGGGTGTGGGTGGGTATGTATGTATGTATGTGTGTGTGTGGGTGGGTGTGTGTGTGTGTGTGCGTGTGGGTGTCTGTGTGTGTGTGTGGGTGTGTGTGTGTGTGGGTGGGTGTGTGTGTGTGCGGGTGTGTGTGTGTGTGCGGGTGTGTGTGTGTGTGTAGAACGGTCTCTGCATGAAAACGTGTCTGTGCAAAAGCGTCTGTACTACATGTTGTTTGTTCGCATCTTGTCTGTCTCCTGTTGTATTCTGTCCATATCTTTCTACCATCTGTCTCATTCACACATCTTCCCGGTTTCGATTCCTTTTCTTTGATCATATTCCTTACATCATTTTCTTTTCCCCCACAACATTGTGTGGGGTTCTTGTTTTTTGCTTTGCGCCTCCCGCCTCTCCTCCTCCGCCTCCGCCTCCGCCTCCCGCGTCCTCCCTCACAACATTGTCACACACAACTCTCACACACACAACATTGTCGCAACATTCTCACACACAACTCTCTCACACACAACAGTCTCACACACACAACATTCTCACACACAACTCTCACACATACAACATTGTCACATACAACTCTCACACACACACAACATTGTCACACACAACTCTCACACATACAACATTGTCACACACAACTCTCACACATACAAAATTGTCACATAGAACTCTCACACATACAACATTGCCACACACAACTCTCACACACACAACATTGTCACACACACACACACAACTCTCTCACACACAACATTGTCACATACAACTCTCACACATACAACATTCTCACATACAACGCTCACACATACAACATTGTCACATACAACTCTCTCACACACAACATTGTCACACAAAATTCTCACACATACAACATTGTGACATACAACTCTCACACACACACAACATTGTCACAACAACTCTCTCACACACAACATTGTCACACACAACTCTTTCACACACAACATTGTCACATACAACTCTCACACATACAACATTGTCACATACAACTCTCTCACGCACACAACATTGTCACACACACAACTCTCTCACTCACAATGTTGTCACACACAACTCTCTCACACATACAACATTGTCACATACAACTCTCTCACACACACAACATTGTCGGCTCTGGTGACGGCCTTGGTCGTCTCTGGTCGCCTGTGGCGCCGCGCCTCTTTTGCGTGGCAGGCGTGGCAATTGGCGACGTGTGCCTTCGTTTTGTGTGGCAGGCGTGGCACTTGGTTGTGGCAGGCGTGGCACTCACGGCACTGGGCTGGCTCTGGTGGCGGCCTTGGTCGCCGCTGGTGACATCAGCCTTCGTTTTGTGTGGCAGGTGTGGCACTCACGGCACTGGGCTGGCTTGGTGAGCCCTTCGGGGAATACCTTTCTAGGTACATTGCCGGATCCTTCGACTTGAAAGCGGAATTACAAGTTAGCAATGGTAATTCGTCTAAGTAAAGTGGAACAGTTGGCCATTTTTCATCTTCTCACCCAGTCGGTCGATTTCAGTGTTGAACAGCTTGCCGCCGTGCCTGGCATCACCAATTTGGACACGTCACAGGGTTAAACCACTGGCCGCCGTCCTGGGCAATCACCGATTTGTTACAGTGGTCGATGTGGTCGCACTATGTTGAAATAGCTGGCCGCAGTATTTGGCAATCACCATTTGTGTAGTGTGACTGGAAACACCTCCCCCTTTTCCAACTTTGCTCACGAGAGACAGACTGCCTGACAGTTTCATTCAGCATTTGCACCATGGAACACAGGCTTCAGGACATGCCTTTAGGTGTGGTATTTCTTTACTTTTGATGGTACTTTGGTGAGGTCAGTTGTGCACGTAATTCGTCTGACAATGTAAGCCGTCTACGGAGCCTCGGCTCAACTACTCAAATGACAGCAGAGGGCCCTCGAGCCTTATCACGAAAATTGCATCGCTGTACTAGAACGCATCTGTCATCAACTTACCCCCATGGGTCCCTAATTTTCATGTGTCCCCGGTGTGTCTTAGGTCCTTGGGGTGCCGCCGAGGTTTGGCGCAGGTTTCGCTGTTCAGGTTGGTTAGNATGTGTCCCCGGTGTGTCTTAGGTCCTTGGGGTGCCGCCGAGGTTTGGCGCAGGTTTCGCTGTTCAGGTTGGTTAGGCGCTTCTGTTCCCCTCCCCCCCCTTTCGCTGGTCTGTTGAGGTGCTTTCTGGGTGCTAGGTTCTGGTTTTTCTTTCCTTCCCTTTTCATGGTTTGCCCTGTTGGGCTCGTTGTGTNTGTTGAGGTGCTTTCTGGGTGCTAGGTTCTGGTTTTTCTTTCCTTCCCTTTTCATGGTTTGCCCTGTTGGGCTCGTTGTGTGTGTGTGTGTTGTGTGGGGGTTCTTCTTTTCCTCTCTTCCTTTTGCGTTCCCCTCCTCGGGTCCCGGTTAAGTATCTTTCATCTCATGTTCATCCTCACCTCATCTTCATTCTCTTTTTCTTCTTCATTTTCATCTCATTCGCCGGGCCCTTAGTTACGCCCCGCCGCGGCGGGGCTTGTGTGTGTGTAACATCTGAAGAGATGTAAAACTTCTACTTTTCTTAGCAGGGGGGCAGTGAATCTCATTCCATCCACTGCCCAACGAAGACGGTGGTTTGAGATTGTGATATCGGGACTGATCATCCCGACGTACCTGCAACCTTTTCAGAATTTTCGACACATGGCACGAGGCTAAGAACCCCTACCCGAACAATTTCCAGACTTTACGTTTTCGTTTGCTCCACGGTTACCGCAATCTGATTTCAGGAGCCCTTCTTGACACAGTGTCGACGAACTTCGCAACCAGCTTCCATTCCACTTACTGCTCTAATTTTGTGTTTTGCATGACTGCACTCTAGTCACCAATTCGATAAGATGTTTCTGTTCAAGTGTGAATGTTGTGTGTGAGTGCCGCGCCTGCCACACAAAACGAAGGCAAATGTCACAAGTGCCACGCCTGCAACACTAAAACGAAGGCAGATGTCGCCAAGCGCCACGCCTGCCACACAAAACGAAGGCAGATGTTGCCAAGTGCCACGCCTGCCACGCAAAAGAGGCGCGGCGCCACAGGCGACCAGCGGCGACCAAGGCCGCCACCAGAGCCAGCCCAGTGAGGGCCACGCCTGCCACACAAAACGAAGGCAGATGTCACCAAGTGCCACGCCTGCCACACAAAACGAAGGCAAATGTCGCCAAGTGCCATGCCTGCCACGCAAAAGAGGCGCGGCGCCACAGGCGACCAGTGGCGACCAAGGCCGTCATGCCACCATGACGGATTCCGACATGAGTAACACACTTGAACAGAAAGATCTTATCGAATTGGTGACTAGAGTGCAGTCATGCAAAACACAAAATTAGAGCAGTAAGTGGAATGGAAGCTGGTTGCGAAGTTCGTTGACACTGTGTCAAGAAGGGCTCCTGAAATCAGATTGCGGTAACCGTGGAGCAAACGAAAACGTAAAGTCTGGAAATTGTTCGGGTAGGGGTTCTTAGCCCCGTGCCATGTCGGTCGAAAATTCTGAAAAGGTTGCAGGTACGTCGGGATGATCAGTCCCGATATCACAATCTCAAACCACCGTCTTCGTTGGGCAGTGGATGGAATGAGATNTGCAGGTACGTCGGGATGATCAGTCCCGATATCACAATCTCAAACCACCGTCTTCGTTGGGCAGTGGATGGAATGAGATTCACTGCCCCCCTGCTAAGACAAGTAGAAGTTTTACATCTTTTCAGATGTTACACACACACACAACCTTGTCACACACACACAACCTGGTCACACACAGCACTTTCACACCTTGTCACACAGAACTCTTTCACACACAACCTTGCCATACACAACTCTTTGACACGCATCCTGGTCACACACAGCACTTTCACACACAACTCTTTGACTAATTGTCACACACACAAGTCTTTCACACACAGCACTTCCACATACAACTTACACACAACTGTGTCTCCTACACAGCACTTTCACACACAACTCTTTCACGCACAACATTGTCACACACAACTTTCTCACTTACAACATTGTCACACACACACAACTCTTTGACACACACAACTTTGTCACACACAGCTCTTTCACACACAAGTCTTTCACACGCAGCACTTACACATACAACTTACACACAACCTGGTCACACACAGCACTTTCACACACAACTCTTCACACACAACCTTGTCACACAGAACTCTTTCACACACAACCTTGTCACACACAACTCTTTG
>BGPT01000526.1:118259-134902 GCA_003297045.1 Symbiodinium sp. clade C Y103 | reverse complement strand
CGCCCCCCCGAGACCCCCATAGTTCAGGGTTAGGGTTGAACCCTAACCCCAACCCACCCCAGCCGACCCAACCTCCTTTGCAAGTTTGCTCATGTTCCCTGCACACAACTGGCCGAGACCTTGTTGGCCGTATACAGGATGTACAGGATAGTGCTGACACAAAGAAAATTTGCTTATTTTCTTCATTGTGTCTTTGCTGCCTACAAGCCCAAACTTCGCTGCAGGAAGTGGAGTGTTGGCGCCTTGCGCTTTCTTCCGCTTCTTTGGCGATGTGGGCTTTTTAGCCGTTTGTCCGCATGTTTTCCCCTTTGACCCCAACTTAGCAATGTTGAAGACTTGTAAGACGAATCCGTATATTCTTTTCTTTCTTTTTCATTGACATGCACTTGGACGTCCATTGTGTAACCTCGCATCAGCAATGTTAAACGAGAAGACGTCTCACAGATCCAGCTTCGTCAAATTCAGGTTTATGCGATTTTGCGCTGAAGAGTGGTCTTGACTGGATTCCAAACAGGCGCCGAGAGTGAAAGCTTTTACCTTGATCACTCCTTTAGTTCCTGGAATAGCAAACAACATTGCAAAGAGGGGGTCCGGGGGACTCTAGAGTGCAATGCTGATGGACGCAGAATAAAAATATTGTGCAGCCAAATGGTTGAAGGTTNGGGGGTCCGGGGGACTCTAGAGTGCAATGCTGATGGACGCAGAATAAAAATATTGTGCAGCCAAATGGTTGAAGGTTCAACAAGTCAAAAACAAAACGGCTCTTGTGTCCAGGTCCCTAAAATGATGTCCAGAACACATGCAAAGACAAGGTACGCCAGAAGCGACCCCATGGTTTCCACCCAGGCTTGGACTACACAAGATCGAATCAGGCGTCTTCATATTCATCATGAATCCAATAGATTCAGATTTGCTGAATAAAAGTGCGTCCAGACAAGAAAATCGATGCAACGGCTAACCCCGTTTTGGGGTCCAAAAGCTGGACCCATAATGGGGCCCAAAATTGCCCAAGAAAGAAAAATTAAAATTGGATTCCCTGTGAGGCCCCATTTTGGGGTCCAGATTGTGGACCCCAAAATGGCGCTAGCCGTTGTGACTAATTTCTCGGTTTGGGGTAATTTTATTCACAAATTTCACTCCATTGGCTTCATCATCAATGTCAAGACAGCTGATTCGATCCTGTGCAGCCCAAGCTTAGGTGGAAACATGGGGGGTCGCTTCTGGCGTACCTTGTTTGTGCATGTTTTTTGGACTTCTTTTTGGGGCCCCGAATTGGAGCAAGATGTCATTATTGAAGCTTCCACCACATTGGCTCTTGCACGAAGCGTATCTCATTTGAAAACCCATTATCCAACTAAAGCGAGGTCGGTATCAATGAAGCTAAGCTCCGTTCCCTTCCCGCATGTTTGGCGCGATTAGTGAAGCTGGACCAGGCCCAAAGTTCTCAGGCAATCCTGTTGCCATTTGGTTGGAATGAAAAAGAATATGTTTTTTCCCATCAGCACCAACCTATCGGGATTGGAATGCATTATTAAATACCATGGGGGTCGCTTCTGGCGTACCTTGTCTTTGCATGTGTTCTGGACATCATTTTAGGGACCTGGACACAAGGCCCGTTTTGTTTTTGACTTGTTGAACCTTCAACCATTTGGCTGCACAATATTTTTATTCTGCGTCCATCAGCATTGCACTCTAGAGTCCCCCGGACCCCCNAACCTTCAACCATTTGGCTGCACAATATTTTTATTCTGCGTCCATCAGCATTGCACTCTAGAGTCCCCCGGACCCCCTCTTTGCAATGTTGTTTGCTATCCCAGGAACTAAAGGAGTGATCAAGGTAAAAGCTTTCACTCTCGGCGCCTGTTTGGAATCCGGTCAAGACCACTCTTCAGCGCAAAATCGCATAAACCTGAATTTGACGAAGCTGGATCTGTGGGACGTCTTCTCGTTTAACATTGCTGATGCGAGGTTACACAATGGACTTCCAAGTGCATGTCAATGAAAAAGAAAGAACAGAATACAAGGACCTATCTTACAATCTTGAGTATTGGCTTCCACTGAAGGCAAACGCAGAAGGTCGCATTCCTACCATCTTGTACAGAACCGCCACACAGCTGTGAATCATGCGTCCATTGTCATTCATGTAGTAGACAAAAAGGCGAGACTGACTCAGCCATCCAGAAAGTATCAAAAGTTTGATCCTCATCAAGCCGGCGATTGGAGAAGCTTGGGATCATCAGCCCTCCCGGATTACTCATGTCTCCTGGGCAGGAGTAGCACGACGACCTCCTCGGCCGCCTTTGTCACTGCCCTTGCCTTCTTGCTCACCAACTCTCTCCACACCCTTCTTTGTTTTGTGTTGACTTTGTTTTGTGTTAGCTCTGAAGGTGCTTCATTGGTGGACGTCTTGTGCTCGTGTGTGGGTGTATGTTTCTTTGAAACCAACACCGTAGTGATCCAGTGTGACGCTATGGAACCAGTGACCTTTCTTGATTGTATCTGCAGATGGATCTGGAACCGAGACCTATGATGAGGTGGCATTTCATCTTCTGGTGAAGTGTGTCTCCTTTTATGATGCTTGGAACGGATTTTTAGAGGGGCAGCCTATGTGGTTTATTCGCAGTATTTTTTTGAACACTGGATAGCCAACAAGGTCGAACACAATTTTAGTTTAGACTTTACGCCGACTACTTCCCTGAGAATCTCGGTAAGATTTTTGTGGACAGAGACTTGATATGAGCGCCTTTAAAAAATCTGCCTGGATCTTCGTGATCTGAGCGACAGAACAGCTCATTTCTGGACCTTTGAGAGTGACGAGTATTTTCTTTTAGAGGTTTTTTGTAGAGATCTAGACTCACCTCGTCGAAAGGAGGTGTGAAAATATGTGGTTGACGTTGCGCGCCGTGGTGACTGGAGACCCTTTTTGGAGACCACCATGGTGAAGATCGTGAAAAGTCCTCGCCAATGATGGTTCTACATCTGAATTTGATGTTCTTTGAGCTCTGCACGAAGAGTTCTATCCAGAATTGGTTTCAGATTGGGATTTGCTCATTTTACCATCAACTTTGGTGCGATCAGGCTTGATTTGATGTTTTATTCTTGATCTCGAGCAACTTGCGTTGCTCGTGATGGACGCTTTGTTATCGTCTGGATCGTGAAGACTGGATGATATGCATTCTACACTGGATGTTTCTCTCGAAGGATGAGCTTTGCCAACCATAGCTAAGCTCAGTGCTTAGCTATCTACCTACAGGTGTACAGAGGCATAAGCTACTGCTGCAAGGTTTTGGCATCTGACGAGAGAAACCTACTTCAACATCATGATTGGGATGTTTGATCTCGGTCATGGACGTGGTTATTTGAACTAGATATTTGGTCCAGGACCACCACTTTCTACGTCTTGCCTGTGGGAGTGAGATGGTGAGAAGTTAACCATATGCGCGGGCATTGGTTACCTTCTCCCTTAACTGGATTGCATATTGCGTGGTATAGACGTTTGGTCTATGACTTCGTTATATAGAGAAGAAACCTTACGTTTCTAGATTTTTCTGCACGGGAGATTTGTACAGTTTTATTTTGGAATCATGTCGTTCTCGAACACTGGTTTTCACGTTTTGGTGAGAACTGGCGTATTTGAGGATTTTTGTGGTGATTCTTTTTTCTAGCTAGCTGTTTCGAAACTCAAACAGCGTTTTGAACACAGCTTGGAATCGTTCCATCAACCTTTAAGGAAAGGTTGATGTTCACCACCTGGAATCGTGTTTCCTCGGTAGACTCGTTAGACCATTAGACAATTGGCTCAAGGGAGCTGAATTGTCAAGAACTGATCTGAACTGTAGTTTCACTGACATCAGGACAACTTAGGAAGACAGACATCGGCGTTTTCGTCTTTGTTTGTGCGGCTGTGTGTCGACCTTCCTTTGTGTGGCGTCCGAGCGAAAAGACTGAAGCTGACGTTTGCACTTAGGAGTTGAGGGTTTGAAACTTTCTCTTGTTTGTGAGATCTTGTTGGATCTGGCGTCGATCTAGTACGTGACTAGATTTTATCATTGGGAGGCAATAGGAAAACCCGAAAGAGCGTTGGAGTTGCGCATTTCTACTACAATGGCAATTTGGTGTACACGCTCACCAGGACACAAAAGTATATTGCGCTATCCTCATGCGAGGCTGAGCATGTGGCAATGACGACTGTGGAGCCAGTGAGGCAGTGTTCTTAAAGAACTGCAGTGACCCATTGAGTGCCAGATCTTTCTGCCACAAGCAGGGAGTGGGCCGAGTGCGGCACGTATCCTGCGGCTTACTTTGGCTCCAGGAACTGGTCCAGAACGGATCAGCAACCCATTGGTACATGGAGAAACACGGCAGACATCAGCGCAAAGGTGCAGTCCAAGCGCAGACTGAAGATCCTATTCAACCTGATGGGATTTGTGGACAGGCGCCAGAACTACGAGCCGGTTTGGGAAATGGAAAGGTGCGAAGATGAGCAGAGGGAACTTGAAAAAAAGGCAGTGCAAAGGATCAAGCGAGGTAATATCCAAGTGCTCTACCGAGCCTTCAGGACAGTCTTGGTCCATTCAGTCCTAAAACAAGGACTGGGAGGAACCATAGGGCTTCACGGACAGAGCCAAGGACAAGAGAGCCACGGGACGTGGACCCTGATCATACTGATCATGGTGACTCTGAAGTTCATCATCTTGGCGGCAATCTTTGCGAGATGGGCGCATACAAGAAACTTCGAAATGCCCAGAACACGCTGGAACAGCGGATGATGGTGATTGAGTCAACCATCCAAGCTCTGCAAGTGGAACAAGCAGAGAGAGAGTAACGAGATTATATAGATGGTTCTGTGAACACCTTGCTTCCAGGGTTGTTAGGTTGGACCCTTGTATGCACCGCTATTGTGTGGAATTTATATAACCCATAAATATGTTGGGATGGATAAGGGTTATTGCTGCAGAAAGGCTGTGTCTAGCAGCTACAATCAATTGCTAGCAATCAATTTCATCAATGGCTGATGCAGAGAAACTGAGTTATCCTGGCACCAACTCATGTTGACCACTCTCGGTCTACTACGTGGCTTCAACTGGGGTGGCCATATGATAGCCATGTTAGGGTTACATTATATATATATATGTATATGGTGATCCCAAAATATCCAGTTGTTATAGCAATCGCGCAGGGCAAAATATAGACTTAAATGGGAAATGCAACCTGCAGAAATTGTCGTTTGACAACCCTTGGGGCTACTGAGAATACCCAGTTGAAACGGTTTGGTCGATTATCATGGACTATCCCAAAAATCAGTTTTGAACTTGAATCCAAAAACGAGATTCTCGGAGCCGTACCCTGGTTTACCCCAGCCTCCTAAAATAAGGGTACGACATTCAGACTGCACCAGGTGCAGTCTGGTACAGTCTGAATGTCGTACCCTTAATTTGGGGGATTGGTGCCTACCCAAAAATTTGAAAATTCAGCCACCTTATTTGGACCCTTCAAGTTCCACTCAGGTTCTTGATTTGAATCTTTATTCACCCGGCGGCTTCAAAGAGAAGAAATCAAAGTCAGTAAAGTCAGCTGAGTAGCCTATGAACGTTTTGATGCCAGCTAGCAAAAATGCAAAGCTGATTTTTTGACCAAAACACAGGGTTGGGAGCAGATCTGGTGAGTACACCAGGCTATCTGACAGAATAGGAAATAACATGAAGATTCCTTCTTGCAATACCGGCTTGAACTGACAAGCTTGACCTGAAGCGACCTGAAACAAAAAGTGAAATAGATTTGAGAGAGCAAGGTTGTTCAGGTTTGGACCAACGCACCATGGCACGTTTGATTTTCTTCAGTTTGCCTCAGGTGGTATCCTTGTCTATAACCTTTGTTTTGGCCCTCTAATATTTATTTAGTAGTAAACCCCTGAGTATGATATAAATATAAATCCCAAAATAAGGGTATAGGTAAGGGTACAGCCTGTGAACCTTTGATTGCTGCAGAACACCGCAGCATTGGTGATGAATGTGAGAGGTGTCAGGACAGACACCCAGAGGCTGTTGGAAGAGCTACCACAAGCTCAAAGCCGACAGCCAAGTTCAAATGCAGAACCGACTGAAGGAGTCTTGAGAATTCCACCAACGTACCAGGACTTCGAGAAGATCTCACTGCTCAACTTGGAGATCGGGTGGTGATCGAGACAGCAGATCACCAGGAACAACAAAAAGAGGAAGAAGAGGAGTCTGGTCATGATCCAGAGGATCAGACTAGTACCCAGGACAGAGCGAGGATGAAGCCTATGGTGATGCGGCTTTCCTCATGGACGACTACCGTTCCATCCTAGAGTATGAGAGAGAGCATGGACCACTGGTTAGCGCTACGAGCCATGGAGAAGATCGAGAAGCAGCGGGTGGTGCTGCTGGGGAACTACAACCAGAAGAAGAACCTCTGAGAGTTGGCGAAGCCTGAGCGAGGCTTACCTAGCTTGCGAGGTCAGCCGGCACCCACCAAAACTGTGAAGCGCCAGCTGAGGCGGGGTGTCAAGCTTTTAGAGTAGTTAGCATGGCCCCTGCAGTAAGGATGGCAAGCACATGACCACTGTGCATACCCGTAGCCCTTTTGGCTGAGAAAGGTGAGCGCTGCTTTTCAAATAGAGAAAGCGCAAGCGACGCGGTAACACTCTTTAGATGGGAGGGTTTTGGGTGGATATCTCGCTTGCACGACTAGTGCAACAATGTCAACGTGACAGCATTGATATTGCAGAGTGTTGGGAACGCCGAGTTGAATCTATGAAGAGGGGAGGCATCCGACCAGAGCATTCCCCAACTTGACAAAAAACTGCCTGTGCTGCGTCCTGGTGCGGGGGTCATCCTGGAAAGATTTAATGAAGCAAACCGTACGGCAGGTGAACTTAGTTGACACGATGTGACGGATGTATATGAGTCAAGCGAGCATTTGGCTTAAAACCGTGATGTCAGCTCACTTGCAGACATGTTGTCTTGAAATTGGCTTCAGACATAGGTCCAGTTGCAAATGATGCAGATGCCCAACCATGTTCTTCGCTTTTAATTTTCACGTCCCCCTCGGCCACCCTGGGAAAGCTCAGGTGGTCGGGGGGGGGGGGCAGACCCAAAGCCCGGCATCCGACCAGCATCCCCAACTTGACAAAACAGTGCTGCATCCTGGTGCGATGGTCATCTTGGAAAATTTTAAAACATTGTTCAACACTGATGCCTTAGGTTTGACAGTTGCAGGACTTTCCTGCAGTCCAAAACGGACACGAATGTTGGAGAGTCAAAATTGGCCAAGGATGTGAACATATATATACCGAGTGAATTTGAACATTGGCATAACTGAACATATGTTGTAGCCGTTCGGACGTGCGTTGCTTTGAAAAATTTAGTGAAGTGATTTTTGCATCGGCAGTGTTGGCAATCTTGACCGTCTTGGCCGCTGGTTGTTGTTGGAGGTGGTGGCAAAATTGTTTTGCCTTCTTGTTGATTTTTCTCGAAAAGGGAACTGTGCGGTACTTGGCACGGTTCAAGCGACTGTCCAGTGTGCTTACATCACAAAAAATTGTGGTTGAACAATTTTGAAGAAAAACTGTTGAAACAGGTGCAACAATTTTTGAAAATCACATGGGGAAATGCCTGATTTGGACAATTTTATCTGTTTTTCGTCCCTGATGAAACGCTGGCCCAATAAGTGGATCACGCAATATTTTTTGGCCCTGAAACAGTTGATTTTGTGATGCCTTTATGTCCAGCTGCGCTTCACTCGAACATTCAGTCACACTTCTTTGTTGTCAGTTTTTCATGTATCGGATTCGGATTCATGAGAAAATGATTATCGCCGTCTCATTGATTTTGTATATGCCAAGTCACCTCGGATGTCCTGCAGACCTTTTGACCAAGGCCGTCAAAAGTTCAGGCCTTGAGTCACTTGCACGCAGGCATAATTGCAATTTTGCGCACATGCACGCCGTGCTTCTGTGGAATGTGGCACTTTGCCCTTGTCATTAAACGTTGAAAATCCAGGTGGAATCCCTTCCATGCTGAATTATGACAACTGAAAATCGTTGATGATGGTCCCGGAAATAGGATTTGGCAACCAATGGAACATGTTCAGAGAAACAATACTCAAACGTGCTTTGTTATCAGAATGTGTTTGATTTCACCAAAACACCAACCAACACAGGACTGTAATCATTAAACATGACCGGGGTAAAAAAAAATGGTTACACAACTTGTGAACGAACACGCCGGGTTGGTTTGGCTGCGGCCATGGCGAAGAGTGATGCGCCACATTTCTTGGGCATCCCCATGTGCTTTGGCCTGAACATCGATGTGGTAAAATGATTCTGAACCCTGGATTTGGACGGTATTATTCAAAGTAGAGAAAAACCATTTTGTACTTCCACCGGTTTTTATGAGGGTATTGAAGTCTTGCGGTGGTTCGTTTTCCTAAATTAAGTGATTGTCAGAAAGCCAATCAATGGGGTGAACATTGCCATGCTGATGACTTGGGTTAAGCATCACACACCACAACTAGGAACCAAGGATCTGTGGTTTTTCTGCATGGTTCAAATTGTTTGCTTTGCGGGCACTTCAAATTCCTCATGATGATGCAAGGATATCAAAGAATTGGGGAACCCCAAAAACCACAACAAAATTCTCAGTAATGGCAACCCAGCGCCTCAGGAAATGGGTGTCTTTGCTGATGCTGGTTGCGCAAACTGTTAGTGTTGTCTTCGCAATGCGCCTTTCGCGGACGCTGGCAGTAGAAGGCGCCCGTGAATCCATCTGGTTGTGATTCAAAATGTTTCAGCCTTAGATAGACTGAACACGGTATCATATTTTTGCACACATGCATCCAGATCAGATGAAATCTGGTAGAGTTGAGGGAAAAATCCACTGCGCTCACCCGAAAACATGGACACTGCAGATATGTGGAAGTTGTAGATTCAGGGCTTTTCAATCCATGCCGGCCTTGACCAGTTCACAGCAATTTCCCAAGCATTTCCATTTTTTCAGCGGAATTTCCGCCAGTACAGCTGGCTGCTTCATGGTAATCCGGCAGGCCCCAGATACCTCAACACCACTGCCGTCTTCTTCTCTGAGGTTTGGGTGTTCGGAGCCGGGGATGGCAGGGTCGTTGTCCCGTCCCACAAAATACATCAAAATACCAGTGTACCACAGTGTACCTCAACTTTTTCAAACATGTTTGTTTTCCTGTCAGTCAAATCCAGTTGTTGAAATGGCCACTGAGAGGACGTCGAATGCCACCACCACGTGCATTCGATTCCGTGTCGCTGAATTTACTATTCAACTCCTGGGCCATATCCATCTCCATGAAACTTGCAATCTCAAAACAGATAATAAGAAACGAGGATCCTGATCGACCATAAATCCCAGATGGTTGCTTGGGATTGATGGGAATTCCCAGGAACAGATGATTCTCCTGTCTCCTGCCTTGAATATTGATTGATTTCTAATTGCTTTCATGCGTATGGATGGTTGGGATTCCGGATACATGGTAAACTTATCACATATGGTTGATCAGGAGTCGGGTAAATCCATATGGAGTGGTGGATCAGGAATGCGACACTGAACCAGTGGTTGGGGTTTCTCCCATGGTGTGACCACAGGTTAGCCATTTTTTCCGTGGGGGCAACGGGTCAAAGTGAAACACCCATCGGGGCAGTTACGATCCCATAGTCAGCCATAGTCTCATTAAAAGTCCATCAACTCCTCTGTTTGGACAAATCAAGTTGGGATGGAAACAGGGTGCAATGGGGTGGATGCCATGCTTGGGACTGACCCTGGAGGTCATGAAGCTGACCTGTAGCTTCATCTTCCTCAGCAATGAAATGGGAGATCCTGCTGCAGCAGTGAAGACGGTGAAGAGCACCTTCAGCAGGCGATAACTGGTGGTTCCAAATGGCTCTGAGAACAGGTGATTGAACCCCCCAAAATAGCTAATTTAACAGGGAAACTGAGGACTAACCTGTGGATTGGAACCCCAATATTTGTTTCTTTAGAACCCACCATGGGATGATGATCCAAATGGCGTGATGATCCTACTTGACTAGATGAAGTTTTTGGGGATGGGTGGCTCAAGCAGCAGCCAAGCGAGCAAATCGTTTAGAGATAGAAACCAAATTGCGGAATCTTATCCCATTTCAGGTAGGGCTTCGCGCAGCGACATCGAGTAGGTGGTCCATTTGATGTGACAAAACATGATGGCAGTGAAGACCCCCAGACCCGCAGATTGACTAGTCATTGTGAGTATCAACCATCCCATTTTGAGTACAGCAAAGACCCAAATACTTGACCAATCCCTATATCTCCAGTGCTCCAGTATTTTTTTTTCCAGCGCTGCAGGAGTGGTGTTGAGCTCTTAAAGGTCAGTGTGCCCTCACTGCTTTACACTGCCGGGAGCCTCGGGAACAGTCCCTGGTCGCCTTGGCTGGTCTTGCTGCAGTGAAACCATGTGAAGCCACCAAGCTTGGGTATAAACGACCAATGGTATTGTGGTGTTCACACACAAAAAGGGGGCTAGCGTTGGTGCGTTGGGCCCCTGTTGACCTAGACCCATGTCACTCCTTTTTTTGGCCCATATACAGAGCTTGTTCCGGGGAGTCTTCATGACTGTGGTTCCGATGGCGTGAAATGGATATCAGCAAGGCCCAATCGGTTCAATCTGTCCGAACTGAGGTGCAGAATAATCTCCTTTTTATCGCCTTGTCAAACCTCAGCGGGGCGGTCTACCAAGTGACCTACCAGCTGAAGATTCTCACCACAGCGGTGCTCAGCGTGATCATCCTGGGGAAGGCAATGGGGTCAGCTTCAGCGAACCACAGATGGAGGTTGGATTTTTGGTTCCTGAAATAGGAAGATTTGAAGACGACTCATGACTTTGGGTCCCAAGATTTTGATTCTTGCATACTCAAGTCTTAGACACATTTTCCATTGTTGGTTCAACTATATACATTAAGAACTATGTTTGAGGGTGTAATGTACTCTCATCTGAAAAGGGTGATTCGAGAAGATTCAAAATGGGACATACACACACAATCTCACACAACAAACAACAATTATTGGGATTTCACCATCCAAGAGGATGTTCGCCACTGAAACCAGGTGTTCCCATGGCGACCAGGCATTAGGCACCACCAAGTGGTGCTCCTTGCTGATCCTGACCACAGGGGTTGCGCTGATCCAGATGCCCAGGGGTGAGGTCAAGGCAGGGTGTGGTGGGGCAGGTGGGGAGTTCACCAGGGGACTGTGTAGAAACAGTTCCATTTTAGTGGACTCAATGGCTGAACCTATGCACAGTTTGGAGACATTCGGTTGGTTTGCCTGTGGTGGGATGACCATGCCGCGTCAGAGCACATGTAAGAGGGTGACGCCAAGTGCTGACACAATTGTTATATGTTGTGTCTTTTTTGTCAACACTGGATTCAAAGAGACATCATTTTTTCAGCTGGGACTGGACTTTCTGGTGGAACCTATGTTGCTTTCAGTCCCATTGAGGAAGTGCATGGCGACCCCATGGTGGGCCTTGCTGCAGTTCTTTCGGCATGCTTTACCAGCGGGTTTCTTGGCGCAGCACCAACAGTACCCAGTGCACCCGAGATGAAATGCCCATGCGATGCTTTGGCTTGAGGTTAGCAGGTGTCTACCTGGAAAAGATCCTCAAGCAAACCGACTCATCAATTTGGATGAGGAGTCTTCGCCGAACGTTTCAATTTCTTTAAGGATGACAAAGATGATCCAGAAAGGGTTGATCTCATGAATTGGTAATTAGTCCAACAATAGGAAGAGCCCCTTTCTTGGAGAGAATCCGGCCTTTCCTATTCCCAACTTCCATATATGGAAACATTACGAAACATTGTTGTCCAGGGTGTCGCGTTTGCTCCAGGAACATCCAGCTAGCCTTCTTCGGTGGTATCCTGGCCTTCGCTGGGTGCTTCCTTCAGGATGGCGCGAAAATCGCGCAGAACGGCTTCATGCAAGGCTTGGCTCCAGGGATGCTGTGATACTTGTGAAGGCTGAAGTGGCTTTGGCAATGGCTCAAGGCCTTCCAATTTTTGGATATCTGAGTTTGACACATCCCTGAGTTGCGTGGAATTGAGGGTTCAGTATGGTGAGACATATCCAAGTAGCGCTGCGCGAAGATGCTTTCAGTCTGACATGGATAGCTGGTTTGATGACAAGGCTATTCAATGCTGGTTTGGGCTGTGATTGCTCTACAGGCAAGGGACTGGGTGTTGCTGTGTGCAGGGATGGGTGGTACTTGTGAGGTCAGATAATTTTGATTTCTGGATACCTACTTCAACCCCCGCATGCGCTCATTATCCAAGGATGGATTCTGAGAGAAATCAACAGCAACGGGGACCTTATAATCTTCAACCAAGGCGATCGGAGGCCTCGTTGTGGCAGCAGTGCTCAAATATGCGGACAATATCCTGAAGTGCTTCGGGAATGCCCTGTCAATCGCCCCTTGCCATTCAGTTTCACATTGGGATGGTTATGATGAGACCAGCAGGCTGGTGTCATGCGATTCTAAGCAGGTTTGGAGCATAGGTTCCGTTTTAGGAACATCAAATTTGTCCCAAAAGTTTGGGGATTTCGGGGACCCCTGAAACCTTTGCGTTCAGCTGTGCCTAAGGTCATCAGCTGTTTGATGTCCTCTGTGCTGCTGCAGGATATGGTGTTAGTCATTTCAAAGCGATGTCCATGTACCAAACGTTCTGCACATGTCATGCATCACATCAAACAGAGTGTTTTCCTACTTAAGAAGTCGTCTTGCTTTCCTTCACTCTGTATTTCTCCAAAGGTTTTAGTCTGCTAGCCAACCCTTTTTCTTCTGTTGTTTCTGGGTGGGTGATGAAAGACTCTTGGTGAAGCTTGATGAAAACCGTTGTGATGAAGACCCATTTTCCCAAGTAAGATCTTGAAGCTTCGTGCAGGAGTTCCAACCGGACATGCTCTTCGTGCTTGGCACGCTTTGTGTGCTGGTGGCGACTACCCTGTACAGTGTCTTAGTAGCACCAAGGCTTTCTTGCAGAAGCCTGTGCAGGATGGGGTTCCATAGCTGGGAAACGGATATAGTCTAACAGTCATGCTTTGTCATGGTTGTGTAGGGGTCCCTGTAGATGTTTCCTTTATAAACATTAAGCATATTAAGCTTTTTGTGGATTCAACGAGTGGTCCAGCACGAAGAAACGCAAGAGAAAAGACTTACACATCTGGTGAATCACACCGCAGTTACCAACGATGGCACTAGAAACCATGCAAGTTGTTGAAGCATCATCACAATTCAGACACATGAGAGAATGCTTCTCAGGGCTTCAGCGATCATTGGCTGCGAACACATCTTCTAGGAAGTTTGATGTGGCGCTCATCATTCCAGTAAGTATTTCCTAGCGCGCTCCCTTTTGCTGTCGGCCGGGTCGGCGGAGATATCATCATCCGAACCCATCCCCATATATATATATATATATATATACAGATATGTCTATAGCTGTTTAGGACTGTGTGTGTGTATATATATATATATACATATATATATATATATGTATATATATATATATAGGGTGAAGGCTTGGGGTTCCCCGGACCGCGATGCAGGTGCAAGTTGTACTTTCTGAGAAAATGTCATTTTTTACTGTATTTTACAGCATTTCGTGGTTCTCCATGAATTAGACATTTCAGGGAAGACATCCATATCGCGGACAACATGTTCCAGGTATGTTGGAATGAAATTTAGGAAGTTGATGATCTTTTTTGTTTGATGTTCAAGGGGTTGGTTGTTAAAACCATTGTAAATGAGCATTCACAGATTTTGTCATCATTTTTTGAAGAGAGCAAAGCGTCATAATTCATTGGAGAACCATGGGCGAAATGCACATTGCCTTTTTCTCAGCAGGTCCACAACGGCGTCTTGAAGCTCTTAGCAGGAGGCAAAGCACCATTCACTTTGTGACGGTGACACCGTAAAGCTGCAAGGACAGACTGAAGACCAGGATTTCTGTGAATATAGAATGCGGACAAAATGTTACGATGTTCCAAATGTTACGATGTTCCAAAGAGTCTTTGGCTCCACCCAACTGTGCCAGTCTTCTTAGTTGCTGTTTCCCAACTTTCACGAAGCTTTCGGCGACGTGCCAACATCTTCAACCTAACAACATCTTCAACGTACCAACAGCTTCAACGTACCAACATCTTCAACGTTGCAACATCTTCAACGTAGCAACATCTTCAACGTAACAACATGACGTCACGAAAGGTAGCTCCAGGGGGGCTACCTTGAGTTTTACTTTACGAAGTAAAGGGGAGGGTGGCCAGCCCCGTTGCCTGATTATTCAGGAGGTTGCTNTCACGAAAGGTAGCTCCAGGGGGGCTACCTTGAGTTTTACTTTACGAAGTAAAGGGGAGGGTGGCCAGCCCCGTTGCCTGATTATTCAGGAGGTTGCTGTTCATTTTAGACCCCCCCCNCCCACCCCCCCCCTTTCTGTATACCTGTATGCTACACCTATATTTTACATGTCAAGACCAGGGGTTCCTCCAAGCACCGGGGAACCCCAAGCCTTGACCCTATATATATATATATTTATACACACATTATATTATGTTTATATTCACATAATGACATAATGTATTCCATGTATATCAAGTTGATCCATCCCAAACACTGCCCTCCGTAGGAGACCCTTCCCATGAGGATTTCATTCTCCCTCGCCGCTGCACAGCCTGCGCGGCGCAGCCCGAGGCCTTGGTGTGCCCAACAGCGTCCTTCGACTCATCACCAGCGACAAGGCGAAAGTGGAAGATGCTTTCGCCAAAGTTTGAGGCTGGACCTGGACCATTGTAAGTGGAATACTATATGAATAAATATTATATGTGTAGAAATTATTTATATATTTATATATGTATAAATGATAAACACTGTATATTATACATATGTACATGTATAGATATTTGGGGACAAACTAGAGTCATATTTACCAGGCACAAAGTTGGGTTTAGTAATTTGGCTGCAGATGCAGATGAGCACCTGGGAGGTGGGAAGAATGGCAACAATTGTAGACCTTGAATCTGATTGCAGGCAACTGGTTGGGAAACTATAGAACACTCTCCCAGTGGGATTTTCCAAAATTCTCAATGTAAGAATACAGATCTTAGATCTCCAGGTGACATTCTTCACATTCGAAGTGCAATACATTATAGTACACATTCTTGGCAAATTCTCTGGGATGTTTTAACATTTGCCCTCACCTAAGCCCCTGGTGGTAAGGAGCTTCCATGGTTCCTCGGCGGTGACTGGGATGATCAGGATCTCCCACTTGGAAAGGCCGATGGAGAGGACGCTGCTTTGCAGCACGTGGCCACAGCGCTGCGCCATGGATTGAAAAAGGATGCGGCGTGTGAAGCCGAGGGGAAAGCCGCAGAATTCTTCACAGATGGGGATCAGTTGGCACCAAATTCATCGGATACAGAAACCGCCCTGGCTTGGGAAACCACACACTACTTGCTGCTTGGAACTGTCAATAAAGCGTTGGCACAGTTTGGGATGGGTCAATCCTGTTTATACGGATAATATAAGAGTGGTCACATGCTTCGTAGATTGAGCTGATCGTGTGTCCACGGATTAGACCTGAAGAAATGAATCAAATCTTCCATGCAAACCACCCGTACTCGAGAAGGAACTCACATTAATATGGGAACCCAATCGTGTCTATACTCGCGAAAAAAGGGTCAATGAAATTGATTGAAATTGGATTTGATTATGCTGTATCCGGTTCTTTGTTACCGTGAGCCCTGGCTCCTGAGCAATTTACGGCTGAAATCTAGTTGCTCACGGTAGCTTTGTGCCCGGTTGCGTCTCATGGCCCGCAAAGTGAAGGTGCCGTTACTCAAGTCAGCGGTTGTTTTGGTATTGCGTGTATTGCATTACCTCGTGGAAGGTTTGGAGGGTTTGATTTAGCACGGCTTGGTTTTTGAAGTATACTATCCATCCAAACAGGACTGACCCTTCCCAAAATTTGCCAACGCTTTAACGACAAAAATGACCAGCCAACCTGTGTGGGTTGTGCACCTCAAACTTGGGCCATTCTTAGTGTCCGGTTCTTCGTTAACAACTTGAATTTCTCAGGAAACCAGCCAAATCAGCGTGCGATAGCCCTGGCCCCTGAGCAATTTGCAGCTGAAATCTAGTTGCTCTGTGCCCGATTCCGTCTCATGGCCCGCAATGTTGTGTGTGAAAGAGTTTGTGTGAAAGAGTGGTGTGTGAAAGAGTGGTGTGTGACAAAGTTGTGGGTGACAATGTTGTGTGCGAAAGAGTTGTGTCTGAAAGAGTCGGGAGCGAAAAAGTCTTGCGCGAAAGAGTTGTGAGTGAAAGAGTTATATATGACAGAGTTGTGTGTGTGTGTGTGTGTGGGGGCAACCCCTGTACCAAAGGGCTATAATCAGATTTACCCCGGTGTCCAAGTTTTAACTATTCACCCGCAGGGGGCGACANTCTGAAAGAACTATGAGTCCAAAAGCCAAAAGCAAAAAGAAAAAAGAACAAAGACAAAGAATCCAGTTTTTCCTCGTATTTTCCATCTTTGTACAGCCTTTGCCGCTAGAGTGCCACTGCTCCCCGTGTACAGT
>BGPT01000526.1:42337-98018 GCA_003297045.1 Symbiodinium sp. clade C Y103 | reverse complement strand
AACTGCAATGGGTAAAACCTAGGAATTAGGTAGCTAGATAGCTAGGCAGTTCACTAGGTAGAGATGGCATGACATGAGTTCATGACCGCAGCCCCTTTTTGCACACCCGTGCAGTCAAGGAAGGAAAAAGGTGCCACTTGCTGTGGTGTCACGTAACTTGCGGGGAATAGGAACTGAGCCCAATACACGCTGACCACTACCATCTCGGTTTTTGCAATACTAGTGGGGCCCTCTTTTGAGCCTTTGGCAAGTATTTTGATGATCCGCAGGACAGATTTGTTCATACCCACCGCTCTTCCGTTTTCATCATGCCGTTCTTGGGTGATAGATGTTGGGAGATTTGTTGTCTGCTGGCCCACTCAGATCTTGCCACTTTGGTGGAATGAGCGACCGGTTGACAGAGAAGTGTCTGCCACTCAGTGTTCAGCATTGCCTGAAAACATTGCCATGCACAGATCAACTCCAGGAACCCAAACTGCAACTTCAAACCTGTTCACGATACCCCGCGAGTACCCACCCAAAGTTTTGAAATTTGGCCCCCAAGCCTGGGACTTTTGAGTCTGGTTTCATGTGCCAGGGAAAGATTGTTGGGACACTGGTGGGATGAAACAACAAGGTTCGCCTTGGCAATCTTCATGTCTCACGTGCTGGGTCATCTGGCCAGGAAACATGTCAAAAAACCAGCTTTGGTGAAAGGCGCCAATTAAGGTTTCCCAGCCCTGGCGCATTCAAGATAACTACCCTCCACAACTAGAAACTCGCCAATGAAATGCGATTTGTAAGCGCAACGTGCCAAAAAAACCAAATCTGAAAAATGTGATGTGAAACCTTGCATGTTTTCAAACGCGCGACACCATCTTCAAAATTTTCAAGCACCATGAATTGTAGCTGTTATTTTTTTTGCGAGATCGTTAATGTTTTTCGCGCTGATCTGTCAAGGGTTTTTACACGAAGTGGAGAACACTTTCTAGGAATGCGACGAAAACAGTTTCCGAAAAAGGTGGTTTGAGGAAACATCCAGAGTTTGTTGAGCGTATGTTCCCCCAATGAGAAAAAAACGGAGCTGCCGAGAGTTTGCGGTGTGGTCATTTGGCGACATGTTGTCTTTTGAATGTTTCTTCGGATTGCAGTTGCATGACTCACTAGAATCTAGAAATCGCATTGTTTTTTTGGGATGTGCCGTCAAAACCCATTTGGTTTTTGTGGTGGTCGGCCGGATCGCATTTTTTGGCGATGATCATTCGAACCGTTTTTTGCGCATTCTTTGTGCAACAGTTCCGTGACATGAATCTTTCAATGCATATTTTGAACTTAATTTTTCATTGTGCAATCGTCAAAATTTGGTTCCAAGCGCCTTGTTTTTGTTTCCACTGTGTCAGACGCAATTGTGTTGCATTGTGCTGATGCGGCCACACGTCAGTCGCATTCTTCCCAAGTAATTAGAGTTTTGGCGCTGCCAGCCCCCAAATTTGGGAATACTTTTTGGTGTTGGTCATCCATTTGGCCAGCTGGGTTTCCATGCGTGTTGGCTGATGTTGCAGGCGGTGCAAAAAATATGTTGTTCCAAAGAATTCAGCTAATTTTTTTCTTTAAACACAGCTTCATGGCCTGTTGGAAAGGTGTAGCAATATTCACAAATTCTGGGCGTGGCTGCAAGGCGGGGTCTTGATGCAAGTGCTGTTGGGAAGGCGTATCGTCTAGCAAATCCAAAGAAATGCCTTTGACATGACGATGGGCGAAAGGGAAAAGTAATCTTTGCAGATGGGAAAAAAACGCCACACGTACAGGACAGCTAGAATCTTGAAACATGACCAAATTTGGACATGCACTTTTGAGGTTGCAATTAAATTAAAATGGCCTCATAGAGCGCACCTGACTTAGGAAACTGCAATCGTAGCAAACCAGTGGGCACGGAATTTTCACCCATTGTTTGCCAGCAACTTTCACTTGCTAGTCATGTGTACGCTACAGATTCGCCCCGCGGAAAGTGCTATAAACGCGAGGCGACGGTCGTTCCAATCGTTTTGGTGTTTCACTCACACCCCTCGCAAAAAGACTCAGTTGTGGAACCGCTCAGCTGCTCAGCTGTTCAGGCTTTTCTGAATTTCCTGTGGCAGGATGTTTTTTTGAATCCGGCCGACTGGTTGTGTGGCTCAAGCACGACATCACTCAAATGGCTGAACAGCATTGCACCAAACCCTGCAGTCCATGGCATGCACGGCAGCTTGAAACAAAAATATTTGAATTCAGCGTTTTTCATCGCCATGTCAGCAAAATCCGCTTGTTCCTTTGCCTTGTTGCACCTTGTCTCTGCAAATTGGATTTTTTTTGGGTGTTTTGTTCTGTTGTGTTCATCAAATCTTCGTCAACACCTTGCCATGAACGAACTACAGTAACCATGAAAGCTAGATTGAAAACCAGATCAAGTGAAGGAGCAAACAAACCAAACATCTATATATCAATGGAACTGGAACATCCCCCGTTTATGGATGATTGTACCATTCAAACCTCCATTCATAAAGCAATTCCTCCAACCATGTTTGATTGGTGAAGGGTATTCGTACTGATGGGTGGAAACCAGTTGTGAAATCGACCGAAATCAACTCCCCAAACCCGCTGGTCCCTGACTCAGGTTGCCTTCGTTGTTCCTCAACGGCTGCGCAGATGCATCTGCAGTGTTGCCAGAACCATGTGCACACCCTGATGCATCCATTCATAGTCGCTGGGTGGCATTTCCAAAAATTCTAATTCCTGTTTCAGTGTGCAAACCTAGCAAAACTTTTAGACAAAAAAACTCTACTGTTGTGTTCCCTGACTGAAAGACCTAAAATGTGGCAGAACATACATATTCAAAGGATTTCGATAGTGTCTATATTCGGGGTCATGGTCATTCGGGACGCTCTTCACAGGTTGTAGGTTGCAAACATCATGGTTTGATATCTGGGTTTTCTTCCCAATCCATGTAAAGAGAATTTGAATGAAACTCACACTGCGGTTAAGGGTGCTTTTGTCAGCTGTGCCCAATGTTACATTCCAGTTGTTTTTTTTGTGATTGTGCGTTTCAAGAAACCCATCCATCTATGGCGAAAAACCGCAACATCCACTGTTTGGGAGAAAACTGAGAAAACATGCATGTCAAGACTGCTTACCACTTACCAGCTAAAGTTAGCACAAATGTTTGGCATGAGGATCAACCCATCCTTAAAATTTGGGCAACAGTTTCAGTTTCCTCATTTCTGAGTACATATTATTCCAAAGTTGGAAACAAGGTTCGCCTGAGGCAAGCGCCTTGCTTCCCACAGCGAAATTGGTGTTTGGACAGAGGTCCAAGCAAATCCTATGGTTCGGAACATCATGTTCCCATATCAAATGGCGAACTCAGCTATACCCCATTGCTCGACGAACCCGTTGGGGAATCCCTTTCAGCCAACATGAAGCTATGCAGAGTCGTGGTGAATAAAGAGGTAAACACGGAATTGGTTTTGGAACTTGAAATTGGCAGCAGTGCAACTGCGGGGACACTTGAAGGATCATCCCGGGAATCATCCCTCATAGCTTCTGCTTCCAGTGAAGAAGTCCCTTCCAACCAGTTGGCAAGCGGAATTGGATACTCGCAGGTACCATCAGATATCCCCAAATTATGGCCATTTCAAGTGGGAAAATGATGATCAATCAGGGGGTTTTTGACAAACCCGGCTGAAAATGACCTTGGGAACTCAGGTGATGATCCCAAAGCGGAGGTCTACTTCGGTTGTGGCTGCTTCTGGCACGTGCAGCACGAGTTTGTGTGCGGAGCCCAGCGACAGATCGGACGGATGAAAAGCCTCTTTGTGCCAAAGGGAAAAAAAAATGGGGAAAGGTTGAAAGATTAAAAAAGTTTCCCAACTTTTCCCAATTTTTTTGGGAGTGACATAGACAGGAGAGACGTCCTCAATGTGTTGGCCTCACTGCGCCGCTGCCTGCGCAGGGTGGAGGAGATGACCAAATTGTGTCGCACCGGCAGTCTGAAGCTCAATTGGGACTAGCTGACTTGTGCTGTCACCTTCGTCTTGGGCCAGATTGCTGAACATAGGATAATTCAAGCTGCCAAATGCTCTCTGAACGAGAATTGTGTTGAGGGTTTCTAGTTGACACTCAATCTGTGTGTTGGTGGATGGTTAGGCTCTAGTTTGACCATTTGACTCAAGTGAATTTGCTCTCAAAGTGTTTTTTCTTGATTCAGATTTCCGCATTGTGTCTCGGTATATGTACAATTGTGTATATCCCATATACTTGTCGACCTGTCTACTGAACTATTCGATAGTTAGTTGATTGCAGCATTTCTTCTGAATCCTCATAGACTCAAGTTCTTGGGATGGCCCAGCAATCAGAATCTGGGAGGAACTGTGTATCAACTCGGTTGACGTACAGATGGATTGACTACCATTTTTATGGGACACAACCATCCCATTCAGAGAATAGCCAATGACTTGACACATGTCACATATCCAATGATTGAAGGAGTTGTCGTTTTCATCTTTGCTGCAAACACAAGACCATGGACGACCACCACGTTTGAGATGAATTATTTCTATTCCACATGTCCACATGCTAATGCTTAAAAAGTGCTACATTTCCTTCCAAAATTTGGCTGTATCCTCATAATTTATGAAAACATGCCTATCTGCCTATCCCATTAGTTGGCCCCCAAAACCTTAAGAAGGGAACATCATCCACTTGGTATTTTTTTTTCACCCCGTTGAACAAGTCCCGGATTTCTATGTTATCCCTTTATCACTGGGATGAGATACACCTACAAACACTCACAAGTTGCTAGGGTGATTCTCCCAGATTCTCCGACCCAGTTTCTCCGTCCCAAGTATTTTTCGGCGTTGTGAGGTGACCTTACTGCCCGCACTGCCTATGCCGGCGGAACCCATACACAGGGAGGTCTCGAGGGGCGCCGAATCAAACATACACCCGACGGATTTGTTGATTTGGGGGGTTCCATAGTCGTGGGGGTACCACCAATAGCTGGATGGTTTATTTCATGGAACATCCTATCAAAATGGATGATTTGGGGGTAAGCCTATGACTTGCGAAATCCCCATTTGCTGATTTTCAGTAGGTCTGCTTCTGGAACTCGAGACAAAGAAACACATTCCTCCAACATCCTGCCGCATGCAACGACCGAAATGCATCCGAGTCTGCAAATTGCTCTGGATCCAGGCCTGGTGTGTTATCACAACTCCATGGGCAAGGCAGGATTTGCTAGCTGATCAATTTCATGTTGGCGTGTCCATCGAGCAAATTAGGGGATTTTCTGACTTACTGTATAGCAATCCCCACATTGAAAAGTTGGAAACCTGGAAATTATGGGAAAACCATCATTTGTACCTTCTTCAAGAAACTTTCCTATTTTTGTAGGGACTCCTATACACCAAAACCTCCCCTTTTTGCTGTTCTAATCCTCTCTGCACATGAGTAGCTTCACGATGACCTCGCTTGGCCATGGAAGCGCAGGCAGACTACGGACAGCTTGGCCACTCAGAAGTCGTTTCAATGAACGTGCCCGGCAGCCTAGAGAGCTGACCATAGAATGAACCGACCCAAAGTCTAAAATGAAACCTTGAACAAGGGATTAGCAAACCACCAAGGGAATGTTTCCACAAACACTTCCCAAGATACGTGTCTGTGCCCAAAATGTTGAGGGTCGCTCACTTGGTTTTTCTGCTCATTTTGAAGCGGACTTTCAGGGGAGGCCCTATCCACAAGTCAAGCGAGCAGTGTCAAAAATCGCTGTTGGTCGAGGCTTAGTAGTAGGGTAGTGTCACCGACTGATTAAAACCATGAAAATGACCCCACGAATCGCCACACAGCTCTTTACGCTACTAAGCCGCTACTACATACCACGACGTCTTTCCCAGCTGTTCAACCGCGGAGTGCAACTGTACTCAATACGAACAAACCCGGGGGAATCCATCCCGTCCTCGGTATCTTTTTCCGAAACGAGCCCAGGCCCGTTTCGGCTTTCAGCAGCTTTGCCAAGAAATTCTGGGAGGTGTGCCCCAAAGGACCCACGGGACGCTGTTCAGGCCACGGTTAGGATGGACGCTCCCATCACCTTGGAGAAATGTGAGAACTTTGGTTTTTGAATCATCCACTTCGATCAGCAGATCCAATCCAAGCGAATTGGCCCAAAGCGGCACCTGGAACTACCAGCTGCTTGGAGGATCACCCCACGAATTGTAACTTGCGAGTTTTTTTTGGGGGATTATACCAGTATACCACAGGATATATGACTAGGGGACTGGTTCATGAGGGTTATGAACAAGTTCCTAAGTAGCATGATCCTTGCAAAATGACCAAACCTCCAGTTGGGTGCGCAACTGGGGGTTATTAATACAGCCATGGTTGCAACCGCAAACAACATGGGATTATGCCGATGGATCAGCACCTACATGTATATTTCCGGGATGAACATCCATAAGCAACAGCTATTTGGATCTGAACAGAAGGCCTAGCTATGTTTTGACACATTTTCATATAACATCATATAACCAGAGAATACCAGATATATCCCCTACAATCACGGCCATCCTGATGATTCTGGCCATATTGGTTACCCATCTGACTCCCCATCGTGCAACGGTCCGCCGCATGGCACAGATCTCACCACCAGGAGTGAGGCGCGACGTCCAGGATGTGGGAGGCGAGTATCGCTCGGTCACTTGGCGAGCTGAGGATCAATTGCCAGTGAGATAAGTTATAGATAGTTATAAAGATTATATTAAAATCTATAAATCAATTATAACTGAGATAGTTCTAGGATGTTATAGTCATAGTTATAAAGATCAAGAAACATAGAAGTCATAATGAGTTATATATCATTATATTGATTTATAGATGTATAATGGATGACTTATATTTAAAATAATAGTATTTAGATAGCTAGATAAAAGATAAGTGAACAGTTAATAGATGATAGATAATTTGGATATAGAAAAAAGATAAGCCAACTGCTTTTGTTGGAAGATGATCGCTATGTCACAGATTAGTACTGACAACCAGCAAAATTTCAATACACAATCTAAGTGATTGCTTTTTGCTGGAAGTTGGATTTCGAAGTTAACGGCATTCTAATGAGATAGTAGAGAATACTGAGTAGCAACTAAGTAGCAACAGCAACAACATTAGTAATCATCAAAATGGTTATAATGATAACAGCAACAATGATGATAAATTGGGTTGATAATTTTCAGGAGCTAAGGTTTCTTTCTTTGATCTTTGATAGGGCTCTTTTGGCGGCGCATCATTTTCATGGCCTCAAATCAGCCTGTTTCGCCCTTGATGCAGCTGGGGAGGTATCCAGATTTATCACGAAACAGTATCTGTGGATTTGTTTCCACAACAAGAAGAGGGTCATACTCCTGACGTTCTGCAGTGGCATATTTTATCCGCCTTTTGTTGTGAGCGCAATAATTCCCAACTTACCAAACCGGTTCAAGCACACATTGGTTTGTCCCAAAATGGGTTGGTACCCCTGTTCGAAGCAATTTTACAGGGCAAAGGAATTTCTCAATTACTGGGATTGGGGGTCCTCCCTACATTTTTTGAGACAGACCCGGGAATGGGTCACGCCCCCAGGTTCCCAAAAAAGGCAGATCCCCATTCACAGGTTCCGAACCAGGATACCCTCTGGTAAACCAACATAGCTATGGAAAATCACCATTTTTCATGGGAAAATCCACTATAAATGGTCCATTTTCAATAGCTATGTTAGTTTACCAGAGGGTAATCAGGCTTTCGCCTCAGGTGGTGGGGCTTCCAGGTGGCATCCACTCGTCCCTGATGCCTGAGCTGCGCGCTGCTGCGACAGCGAAGCTGGTTGAGGGCAAAGGCTGGGGGAAGCATCAAGAGATGATGGAGAACCAACCAGAAACTGAGATTTGATGTTTGATTTGTTTATTTTATGGGATTTAATGGGATTATATATATATATTACGAGTGATAGTATATATATATATATATACACATTCAAATAGGGCTTTTAGAGGTTTTACCATTGATGGGATTTGACGGGGATTAATATTGGACTATGACTGGGATGTAATATCGGAATATTGATGGAATATTGGTTTATACCATCTGGCAATCAAACATGGCTGGCTGAGAAATCCCCAAACTGTTTATGGAGGTATAGTTGGGATAATCGGCAAGAAATGGGGCACTTTGTCTGAAAATCTAGCGGAAAACCCCTAAATCTACTGCTGCATCGTCGTATTCCGAATTCATGTGGCCAATTTGGGGGTATGTCCCGTTTTCACTTGCACTCCTTATGACTTCACCAAACACAAACTTGGGCTGGGCTGAAGTACCAACCACAGTAGGGATGTAGTGGGATATTTTATGGGATATTTGATGAGATTTATAACCAACAAGGGTTGGCTCTTTTCAGAGAAAGATATGTTTGTAAGATTTGCAGATGCAAAGAAGTTGATTGGGTCAAGACTCACTCAATTGTCCGAACTTCCTTTTTGGTATGTGAAGCCAAGGACATGAGGCGTCTGAAATGATCCATACTTGAGAAAGGATGGGTGAAGTTTGAGACTTGTTGGTTTTCTGAGATCTGGTATCCTTCTCTTGGAGACCCGAAGCTGGTTCACATAAATCTCTGAATGTACGTTCTATTTGATATGTGACTACTGACTTGGTGAATCTTCAAATTTGGGACCCCAAAGAAATTGCCAGAGCTCTTGAACTTGCTCAACAAACGTCCGGACTTGGCATTTGTCGAAGGCAAGCAGAACAGGAACCCCCATGTGTCGAGGCAACGACGCAGATACCTTGGGCACTGACAGCGTCTTGGTCTATGACACCACGAAGTTCCCTGCTCATGTGGTGGCTCGGCTGGTCATTTTCTGTCTGATCCGTTGGCTTCTCGTTGTTTCTCATGTCTCTAGTGTACAATCTAGTCTTTTGGGGTATCGAATCCGGACCAAACCCAACCTGAAGGCAGCAGTGTTTTTTATTGTTTTTGCGAGGTTGATGCTAAGCATGCTCAAGACGAGTTGTTGGTCAATGTCCTGATTGAACATGTATCACCATCCTGAAGTGGAGGTTCCACATTTCTTCTAAATCTTGGATCGTTCGGATCGTTTGTCACCATTGGGAATGGAACCGATCATGACACTGGCAGTTGATATGACTTTTGCCAAGGCTGAGAAGTATCATCAGTTCCACGATGATATGTTGGATCAGTACGGCAGCGCCTATCACGCCCTGCGGCAGTTTGCGGACAAGACGCAGTGCCCAGGAGATCAGTCGTCTTGGCCGTTTTTCATCAGCTGAAGGCGAGCAGGTGGATGGTGGAGTGCCGCAAAGATTCGAGGCACTGAGACAAATTGTGGGTCTGAAAATGGACCAAGCGCGAAATCCCATGGCTCCCTATTAAAACTTGCTATTCTGGGGGTACAGACTGTTTTTGGACACACCTTCTGGTACAACAGTAAGTACCGGTACGTAGCATGTTGCTTCTGAAGCAACTGCCCTTAGCACTTGCAACGTTGCAAGCGCACAGACTTTTCGGCCGCGGAATGACATTTGAACAGATCTGCCGGCCCCGAAGAAAGTGGCGCAGGCTGAGGTTGTGTTGAAGGGTGGTTTCGGACCTTATCAGATGACACAGGTCTGGCATGTAAAGAAACTAATGGCTGATGGCTAAGATGGTTTGATATGGGCTGGGCATATTGTGTAGAAGGCACTCGTACAGACTTGTGGCATTTGATTTTTGAGGCCGCAGAAGTCTCTGTATTTGAGGGAGCTCCCATGGTTGGATTGGATCTACTGGATCCACCGGGCCATCCGATGCCATTTCCTTGCCTTTGGGCCAGAAGAGGGGTACTCCCATGGTTCAAAAAGAGATGAGACATGTATCAAATCCAAACATATCCTCCCCAATCTTTCGGAATTCAAGACCTTTCCATATTGAGAGTGACACCTCTACAGCAAACCACCTGCAGCCAACTAGATGTATATTTCCTGGACCAACTCGGGCCTTAATGAGGAGGTCAGGAGAAAGACCCAGCTGAAGTTGTGATCATTTAGAAGTCACGGAAGAGCGACGACGCCATGGGAAAGTCACCGCAGCAGTGGCAAACAGAGGCTGGAGATATTTTGCGCAACTGATGAATCATGAAAGTCTTGCTTTGGGTATGTCAGGCTACAGTGGGTGCTTATGGATGCTCCAAATTTCACCAAAATGGTCGGTTGTTAGGAGGCGAAACCAGTTGCTCCTGAAATCCAACCGGTTTTTGCCGTAATCCTACAAACTTGCTGGAACGTGGCAAGCCATGGGACGGTTTTCACGCCACAGCTTTGGAATAATCAAGAAGTGACAAGAATGAGCAAACAGTTTGGTTGGGTTCACTTGAGGTGGCATGCAAACTGCACCTGAGTATGGCAAGATTTGGGTAGGTAGCCAATCAACATTCAGCATCATTTCCTTCAAATCTTTGGCAGTGTCCCAGTTGAACAACACCAATTGGGGGAATCATCTATAAGCATGTTCAAATTTGCTCATTTTGACATCTAGCAAGTCCCACTGTAGCCATCTCTGGCCGGGTGAATCCTGTCATGGCGAAAGTGCAGATCATGACCAGCTGGACCCGTCTCTTTGCTGCACATCTGGGATGTGGAACAAAGCAATCTGAAAGTGACCGTGATCTGAATCCGGGTGTTTCTCACAATTTCCGATGTCCCAAAACTGTTGCCTTTTCCTATTGACCCAATTACTCGGATGATTTTGGGGTCCAAGGTCTGAATACAAGGGATTTCCAGGACTCGCCTTGCCGAGGAACCTCCAAAACTGCGCCTGGTACCATGGGGGCTGGCTATGCCTTCCTAACCGGGCCTCCAACCCAGGGGCACGTGCCTGTGCCTGGAAGCTCCTCGCATACCGAGGCCTTGCTGCAAGCAACTTGGTGCGGTGAAGGACAGAAGAAATTCTGGGGGAGCCAAGGGCACTGGGGATACAATAAACAAGGGAATCTGTGGATTTCGCCAATCAAACGGTTGGGTTTTGTTCAACTACGACTTTCTTTTTTAAATGGATCCCTTGTATGACAAATGGGATCGCGATATATTTAATATAGTATTGTCCTAATCTTAATTCCCAAGAGTACAGTGACTGTTCGGTTTCAATCTCTGGGTCTGGGAGCGGATGGGTGGCTGAACCACCGACCCAGAGCAACGGGGTTTGTTTCTTTTGGAAAGGAAGAGCAACAGAGGTGGATTTGAAAACGAGATCTTCTGTGAGGGGGATCATGATGATTCATTGTGTATTTTTTGGTGGTTTTAATGCCAGTTTGGATGAGAGGATCTTGACATCATTTTTGCATAGGCACGGGATACAAACCACGCCCTCGATCGACCTTCGGCCGAGGCATTGGCAGAGGTCTTGGCGCCAATTTCCCGAAGGATGTGGAGCTCGAAGTGGAGCTGACCCACCTTTTGTGGGTACTAACTTGCAATCATTTTGGCAAGGCACCAGTGGCTTTGAAGAAGGCGGTGGACTTCTTGGAACCTTTGTTGGGCAGGTTGGTTTCGAAGAAGGTGGTTGCCCTAGTGAAGGAAGGCTTGTTGAGGCGGCGGGCCAACACGAGCTTCACAATGTGTCACGATGCAGGGCGCTACATGACGAAGGAGAACTCAAGGATGAGACCTCCAGGGGAGGTTGCAGCCATGACGCTCTGCTGGATTTAGACTCAGGTCGTAGTTTTGGCCTTTGGGTTTAATTTTCTTGGAAGGTAGATCTTCGCCAAAAACACAAACTCATGAGTTTGTTGCGATGACAACGGATTTCTCATGGTTTGTTTTATGTCCATGAAGGGAATCAGGTCTTCTTGAGATTTTCGATTGAAATCCTGAGGAGAATTGAAGCCGTGAAGAACGGCTCCTTCGTGCTCCATCGAGCAGTTGGTCAGGATGGCCAGATGGAAAACGAGGATCTTTTGGAAGTTCGCTGGCCTGGGATCTTCGAAAATCGCTGCATCGTTTTTCAGGATCGGCTCAGAGACATCACGCGCGAGGAGATGATGGGCCGGCAGAGCTGGGACGATGCGTTGACCGTGCTGACGGGCAAATCTTCTTCCTTCGACCCACAGGTGTTGGCAGCGGAGGATCCAGGGATTTTCTGGTCCTGCATCAGACATGCCATGATGACGTCATGGCCTCCGGCGCTATGCCAAGGGCGCGAGGAAGCCTGGAAGCTGCGAGGGAAGGTGCAAGCAGCGGCAGGGTCGATGGATGTGGAGTTTCCCGGGCAGGAACGCGAGGAGGTGGCGATGGCTGCTTTGGTGGAGGTCCTCGGTCTGCTTCCCAAGTTACCAGGGCATCGAAGTGGTTTGGAGGTACAAATCATCGGCAATGAGCGAGAGAAGGGCTCAGTGGTGGCCATGGAAAAGCTGGAAAGCTTCATGAACTTACCCAAGGCCAAGCAGGACGAGATTGTTGCGAAGGAGCAGGAAATCAAGGACAAGCACGAGAAGAAGGAGGCCAAGAGGCGAGAAAAAGGTCGGCCAGCAGCTGATTGTCAGCTCACTGGGCAGGAGCGTTGTTGCTGGAGCTGCGGCAATGTTGAGCAAGCTGGTCGACAGTTGTGTCAATGCAGCCTATGCAAAGGCTTCTTGTGTTCAGCTCCATCCTGCTGCAGCCTTCATTCTGGCTTTTGTTTTGGGATGGATGGTGAGCCCGAGTGTGAGGATGATACATCTCATGGTGGTGCAGTCGAGTGCGTTGTGCTGCCGGTTGACCAGCGCATCAAGCCTTATCCGCGACCCCTGCCCAAATCGAAGGCAGCAGCTGAGGGAGCTCTGCAACAGATTCTCCGGTGCGAGTCTCTCACACCGCTGACCCCGCTGCGTGCTTTCCAGGATGGCTGGAGTGATCCTTTGGATGATGGTTCAAGGATCTCGCAGTGGCTTGGCTCAATTCTCACTCATGGCCACTTGACTCTTCTTTTTAGTTTTTGGCTCTCTAACTAATTGTGAATGCGGCGTTAATGAACCTTTGCCGGAATTCACACATTATGCACAATCCCCAGCCTGAAGCCAACCGCAGGAAAGGCTTGTATCTTGTGCAAGCTGATTGGACTGGAAGCCTGAAAGGTGCAGAAGCTTCCATCTATGGGCTCACGAGTGCATCCGGCATCAAGCTGAATGGCCAGAAAGGACAACTTGGCGCCTATCATTTGGATCGCGACCGCTGGGAAGTCATGTTGGCAGGCCAGCAGCAAGCAAAACTGTTGAAGCCCATCAATCTGCGATGTGATTCCAGCCTTCTGGCCCCGCAAAATCTGCGAGCCTCTACCATTCTGACGAGTCTGTTTGACAACACCACATTCAGTAATCATCCTATGCCAATGCCAGGACCGGTTGACAACCGAGTGGTTTTAGGGGATGCCGAGCTTGGTGTTCGGGCACGTGGAGATGTGTGGGTGGTGAAAATGGATGGCGAATTTCATTCCTCCACTGGCTTGAAACCCTTCACCTTCGCAGAGTTTGAGTTGCTTTGGGGGATCTTCCAATTCATGCCGATGCCGCCGATGCCTGTTGCCGTGGGGACACCCTTCGGAATGGGCACAGTGATCCGGAAGACCCCTGAGTATGAGACATGGCTAGGGCAAACCATGCGCGCAGCGCTGTTTGGCGACGAGGCCGATGATTCAGACGAGGAGGATCGGGATTTCATGGAGACCTGGGACTGGTCTCAAGCAGAGGCAGAAGAAGAACCGGAGCCCATGGTGGGTGCCAAGGTGCAGCTGTTTGGATTGGAGACTGCCCAGCAGTACAATGGGGCAGATGGTCGGGTTGTAGGTACAGCTGGTGAGCGATTCGAGGTCAGGTTGGACAGCCCTCTGGACAAGACTATCAGGGTTTTGCCGAAGAATATGATGCTGTTGCGCTCCAGACCCAATGAGGCGCAGGGCTGCACAGACTCGACGCCCAGTGAAGTGCCCGAAGTTCCTGAACAAACACCCCAACAGATAGAGAGTTTGCCCGCGTCCCTCAGTGAGAGAGTCCCAGGCTCCCAGCTTTTCATTGCGCCCTGTGACCTGTTCTTTTGCCAAAATTCCATCAGCATCAAGTTCCGCAACGGGATCAGCATTCGCGACACACTTGGTCAGCTGCTTTCTCGTGAGATCCGGAAGCGAGATGTGGAAATGATGCGGGTCGCCATCCACCAAGGTCGGCCGTACTGTCTCAGCAATCGACGCTTGGCGCTGTACCGGCTACTGCAGCAAGCTGCACGCTGCAGACGGGTCAAGGTGCACATTGTCGGTGAAGGCGCGGAGTTTCATCGCAAATATACCACCCGGTGCCAGGGAGAGCGGGTCTTGATCCGCGAAACCTCTGAAGTGGTTGGCCGAACGGCCGAAGACACAACTTTCCGGCGCGCGGCCGTGGGGCCGTAAGGCAATTTTTCCATCATTTTTCAGATAGATGATAGATTTGGTTGGAGGCCGGCAGCTCTAGAAAGATGACGAGTGTTTGAGGCGACAGCATTTGAGTTGGATTTGGTTCTGAGTTCTTCCATGCTTTTCCATGGATTTTTGGACAAACCCATGTATCGAAACTTCTGATTTTATTCGCAATATGTTTCCATACTTGGCTTGAGTTGAGGCACAAGGTAGAGTAACCTATTGTTTAGACATGCTCGACCATCAAAAAGATTCGGGTTTCCTGCAAAAATCCTAAAAGCGACACTTCTGAAACAAATATATCAGAACATAAAACTGAATGACGCAGATGAACCATTTTCACTTCTGGGAGATATCTGAGAACATAGACCTGAAGCAGGCAATCTAGAAGCCACCAAAAAGATAGAATAAATCAAGCCAAAAAAGAGAAGGAAATCCATCCTACTAGACTACCCTCTAGCTATTGAACATGGCCCATTTATAGTTGATTTACCCATGAAACATGGTGATTTTCCATAGTTATGTTAGTTTACCAGAGGGTAAAACATAGTATACATGGAGATTTACCCATGAAACATGGTGATTTTCCATGGTATTTATGTACACCCAACCCTTTCTGAACCTCTTGGAGCATTGCCATCCCACCGTGACAGGCCGCCGCGCGGGCGGCCGAGGAGAATGTGATCGTGTTCGCGGAGACGGGCGCGGGGAAGACCATGGTGGCAGAACTGGCCATCAAGGTGACCTTGGTGGCTTTGGTATCTGGGGGTGACAGGACCAACTTGAAATATGGGTGCTGAAAATGGGAGTTCTCACCCATTTCATGGCCATTTTGGGTAGGGAAAATGATGATTTACCAGTGGATTTTGGGGAAGATCATGGAAAAATCCATATCATGGGTATAGGCCCAACCAGATACTGGGTATATAGAACCCTAAGAAACACATCTCACGCATGCAGAACGAAAAAGTATGTCAAGGCAATGGCAAATTCATGGAGATATCATAAAAATCATCAGGGCGGCGGTCAACTGTTGGGGAATATGTCAACACTTTAGGCCCAAGAGAATGGGAGGTTTCGAAACCAAAGATGTCAAGCGTCAAGGTGGCTCTGGGGGGGTCATGTCGGAACTCAAAAGGGGACTCGTGGCGGAGGTAATCAAGTCACAGGGCTGCCAACCAGGCAGCTGTTGGGACGAACACAAATTGAGCCATGTTTGATTACCCTCCAACAAATTGGAAATCCTCTATAAATGGAGGGTTCAAAATGGGAAAATCATCGAACTAAATGGTGGATTTTCCATTGCCATGTTTGATTACCAGAGGGTATCTTGGTGACCAACTCATTTTTGTTGGGCCCCCCACAATTGGCTGACACGACAAAAGGATGGCCATCAGGGCCATCTGGGCCGACCTCCACAGAGCATTCACCATGCGGGTGAAGGATCCCAACGATAGATTCTGAGGTCATTTGTAGTAGCCGACCCTGCGACATTTTGTTGGGCAAAGAATGACTTGACCCAACGGGCCAGGATGCCCTGTTGCGGCAACCTTCCAAGAGATGTGCTTTCTTGGTGTCCGGCGCTCGGGGGAGCTTGTGTCCGTGCTGGATGCGACGTATAATCTGCCACTTTCAGCAGTGCGGACATGTTTTTTTCTTGGAAGGCAAGACTCTATGGCCAAGATGCTTGGAAACTTACATTCTTCATCATGTTTCCTCTAAATCATAATCAGGCAGAAATCGTCGATTTTCATAGATTTTTATTCCAATATTACATCCTCCACCAGGTTTTGTGGGGCGTTTTCTTTCACGACCAGGGCCGCCGGGTCACTCCCAGGACAGCCACGCGGCTGCTGGCGCACCAGCAATGGCAGCGCATCCGCCAGTCCCTGCAGGAGGACAGCATGGCCATCGAGAGCGATGACGTGGTGGAAGTCACCGGTGGCCTGGCGGATCCGGCGAAGTTCAAGTCACCATGTTAGTCATATAGGGGTTTCCTAGAATGGGGGTACCCCAAAATGGATGGTTGATAATAGATACTTATATTAAAATGGATGACATAGGGGTACCCCTATTTTAGGAAACCCCCATATAATGGTAATATTGAGAAAATATCGTTGTAATGAAACCTAGACTAGACGATTTCGATGGGAATATTGTATCACCAGTCACTAGTGCATAGGAATATGATGAAGATGTTAATGTATAATGGGGATATCATGGGGATATGACGGTATATCATGGGAACATGATGGTATATAGTATGAGAATACGATTTTAATGTGATGATAGTATGGGAGTCCAGAGGATAGTATCATATGATAATGGGGATATAATTGGGATATATTTGTGATAGAATGGTGATATAATGGTGCGAGAGTAATGATATGTAATGATGTAATATGTAATGATTGATGGTGATACAATGACAGAAGGTTGGGATACAACGATTAAACACCATCATATAAGTCCAGGGACTATCATGTATATTTTTCCGTTGTATCATGATAGTACGATCAAAACTTGAACCACTACATCATATTCTTTATGCCACTACAGTACAGTACTATATTAGATAGTAAATACATCCAATCTCTATCTATCAATATTTGTGTGATACTAGACTTTGTGTGTTATACATATATACACACATGTCTCTCTCTCTCTCTCTATCTATATAAACTCGAATAGTTGAGCAAACATGGGGGTTCAACCAGCAAAAAATGGTGGTGCAATGACATATTGATGGGAACATTGATGGGTATAGAATATGATGTAATGGGATTGTGGTATGGGATATATATGTAATCGTTTATCCATCAATATTGTCCATCTGATATAAATATGTGTAAGTAATTCAAACATTAGTCAAATCAATACACAGGCTTGCACTATCTATCAATCATACATTGGCGTATCAGTAATACTATCTAATCTGTCAATCTATCAATCTGCTATAGCGCCCCCAACCCCCACCCCCTCCATGGCCAAGGATTCACCCCAGAGGACGTCATCCGACTGGCGGTTCAAATTAATTTGTTGATTTCCATCCCACACATTCGGATGATAACACATGATTTTCAACAAATATGAACCTGAAAATATGAACATCATCAGTTTTGGATGGAAATTTGTAATCTCAGTTGTCTAATATGATGATTTTCATCCCTAAAACTCGAATGGACCCGAAGGCCCCCATATTTTCGGGGTGGCTCCGCCAGTGGTGCTGACGCTGGCGCGTCTGAGGCTACACCACCAGTGAGTGGAATGAGTCTGCTTGGACCAACTGCTTCGAGCGTGCGAAGGCGCATTTCGAACCTATGGTGGTGGCATTTTTTTTGGTCCCAAGTGGGGAAGTCGAGCAAACTAATGTGTTTAATCCAAACGAAATGGGATACTGTAATTGTAAATACATTGGTGTAAATAGCTGGCATACAGACTAGTGGTTCTTACAGCAAAAAACATTGGTTCAAGTCAATATGCTTCAAGGTATGCAAGTGGGGGTTAGAAGTCGAAAGGATTCCATGTTTTGCACTTTCACCTCGAAATGTTCCTTAGGATCCAGCCCCACAAAACCCTGGAAGCTGCAGCGTGTCAAGGTGCTAGTGGGCACCATCGAGACTTTTGCTCGAGCAGTGATTGATCATGGCCTCTCGGTCTCAACAGTTTCGGTTCGTGGATATATCACTATATTCACTGGATTGGTTTATGGGAAAATTTACAGGAAACCTCTATATTTCATGGGAAAATCCATGGTTTCCTGTAAATTTTCCCATTAACCAATCCATTGATATATAGCATTTATAGGTTCATGTGATTTATCCAGATACATCCAGATGATTCTTGGTGATATCCACGGTTTTCGTTGGGTAAATCATCGTTTTGGTTGTTTGAACTTTGGAACTACTCACCTTCTGTGGACAAATTTTCAGTTCTTCTGCTTAGATCCTTGTTTTCACACCTGAAAGTCACCATTTACAGCGCCAGCTGAGGCTATTTGCAGCTCAACGACTTCAGTCTTTTGGTGGTGGATGAGGCACACAAGGTCGGCAGTTCCCAGCAACTCACTGAGAGCTGACGGGAGATGTGTCCCACAATGGAAGAGAATGGGATGTAAGAACCACCAACAGAATATTTGGACAAACAGAATGGAGGAGAGGCCCCCAAGTTGTGGCATCTTTTTGTGGGAACACATTTTCTAAACCATGTGATACTAAAAATTGCGAAAAACTGCGGTTCTAAGGGTTGTAGTTTTGGCGCATACCCAAATTATTCACGCACAAATCGTGTCAGTTGGACATTGTAGGTAATATTGTCAGTGGCTGATTTGGGTATAGGTCGAAACTTAAGCAACAATTGGACAGTTTTGGTTATTTGGAGGATTAAACCATCATCTCCTTCTTGAACATTTATTTCTGAACCATTGCCATGCAGATAAAATTCTGAGAGACCAACAAAAATATCACCGTTTTGGATGATTGGATGTTAGGTTGAGGGACGATGATGGATGATGAGGGACATGGGACCCACTTATACCATGTTGGGATGTTGGGGAACCCACCAAAGTTGGGTTCAGCACAGCGAATTTTTCAGGAGGATGGGATGGTACTGATTTTGCTTATGAATATACAAGTTGAGACATGCATGGGTATGTGCAAGTTGCTGCAAGTATGTGCCCAAAGGATTGACCCTTTAAACTTGTATGATCTCATTCATGTGAACGGTGGCAAATTTTGTGACATCCTTGAGACCGAAATCCTTGACCGATGCACATATGAGATACCTGTGACTTATGTCATCAAAAAGAATCCATTAGGTTCCTAACAGGTACCACGAACAGCTATGGTTCCATTTGGACTTTCCCAAGATATTGCCAGTCTTTTTCTCTGCCCCTCTCAATGTTATGTATGGACATCTCCTGCATTGGTTCCTTTTGCAGAGGTCTTTGCAGGCCAAGTCCTTCTTCTTTTCAAGGGTCGCAATCCATCGTTGCATGTCCGGTCATTCTTTTTAATGAATAAAGCGATCCATTCATCTCACTTCGAAGAAAGCCTCGCATCCTAAAGAATCCACTCAGAAACCCTTCTAAAGGCTTGAACATTCTCATTCCTGGCAAAGATCCACCGGTTTTTTGGCGGGTTTCCAAGGCCCCTCGGGGGTGTGAGACCTAAGCAACCGTGCGTTTCAGAACCATCTGAAATGACTGGAAAAAGCCATTTATATAGGGGTTACATCCCCTATGATAGGTGGTCATATACGTGTGTGGGTCAAAATTGGGTACCCCAATACTTAGATGGATAGAAAAAATAGATTCAAGTCTGCGGTGACCCCTTCAATTTTGACTCCATACTCCATACCTAGACATTTAGTGTGTAAAATCATGGTAAATCATTCAAACCTCCATATATTTGGCAAAAATCCATATGAAATAGCGGATCGAACCTTGCAAGACTTGACTTGCCCAAGAGGTAAATCCATGTAAATCTTAAAACCTCCAATGATTGCTCCATTCGAAGCCCAACGACAGCCCCGTGACGTCCAGGTCGTAGGCGAAAGCCCCGGGGCCGAGCTCCTGCTGCGCCTCAACACCGAGGCGCGGCAGCCGGTGCCGCGCTGCCTGGGGCTGACGGCGAGCTACGCCAACGACGGGGGGAAGACCTGGGACGACTTCATGGAGAGCCGAAGAACTCTGCAGGTGCCGGGAGGAAGCACCAAAGGTTTTCTCTAAGGTTCAACCAAAGTTGATTTTTTGGGATTAACCAACTATAATGGGATTTAATTGGACTTAAGAACTGAATAATCTAGTTAGGGATTGGGAGCTAATCAATGAAGGTCAATAGTTCATAGTTGATAACCACTATACTTTTTGTGGTTCCCAAGAGATAGTATCATCATTCACCTAATCCATTGGTCATAGTTCATAGTGGTTGATGATGGTTCACCAATGGATTGTTTCCTATGGGATTGGCAATTGATAAATATGGGATCAACCAATGGATAACACAGGATTAACCAACCATAATTCCATATGGTATTTAATGGGATTTAATCATCGAGTTTTTTTGGGAGTTTCTGAAATCATGGGGGATCCCCAAGTCACCATGGTTGTTTGAATACTAAGTCATGGTCATTCATGACTTGGATGGTTTGGGGTACCCCCATTTTAGGAAACCTCCGTGGAAGTGTCTGTGGAACATATGGGTCTATCAAATGGAGGATTACACCCATATTGGAAGCCATAGTGAGAAGCATGGAAGGGTTGTGGTTTCCAGTTTGGCACCTTGAGATTGGTGTGTTGTAAACACGACGCTGGGGTTTAGGATGGGTTGCCATCCACCAGATTTTGAACTAACAGGTTCACCCGCCAAAAGTTAGGACGTGAAGCAGCAAGATTTGGTAACACATCTGGGGATAATCGGGGATAGCAATTGGTGAATGGTGGGTTTTAGTGGGCATTGCTTTTGCAAAAACCATGGAATATAGTACTCAGCTGAACATCACAACTTTTTTTGCAAGTAGTCTCCAAGATTCGCGATGGTGGGGTGATGGGGGTGATGGGTTTGGAATCGGACAAGAAGGTCGTGGGTCTACAGATTTTGTGTGGGGGGGGTTGGTGCGTGTTTCTACGCCTTCTTGGTTGTACCCACCCTGCTAGCTTTGGTTCCTCCGGGGCCTGATTAAAGGAAAAAGGGTATCAACATGGGTTGTCAAGTTGTTGTAGCAATTGCCCAGCGAATCTGAAACTGACATTGTTTTGTTTCAGCTCAGCACTGTTTGTCTGTGCAATGTTGCAACATTTTCTGCATCTGATCGACATTGCAGCTCTTGATTTAGTATTGGATCCACACATGTGCCCAAAAAACGTATTTGGTATTTAGTGGGATGGATTTTCCCATGAAAAGCTCTAATCATAAATTGTTTTCCCATTGAAACCATCATTCTTTGATGATTTTCCTATTGAGATCTCTGTTTGCTGCCAGATTACCGAAGTATCCCAATTTTTGAATCTGAACGCCCAACAATTTCCTGAACCATGGAGCTTGTTCCTGGGCTTTCGTGCCTGAACCGAAGGCAATTTTTCAAGCCAAGTTGCACGTGTGCACGGTGCCACCGCGCAAGACACCGCGCTTTGAGAGGATCGAGCAGCCAAGCTGGACCAGTTGACACTGGTTGATTCATGAGTTAAAGGGGATTTTTACAACCGTATTTTTTTGGGTAGCCATCGATATTTATTCTTAGGATTTCATGAACAAAGAATTGTTGATTCGTGATTAGATTATAGATTATAGTGTGTAAGGAGTTATTGACTTGCCTGGTTTATTTAGGGTCATTATGATTCATTATTGGAAGTCCGTTCTGAAGCAACCAGAACAATGGCATGACAGAGCGTTTTGAACAATGGTCAGGAGACATGCAGTGACATACCATGTATTTCCCCCAAAACATTTTTTTTTCAAAGGTGAATTTAGCTGAAGCAGATGGGCATGTAAATGATGTTTCCCTAGTTTGGAGGTTAAACATTGGTTTTGGTGGTTGAAGAGTGTTTAAACCAAAAGCGGCAATTATAGATATGGAAACCGGGAAAATGCATTTCACCCGACTTCTGTCGAACTCTACTGGTTTCTGAGGTAGTAAAGGAACGGTTCAGCTGCCATGAAATTTCAACATTGACTCCCAAAAGTGGCCATCCAATCTGCAAAATCACATTGCTAGGCTTCATTTTTCCTATTTTGTTTGGAGGGTTGGAACCAGGAACTCCACATTTCTCCGGTTTTTCTGTTTGTTCCAGTTGTAGTGGAATATATAACCATAGTTCTAGGGGCCCCATATCCTAACTTGTGGATGTTATCACCATGATGGTACCCATCTGGTGTATAAATAAGATTAAATAAGTAAATAGATAGATAACAAATAAACAAACAAATGAATGTGTGAATAAATAGATAAATACATAGACAAATAAATAAATAAACAAATCAATAAATGAATAAACAATTAGATATATGATATAGGATTAAATAATCAAATAAATAAATAATTAATAATGAATAAATAATTAAATAAATAACTAAATAATTACATACATAAGTAGATAAATAAATAAATAGATAAATGAATAAATACATAGATAAATAAATAAATACGTAGATAAATAAATAAATGAAAACATACTTAAATAACTAACTAACTAAATACATAAATAAGTAAATGAATAAATAAATACATATACACACAGATAATATACATATATATATATACATTATATATGTACAGTACATTATATTTCTCAATTTTGCCACCTCGGCCATCCATTTTGCCCGAGGTATGCCTCGGCGCGCCTGGCCTCTGAGGCCAAGAGCGCCGCCGCGGTGGTGTGCCAGTGCCTCTGGCAGGTGCTTCGGAAGGCAGACCTCAAAGAGCCCAAGGACGGTTGATTCGTTGGGGACGTGGGGATTCTTTCGAACTCCAAAGAGTCTTTCCAACTTTGATGGGGAAACAACAACTTGGAGCTTTTTTTTTTTGAGACACTTCGGAATTCAGTAGATGAACATTTTGTCCGGAAAATCAGGGATTGAAGCGCTGTCATTGGTTCGGATTTCACCGGACGTCACCGTCAGAAATGCGGATTGACGTTGAAGAAATGAATGATGGACAATGATGGTATCTGGGGAGTCTACTGCAACCGGTGCATGATCCCATTGGCAATGTGTTTGTAGTAAAGTAGGGGGATCAAACCAACCATAATATGGGGATAGAATGGGATGTCTCCTCCGGTCATTGAACATAGATATGGTGGTTTCCTAAAATAGGGGTAACCCCAAATCATCCATTTATAGATAAAATTTTCCATTATAAATCATCCATTTTTGGGTACCACCATTTTAGGAAACCCCAGGAAAACAGATGATTCGTTCCATCCCCAGGAAGCCGAACGGCTCACCCAGCAGCTCGCGGAGCTGCTGACGGAGCTCGGCCGTGAGGGCTTCGAGGTGGGGCTGCAGGAAGGGCTGCTGGCGCAGATCGAGGGACGCATCGATAACTTCTCCAAGCGTCTTGGCGTGGCGTTTTTCGTGGCCTTGTGGCTGTTTGATTGGTTTGGGGGTTATGAAAATTGCTAGTAATTATATATGTTGGGGGTGATCGTAGTCCATGAAGTGAAGATTCCAGTCTTAGCCAACCAGTTGGGGGAGGTGTTCAATGTGGAATGATCAGACCTCTCAAAAGAAATCGTGTTTTTTTTTGGGACATGAGATATGGTTTATTTATGATACCGCCAAATAGCCACATTCAATTCTCGTGAGGCAGTGAGTTGGCTTGGGAGTTGGTCTTAAAACATTTTTTTTGGTTGGAACAGCTGGGTTAACGGTTAACGCGTGGAGTGGTGTGAGGAGAGCGCTGACACAACAAAATTTCGGGTTTGCGACCTGCAAAAAATGATGGAGTTGAATCTGATGGAGTTCCACAGCGGACTGGGTGAATAGGTAGAAGGTGACCATAGGTAGAAGGTGACCTCTATAGTCGACCCAAGCAGATTCGTTGACCTTTCATTGGAGGTATGGGAACGTATGAAGGGCGGCCTAGGCAATGACGTATCCCTTCAAAAATATGGCCTCTTATCACTGCCTCCATTTTAGGCACCCAATAAGGCTGCATCATTCCCTAAATGGTAAAAACATGGCAAATTTTGACAAAAAACAAGCTATACATGAATCTGGAGGCACTATCTTCACTTGGAGGTTTCTTAAAATGGGGGTACCCCCTAAATCATCCATGTTATTTTGGTGATCTTCCATTTTTTTCACCATCCAGCTATTGGGGATCCCCCATGACTATGGAACCCCCCATGGACGTCCGAGGATGGTAGAGACGAAACGCTCCGCCGAACGCTACAAGGTGTGGGGAGTTTCACCGATCCCTGAGGGAAAACCGGGGGGATTCCAAGGGGGAACTGACCCAGACCCATGTGTTGACTGTTGGGAATGCGACCATGGGTTGTTCACGTCATGGGATTTTTTTCATTTCATGGGATGGGTTCAAACAGCAAGAACAAAACAACAACGTATGGTGGAGGGATCTACGAGGCCAATATTGATCTGAGAGCTGTCCAAAAAGAGGGCACATTAAAACCCCAACATCCATTCGTTTCAAAAAAAATCTCAACGAAACGGCAGTTTTGAGGTATCCCCCTTTCTGTACAAACCAACATACACTCAGGATGTTTTTCCGTGGCTCTACCCTGCCAACGTATCGCAGGATTTGGAGATGGAATTTCTCTGAAATTTTTAGGGGGAAACTCCTCCGGGTCCAATGGTTTGAATCGTCATTTTCTCTATCACAACGCCCATAGTTGCAGGGTAACTCCACCATGTTTCAGACATGGCGCCTTTGAAGAAACACTGGGACCCCTCCTGGGATGCCTCTGGGAAAATCCGAGGGTATGGCATGGGAATTTCTATCACCATTTTGGTTGGCTTGAAACCTCATCCAAATCTTACCGTCAACTCACCACCGGGTTTTTGGACGGTTATATAAATAAATATATAATATACATGGCTATAAATGTAAATGTATACACAGTATATATATATATATATATGATAGACAAAAATCCACATCTTTTCCGATGGGTTGACTCCATTCTTCTCCTAAGTGATAGATGGTTTCAGTCCACAACTTGGGTGGAACTCCGCAGCGGCCAGGCCGATTTGCACCAGCTGAAGCAATCCCTGCAGAATGCCGCCGAGTCGGTAAAGAACATGGATGCCCTGAGGTAGGGCCGAGGGACCCGTTGATGTCATTTGTTTCAAAATGAGAGGCGCCCTGTCTTTGGAATTCATGGTTGAGAATATGTCCTATACATTTTCGAGAAAATGGCAAGTTTGAGGGCTTTTTTTGGTCTAATGGACAGGGGAAAGGCCCAGAAAAGAAGTGAAAGGACAATTTTTTGGGTATGTCGCACTTGGAAACTGGATTTCCTGAATTAATTGGTTTTGAGAATTTCACGGTTTCACCAGAAGATCGGATGATGAAGCCATGATCTTCTGTGGATTTCCCCTTAATCAAAACAAACCAGTGATAGGCAAGTTGCAAATATGATGAACCTACTTGCGGGACTTCATAACTGGGCTTACTTACGAGCTACATTTTTTTTTCAAAACCAATATCTTGCTCGTTTTTATCACATTTTCTGTTGTCCATCCTATGAACAGACCTTATTATCCCATGTAATGCCAATTATATACCATGATGCACCATGATAGTATTGGGAGGAGTGTTTGACAAAGATATAATACCAATGATATTCCATGTGACATACCCTACTATTGGTTATGATGATGATCAGGCTATCATGCTGATGACGATGACGATGACGAAGACGATGATGACAACGATGATGATGATGATGATGATGATGATGATGATCATCATCATCATCATCATCATCATCATCGACATCAATGATAATGTCAATATATATATATATATATACACCATATATCCATCAATGATAATGTCAATATAGGTATATATATATATAATACGTACCACATATCATCATCCCATATCATACCATGTATCCCATTGACCCCATGATCACCTCCCCAGGAGCTTCGAGTCGCGCTCCGAGAAGTTGCAGGCGCTGGTCTTGTGCCTGCGCGGCGAGTTCTACGAAGATCCTGCGGATTTGGAGACTCCCAAGGCCCTTGCGAAGTCGTGTAGGGAGATGTATAGGGAGATTCCATGAATGTGTATATAATCATATATACAAATATGTATATATATATATATGTATATATATATATTTACTTACGCACCTATGTAAACACATGTATATCTATCGATATATACTACATATATGTATGTACATACATACATATCTTATCTGTATATATATATATATATCTGTATATATATATGTATATATATATATATGTATATATATACATATACATATACATACACCTATATGTGTCTATCATGTATACACGGACGATTTTCAGCAACATCAAACGACCACCAATGCCACGAATGATGGTGGTCACGATTGGGGGGATCATTATGAGAATGGCTTTGATGTTGGTTTTCTTACAACATTTTCCAACATAGCCGTGGGCTTTGCACAGTTGGGCCTGAGGGATCCCTGCGGGCACGGCATCGGGCACGCGAGGGATGATCCCCTACGCAGGTGGAGGAAAGCTGTGGCATGGTCTTCGTGTCCCAGGACCGAGCGAAGTGTGTTGCAGAGCTATGTTGGAAGATCGATCCATTGAAGACCAACCATTCAAAAAGTCTTGTGGATCTAGATGATCTTCCCATTATATCCTCCAATATTCCTATCATATTCCCATCATATTGACAGGTTTGAATTAGTACTTGGAGGATCATCCCACGAATCGTAAGTGGTTTATACCCATATTTACAACCCAGTTGTATAGGGGACAACCCCACTAAATCGGGACTCACTAGGATTAGTAACCACTTACGATTGGAGGTATTATCCTCCAAGTCGAATTGATCCAGATAGATCTTCCCCATATCCCCAATATTCCCATCATGTTCCCATGATATCCCATGGCTCTGCAGTTTTTCCCGCTGCAGGTAGCGCTTGCTCTGCCCTTGGCCACCCTGCTGGCTCAGGCGCTGCCTGGCGTGGCGGTGGGGGCCGTGAGTGGCGTGAGCTCCATGACGGAGCAGCAGCGTGCCGTGGCATGGGAAAATCTGGCAGAAATATGTGGAATATATGTGGAACATCTGGGAAATCATGGGGAAATATGGTGAAAACTTGGGGAAATATACTTTAAAGAAAACATGATTTTCTTGGTTTGGGGGGTGAGTTGGGTGAAAATTTTGGAGAAGCTAGGTCCCTTGTCTTTTCTACATTAATCCAGAATCTGAATTGCCGCAAGAGCTCGACCTCCTGGCACCGAAATGAAAACGTGAATTACTTAGACATTTGAGAAGGAAATCATTATTATGATTGTAATAATATTTATTATCATCAAATCAATTATCATCTAAAATGTAGCATTATTACTATCTGATTTTATTCTTATCATCTGATTACTACTAGTATCATATAATTATCATTATTACAATTTTCATCCAATTATATATTGTGATTGTTAACATCCAATTATTGTCATTATTACAATTTCATTATGAATTTCAATGATATCCATTTTAGATGATAATGATAATAATAACAATTAGATGCTAATAAACATACATCAATTAGATGATCAAATGGAACCATCTGACCTCCGTCGCCGAGGCAATGCGGCTTTCTCGGACTTCCGCATGGGCTCGACGCGGCTCCTGGTGTGCACCACCTGTGCAGAGGAGGGCTTGGATGTGGCGGAGTGCACCTCGGCAAGTCAAGGCACCCGGATGGTACCCCAAGTCATAGCTGGTTGATGGATGTTTAGGAAACCCCCAGTCATATGGGGGTTTCCTAAAATGGGGGTACCCGAAAATGGATGGTTTATAATGGAAAATCCTATTAAAATGGATGATTTGGGGGTACCCGTATTTCAGGACACCTCCATATGGCAACAATAGGTTTTGACCAGAATCCCCAGGTGAAAAACTTTGGTCCACCAGGTCAGAACTGGGATATCCCATTCTGACTGCGTGGTGAGAAGCTGGTGAAACAAACTATATGTTGACCTTACAAGTTGGTTTGATCTGGTTGAGTTTGCGGTTTTTGATTCCATCAACTATGACTCGTCACGAATCCAATCATCCCAGTCATTGGGGATCACAGGGGTGTACCCAATACTTTGAAGAGCAATGGGGGATGGTGGTTTGTTGCAGTGGGTTTATCTCATTATTTGCACCAGGTCCGTTGGACTCTTGAGATATATCACAGTATCACAGTGTCTCAAAAGCTTGTGGCCTGTTGTCTTGCAGCACAAGTTTGTGGCCGCCTGGGAGAAAGTGACATGGAACTTGAAAGAGGGGTACTGAAGATGTTGTTTTTATCATTGGACTTTCTACAAGTTGGGGTTCAAACCCAATTGAGCACTGACCAGTTGACGCTGGTACATGGGTTGTTATATTCTTACAGGGAGTGAAAAACCGCACCTTGTATCTTCGGGATTATATTAAAATATCACCCATCTGTGGAAAATCCCTATCAATCAACCAGTGGTATCATCACCTTCCACATTCCAATCATGATGGGTCTTTCGATTTAAAACTTATACAGTGGGTTTCCATGTACTGGACCTCCCATATTATGACCCATTGTGGGAACCTCTATTAGTAAACCATCGACCCAACATTAACGACACGATTTTGCATGCAGATAATGATTAAACGCTTACTGGGTGCTAATAAACTACAACCATTGACCAACGATTTTCCAGTGGTGTATTAAATCATCACTGGGACAAAGGGATGACATGAGGCTCCTTCGTGGTGCGATTCAACCAGTTCGACACCACACGCTCGCACGTGCAGGGTGTGGGCCGTGCACGCGCTCAGGAGGGCAGGTGTTAAAAGAACAGGTGGAGAATGACAGAAGTATCAATCCACATACAGAAAGGGGCCCCTAAACCGTAGGTTTCTTTTGGTCTCTGCGGCTAGCTTCACTGGGGTTTGTTTTATGAATACTCTCAGTTGGATGAAACTGAGCCAACATATGACTTGGGGTCCCTTTCCTATAGGGTTGCAACCAATAAAAGGAGGGGATGCTTTCATACTAGACATGCCCAATTTTGTGGATTCCATTTGTACCCCATGTTTGATCCATTGCATATGCAACAAACCTGGGGGATGCATCTGACAAAAAAATGCATTTTCAGCAGATTTTTCCCTTTTTCGGTGTTGGCTCTTTGAAGTATCTATCACCTTTCTGGTGGACGCTGTTTCGCCCCCCCCCCCAAAAAAAAAGACAAAACAGGTGATGGAGGAAACGTGCTGTTTGTCAGGCCCAAAAAGATAGAACCCAGGGAACCCTCATCATTGGGTGTTTCCTCAAATGGGGGTTTCCCTTTCAGGAGGCCCGGATCCGACCCTCCAGGAGGCCCGGATCTACTACTTTGACAATTGCCCCAGTGCCGAATGCCACCTGGCAGAGGTCATGCAAGCAGTGGCGTGTGAACCAATGGAGGCGGGGCTGGATGGGGATGGGGTTCAGAGATGGCTGGGAAATACCCTGCAGTAGATGTCCCCAATTTGCATCTTCTATTTGTTTTGAGGGTTTAATAAGTCTGATATCTTCTATCTTCGTGTTATGACGCAAAATGCTGCATTTTATTGGAAACGAGCAGATAATCAAAAAAGACAAAATAAAAACAAAAACTAAACAAACCAAAGACAAACCAACAAAAAAAACATGAAAACAACAAAAAACAAATTGCGCCAGAGTGCTTTGCATTGTTTTTTGTTTCTTTTTTGCTTTTTCATTTTTTTTATTGGTTTGTTTCTAAACATATTTTTTTGATTCTTTTCCATTTCCAAATGAATGCATGCCTCTCGACGTCATAATCTTAGTGTCTTCCAATAGAATCGAGCATGGCAATGGAAAATCCTCTATAAATGGAGGTTTCTAGGTGTCAAAATCATTGGTAGTCATGGTTTTTATCGTGAAGGGTCATACTTAAGGCTTAAGGCCTAAAGATTTGAGCCATGTGATAAGTTCTTTGCTCCTTCGCACCTGCCGCTGGCATAAGTTTTTCCTAGGATGATTACAATCTCTGTACTGTTGAGTTTGTACCCGTAAAAACTGAAGGTAGTCCTGTTCATACCGTAATCACATCTTCAAAAGTGGGAGAATTCATAAGTGTATAAGACTCTTGAGTTCAACTGCGAGGATATGTTTTTTTTTTTTTTTTAACGGGAATAACGGCACAAAATAACATGACTTTCATCCAGCTAATTACTCATTCATCAACAATCACTGGATTGGTTAAAGGGAACATCTACAGGAATACATGGCTTTCCCCATCAAATCTAGGGTTCGTGTAAAATTTCCCTTAAACTAACCATTCCAATGAAACAATTTTCGCATTTTCCCCCACTTTTTTCGACAGATTTTTCCCCCAATTCGAAACCCAGTGGAGGAGCGTTTCACAGCGCTGCCGGTGCCGCCCTACGGCCGCGTGAGCGCCGTGCATCCCTTCCGGGTCCCCAACAGCACGGCAGAGGTGAACCTAAGGAGCTCTGGGAGGGTGGTGGTGGCAACGAGTTGGGGGTAGCTAGGAACAACAAAAATATGGAATCAAGGCCAAACAATGAGGAAAATCATGGGGATATGAAGCAGAATGATTGGCCAAAAATATCGAACCAACGCGTTTTTTTTGCCAAAAAGTGATAACAATGGTCTTTTTGAATCAGAAAAATGATTTCGTCAAGTGATTAATAACCCTGGCCAATGAGAGTTTATAAGTCCCTGGAGTGGAAGTTACAGTACCCCAGTTTTTAGTTGGGAAACCCACCCGAGTTGGTGACCAGTTGCTATATGTGGAATTGCTGGAGTGGGTTACCGGCGACGCGCTGGTTGGAGCTTGTTTCACTCTTCATGATATGATTGACCACTTGGATATCCATCCCAGCAGGAGATATTCTATCCTTACCCTCCGGTAATTCAACAGTTAGCTATCGACGCCATGGCCCACAAAAACATTCCGCAGCGAGGAGCGCTCCTCGCATCTTGGCTCGGTATATCAGTCAGACCTCAGGAGCGCAGTTCGGTCAGCTGGGTTGGAAGTTTAGAGGAAATCCAAGGGAAACTATGGGGTTTTAGCAGCAAAGTATGTGGTTTTCGTGTAGATCTTCCAATTGTGGAACTAATTCTGCGAAAAATGGGCAGGGCGAAATCTGAAAGCGAAGGTCTTTGAAAAGGGGCTTGATGCGAATTTCGGTACCCGGCTGTGGTATGGGTCAAACTTTCAGAGCCATGCTCCAGTCATGTCTCCTCACATGGGAAGATGGGATACCATAGAAAGGTAGATTGAGAAGACCCATTGATGCTCCAGTGCTGATGTTGTGTCAAGGAATTCCCATGGGCGCTTGGCGACGTGATTTCTTTGCTGGAACACCACCGCAACTTGAGGTCATTTTATTCCTTATGGAATCATCACTTTGGATCATTCTAATGGGGGCTACTATCCGTCAGGATCAAGAGTGGTGAGAGACTATTCTTTTTTTTTCTTCTTCTTCTTCTTCTTCTTCTTCTTTGTTATTGTGATTATGTATACATATATATGGTGTTTTCATTGATACCATCACCATCATTGTTCTGCTTACCTTCCTCCTCCCATCCTTCTTCATACTCTCACCTCTCCGTTTCTGATCTATATACATACCGCAAGTGTCAAGCTTAAATGGACGCAGAAACTTTGGCATTCCTAAAATTGGTTGAAGCAAGAATTCTGTCGCCCCTATATTCCATACCGCCCTAGACCCTGGCTCCGTCTTGGATCTATGCATTTTGAGGTCCCCCAAAATTGGTGTATTTAAGATCATGGCGATGGGAATACTAAGCCCTGGTTAGTAAAGTCCCCAATTCGTGGCTTGTCCCATACACATAGGTTATTTCTATGGTTACTATCCAGTTATGAATCGTGGGATGATCCTCATGACGGGGTCATGATCAACATCCACTGCAGGAGACTCCTTCAAAGACTTGCAGTTCCCTGGAGGGCTGCTGCTGCCTGGTCCTGCTGGAGGGATCAAGTTGATGCAGTCCGACGTTTGTCTCCTGGCCGCCGGGGTTTAGCTTGGAAAAGTTCAGGCTGAGGCAGACATGGCCCCAAGTTTTCAACAAATGTGACTTTGGGGTATGGGTTTCTCCGAAAATTCGTAGCTCACGTTGATGCTGGGCCAGGGTGCAAAACCAAAGGCACCCTTGGCTTTGGATCAGTGACCAAGAGGCTTTGATTTAGGGATCCAAAAAGGTACCTTCATGGACTCCACTAAACATAAGGCCCCTAAAAAGGTGAGTTGTAGCACAAATTTATGCCCAATGTTACTATTTTTTCCCCCTCAAGGTGAGTTGGTCATGGGTCCAATGCTAGTTTGCCTATGTTTCCTTTCCATGGTCCACCCCATGCTTTCAATGCAGGCTCCATCTCACCTTTTTTCCTATTGGCAACCCCCGGCATGCTGAACAAAAAAACCAGCTCCTACATGGTGGCTATGGCTCACAACGTACCCCCAATTTGTGGCTTCAAAAACTACAAACTACAAACAAGTACCACCCAAACAAATTTCAGTCACTAAAAACTCACCATCCATCCCAAACATCGCCCTTGTGCACCCCATACTTGATAGGTCGCCCCACCAGTGCCCAGGTGCCTTCATGGCGTGCCACGACTGTGACCTGAAGAGCTCCTTGAAGTACGTGGCCGTCCTGGCCTTGCATCGCCGTGGCTGGCTGGACCGGCACAACTGCGTGCCGCGGAAAGTCATCGCTGGAGCACAGGCCTGGCAGAAGTCCATTGGAGCTGCGGAGGAGTTCGTGTGCTCCTTGGATTTCTTGGAGTTGGAAGTCACTGGAGTAAAGACGAGAATTTTGGGGGACTTAGACATCAGTTAAAGTATTTTTGTGGGATGGATTCATTTTTTGGTGAGTAAATCTTAGTCATTCCTATGCCCGAATATTGAATTGAGTCAAACGAAACCCCTGGTTTAGTACTGAATCCATTCATTTTGGGGGTCTAAAAGGGGGGGGGGGTATTTATTTTTTCAGGGGAAGGGATTACAAAGGTTGGTAAAACTCCTGTATAGATTTGCCTGACCAAACTGTCATTTCATTCGGAAAACGATCATTTGGCAACTAGAAGCATCAGCAAATGACCAAAAAAAAGCTGTAAAGCATCAAATTGCACCGAATTTCTACGTCCAAAGCCACAAGGTGGTGCCCCCCCCACTCAAGTTGTTCTAGAACTAGTATAACTAGGGTTTATGGTGATTAAAACTTATAACATATTATAACTATAGTTAAGGAGGTGTTTTTCAGCCAACTTAAAACACCGCAAGCATGTTTTGTAGACATGTCCCGCTTCAGGTTTCGACCTGACCTTCATGGTCTCTCAGTCCTGTTACCGCCACAGCTCTGGGCGAGAGCGAATCGGTGGAAGCAGCATGTTGGAGCAGGTTAGAGGATGGGATGCAGGAATGGGAAGTGGGAAACTCATTGAACCAAATGGATCTTAATGTGAGATTTTCCAGCCACGTTTGATGACACCGGAGGGTAAATGGAATGGAGATTAGAACATGGTGATAACGGTACGGATTGCAGTGGGATACGTATATACGTATATACATACATGCATGCATGCATGCATACATACATACTTACACACACACACATACATACATACATACATACATACATACATACATACATACATACATACATACATACATACATACATACATACATACATACATACATACATACATACATACATACACACACACATACACACACACATACATACACACACGATACACACACACACATACACACACATATATATATATATTATATACATCTAACATATGTCAGTTGGGTGGATAGAATTGGGCGAGACATGGTGAAACGTTTGGAGAAAACTGGACAAAGATGGACATACAACCGAGGGTATGGTGATCCAATATGGTCTACAGTATCCATATAATGTACCCGCGATTCCCAAAGGGTTGTTGTTGTTGTTGTTGTTGTTGTTGTTGTTGTTGTTGGTTGTTGTTGGTTGTTGTTGGTTGTTGCTGGTTGTTGTTGGTGGTTGTTGGTTGTTGTTGGTGGTTGTTGGTTGTTGTTGGTTGTTGTTGGTTGTTGTTGGTTGTTGTTGGTTATGTTGGTTGTTGTTGGTTATGTTGGTTGTTGGTTGTTGTTGGTTGATGTTGGTTGTTGTTGTTGGTTGTTGTTGTTGTTGTTGTTGGTTGTGGTTGTGGTTGTGGTTGTGGTTGTGGTTGTTGTTGTTGTTGTGGTTGTTGTTGTTGGTTGTTGTTGGTTGTTGTTGGTTGTTGTTGGTTGTTGTTGGTTGTTGTTGGTTGTTGTTGGTTGTTGTTGGTTGTTGTTGGTTTTGTTGGTTGTTGTTTGTTGTTGTTTGTTGTTGTTTGTTGTTGTTTGTTGTTGTTTGTTGTTGTTTGTTGTTGTTGTTGCTGCTGCTGTTGCTGCTGCTACTGCGGATTTCGGATCTGCAATGCTTGCAGCGACTTGCACAGTCACCTAAAACGGTGAAGGCATCGCCGGGTTTTAGAGCGTACGCTCAGTATCGGCTTTTGGGTGTAAAAGCTCCTCTGTGTAAAAGCTTTTGCGTGTAAACGCTCCTCTGTGTAAAGACTTGTTTGCGTAAAGACTTCTCTATAAAAGCTCCTGTGTAAACTTCTCTGTGTAAAAGCTTCTGCGTGTAAACTCGTCTGTGTGTGAAGACTTCTCTTTGTAAATGCTTCTGCGTGTAACAGCCACTCTGTGTAAAGACTTCTCTGCGTAAAAGTTCTGGACTGTAAAAGCTCCTGTGTGTAAAGAACTCCTTGTGTAAGGACTCTCTGTGCAAAAGCTCCTGTGTGTAAAGGCTTCTGCGTGTAAAAGCTTCTGTGTGTAAACGCATTTGCGTGTAAAACTTCTGTGTGTACAAGCTCCTGTGTGTAAAAGCTCCGCTGTGTAAAGACTCCTCTGTGTAAAAGCTTCTGTGTGTAAACGCGTCTGTGTCCAAAAACTCCTGTGTGTAAAGCCCCCCTGTGTGAAGACTTCTCTGTATAAAAGCTACTACGTGTAAAAGCTTCCAAGCTGTCGTCCAAGAGTCTAGTTTCAAAAATGGAAGAACGAACAGCGTGCTGTAATTTAGAGCATTTTGCGCTGTCAGATGACAAAAACATGTGCGTTCAGCAAGACAAATTAGTTTCAAAAACAGCAAGAAGTACTGTAATTTACAGGCTTTCGGCGCCGTCACGCGCAAAAAACTGCGTAAATACCAGCGTTTCAGCGTCCAAAGGTAGACAAAACACTGCTATTTACAGTGTTTCGTGCCTTCCACTTTTTCTTGTCATTGCAAAAATCGTGTGAAGTAGACAAAACACTGCTATTTACGGTATTTCGTGCCTTCCACATTTTCTTGTCATTGCAAAAGTCGTGTAAATACCAGTATTTTTTTTTTGCGGTCAACTCGCCAAAACCCTTGTAATTTGCAGCCTTTTTTTGCTTTGGTTTCAAAAACACGGGTATTTGCAGTGTTTTGTGCATCTCGGCCCCCAAGCTCATTGGTAGTTGCAGCATTTTGTGCGTTTTTGCATGGTTCCGGCAAAGGACGCGAAAACGCGAAAATGTTATAATTTACAGCATTATGTTGCTTTCAAAAATCCCAAAAAACGGCCGAAAAAACGGTCAAAACGGCACTTTTTTCGATTTTCGGCCTTCAAAAGCGGGGGACTGCGGCAACGCTCTTTCGGAAACGGCATCCAGTTGTGGACCATGCTCCGGCAACTGGGCAACTTCGCCCAGGCCGTGCATTGGATGCCAATTTTTGTTTCTCTCAGTCTTTGATGGATTGAAATGGACAGTCAAAAGGGCGGATATTTTGGTAAGATATACCAGAGTGCCTAATCCACGCGCTGTCATTGCATCATGTGCTTTCATTTTCCCCAGGCAAGTGGAGCTTTCTGCCAGATTAGCTTGGATCTGGAATTCGTTTTCGAATCTCAATAGGCACCACAATACGTGGGGCCAGGAGCTAAGGCTCCCGGCGACCGCAAACTGACGATCGAAGATGTCCAGTCAGGCATTCAAAATGGTTGGCCTAATATGGCACCCAAAAAGGCCTAACGTGTCTTCTGAAATCGTAGAAAAAATGCATTTTGGCTCCATTCTATTTCACATTTTCGCTATCTCACGTCTTTTGGTCACATTTGTGTCTATTTCGCACTGCTTCACCAAAAGCTGCCAGAATGAGGTATTTCTATACCTTTTCCATTATTTTTTGAATCGTTCTGTGCGTGTTTTGCTGCTTTAAGCTTTCTGCGGCGGCTATGAAAATTCCGAAAGAAGGTTCCTGAACCCCAGACCGCAGTGGCACGGCGAGTCGAAAAGCTTTAAATATCGCACCCGAAAAGGCCTAACGTAAATTTCTGAAATCGAAAAAAAGTATCTTGTGGCTTGTCAGCTTTTGCGCCTGCTTGCCACTGGTCCCCTGATAGCAACGCTCCTGAACACCAGAACGCAGCGGCACGGCGAGGCGAAAAGCTCCAAAAAACATACCCTAATATGGCACCCAAAAAGGCCTAACGTGTTTTCTGACATGGTAGAACCTCTTGCTACTATGTTTCCGCTCCTTCCGCTTCTATGTTGCCGCTAAACATTCCTTTATACGCACAGGCAACCCTGCTGGACAGCTAAACAGCATGGCGCTGAGGGACGAAGCAGGCGCCAAACAGCTTTTGAATCCCTAGAGAAAAGAAGCACAGAAGAAACAAAAAAACACATAGAAAAGAAACATTGTGCACACCTTGCTGCTGCCGCCGCCGCCGCCGCCGCCGCCGCTGCTGCTGCTGCTGCCGCTGCTGCTTTTGCTTTTATGTTTCCGCCACCGCAGCAGCCGAAAGAGCGGCTGCTGGTGGTACTGTTGCTAAAAACAGTGCCTAACGTCATTTCTGAAACCCTGGCAGCAACTATAGAAATGGCTCTTTCCGTGGTGCTTCTGGTATTCTGCCGGACAGCAAAACAGCATGGCACTGAAGGACGGAGAGAGCCGAACGTCTGCTGGTCCTTCTGCCTCTATGCTGCCACCATGCGGGCGCTGCTGCTGCTGGTTCTTCTGGTTCTATGTTGCCGCTGCTCCTTTTGCTACTATGTTTCCGGTCATTCTGCTTCTATGTTGCCGCTAAACATTCCTATACGCACAAGCCGGAAAGCAAAGCAGCATGGCACTGAACGACGAAGTAGATGCCAAACAGCACCGACAAAACTACCGAACGTCCCTTCTGAATCTGTAGAAAAGAAAGATAGAGAAGCAACATTGTGCACGCCGCTGCTCCTTTTGCTGCTAGGTTTCCTTGGTTTCTGTTGTTGTTGTTGTTGTTGTTGTTGTTGTTGTTGTTGTTGTTGTTGTTGTTGTGGTTGTTGTGGTTGTTGCTGTTGTTTTTTCACAGCGTCTCTGCCCTGACGCGCTCCTGCTTGCGGTCGGCCGGGGCCAGCGGATATATATATAATACATACAGATAACGGGATATAGATCACCAACGGTATTCGATATGTGGGTCTGATTGAACATGGGGAATACCTCAAAATGACCAATTTAATGGGAAACATGATGATTGACCAGCGGGTAGCCAACTTCCATACAATCCCATTGTAATTGGGGATAAACTTGCCACGTCTAATTGGGTAAAACCATCTGTAACTGGGATAGCATCCCTGGGTAAGCTGCCCTCGATTATGAACCACAGACCATGCACGCTCAAGCAAGACTTATGTTTGGTGTGAAAGAAAGATCACGTCTGAGCGATTTTTGCAGGGAGGGGACAGCTGTGAGATGTAAAAAATGATTCTTTTTTTCCAGATTAATGTCCTTTCTGGGTGATTTCATTGGAGTGACGGAGCCAGGCTACCCTAGTTCCAACTGGGCTGATGATTTTTGGAATTGGTTCCTAATCCACTAGGGATCCACAAGAATCAGCCTTCCTGACTTTGTGGTTTAGTAGCATGTATACCCGTATTCTTGGGATGGTATCCCAAATTTGTCAAAGCTTTTGAGGGGTTGATGTTGGGTCACCTTTCCAGCGACTTGAGTTTGAGAAAATCAATACCTCCTCAGAACCCTGGTGGAATGTGTTCAGGGCCTCCAAATTGGGGGTACTTAAAATATTCGGGGGATGGGGTTATATCATAGCACAGTCCACTACAATGTGCTGCCGCGCAGTGCTAGGCTGGTTTACAACCCCACTATAGATGTATCCATTATAAACCCCGATCAAGCTGCTTGGATGCGCATTCCATTTTGTAAGTGGTCATTAGCCCGTACATGATTGGGTTATCCCCCACATATGACCGGGTTATTGAAAATCTGGTTATTATCCACTCCTAATGGAGATGCAAATCAAGTAGTTGCAAATTATCCAACTATAGATATTGTCTAATAGATATCATCATAGATACTACGATATTATCGAAGTATGGATATTTTCCAACGAAAGATCTGATTTAAACATTGATAGATAAATCCATTAGACTATTCTGTCGTTCGAAACTTGAAGCTAAATAGATTCTTTGACCATAGCATTGAAATTTGAAATAGATATTTCGACATAGTATGATCATTTCTAACATTATTTCTAGATACCCTCTAGTAATTTAACATAGCTATTGAAAATTGCCATCTATAGTTGATTTTTCCATTAAACATGGTGATTTTCCATAGCTATGTTAGTTTACCAGAGGGTAGAATCAATACTCGTAGATATCCAACCCAAGTTGAACTGAGCTCGCCAGGTGGACCTCGGCCTGCGTCGCCTGAAGCCGGAGGAGATCCAGAACACGCAGGTGCCGTGGCGCCGCGCCGTCACGGCTGACGGAGGAATTTCCCCTGAGACACGGCAAGTTCTAGTCAGCATTTTATGGAGATATCATGGGATAAATGGCTGTATACCTCCCAGGAAATTGATGGATTAACATAATTAGACTGAAAACAACCAATTTTTAGTGGAAACAATTCTTGTCAGCCTCTATTTGGTAGGATCTATGTTAGTTGGAAGGATGGCAAACCGTAGTAATACCATTTTATGGAGATATCATGCGATATAACGAGGTATATACTGTAGGTCTTCCTTGAATCGTATACGCACTTGTGGTGCACATTTTTCCTGGTGAAACTGGCATAAAACCAAGGCCCAAAAGGTGACCCTTTTCCTGTAATAGATGGTGAAACTTCGGCGTCACTAGTGGTTGTTGGCCCTTGATCAAACCCAAACTTTCTTTGGGGGTCACCTTTAGAGGGGCTTCTCCCAGTATATCACACTAAATTCCTAGCATGGTTGATTTTAGACCTTCCATTTGAGCGAAATCCCCCACAGTTGCATTTCCATTCTTCGTTGGTTCCTTATTTTTGATGGTCAAGTCCCTATTTTGGTTGGCGAAATCCAACATTTATAGCAATTTCATGTCCCAACAACGGTGCTTCTTGGGTTTCAATCTCTGGATATGGGACTGTTACATCAAGAATCCTCAAAAGCAGAATGAAACGCTGGAACTTTGGAAGCCCTGCAACCTTCTGTTGGGTTTCAAAGCGGGCTCAATCGTTTAGTAACTCCCAATCCCCTACGTTTTCCCCACAAATCACCCATCAAACGCTGAGCCGCGCCAGCTCACCGTGAACCGCACCTTCAGCTGCGGCGGCAGTGTCATGGCCGCCATGGCCTTGCTGGTGACGGGGGCAAAGCGAATTGAGGAGACCGGGCTGCGGCCGATGGGAGGAGGGTGACCCAAGGCATTAAATCCCCTACATAGCGTCCCAGGTCATTAGGTGATTTGGAAAACATGACATAGGCGAAGTATTGGAGGGCTTGACTCATTCAGGGGCAGCACCTTGTGAATTTAAGACGGAACCCATGTATGTGTGGCCATAGCTAAGTTCGGAAAATCATCTTCTGAATCCAACCAGCTTGGGGTTCTATGTTACATTCTCTTGCTGCTGCCGGAAGGGCCCCCGAAACAATGCTTTCTGTTGATCAACAACTAGGACAACGATGGGATTTCCGCAGGATATAGAACTAGTTGGATGGGGTTAGAACCAACTGATTTACCATGCCCAAACTTGCAGTTCTAAGGAGAGATGGGTATGGGTCAATGCCAAAAAAAGGCCCTACTGGAATGTTATTGAGATATCCCAACATGACGACCATTCTGTTCACTCTTGGGATATGCCATTTCTGCTATAGGATACCAGGATTTGATTGAGGCCTGGGTGCCCATCAACATTTTGCCATCGAAAACAAGAAAAAAACTGTGGTTGGAAGCTTGGAAACCAGCATTCATTTCCAATGAAAGTGCATCCTGAAGAGATTCACCACTCCTCTTGGGTGATGTTAAAATCAACGGCACCGCCAGGACTTCCCATTGATTCGGGTGGCCTGGTCGGAGCGCGGACAGCAATGGTATTCCGCTGACAACAGGAGGTTGTTCATCTTCAAGGCACGGAATCTGGGCTGGAGATGTGGTTTTTGTCTGGACATGGGAGATGTACCCCCAATCCATGGCCAGTTGGGTGTTTTCTTGTGTTGAAATTCTTGTGTGTTAACAACCATTCTTGGGGAAGATGCTTCTACTGCTATTATCCCGCGGCTTATGGCCTCTCAACATGCTCTGCCATGGCCGTCCCCATGGTTGATGGGTAGTTCTCCGTTATCACCATGGTGTCTTGTTGTGCACTGTGAACATCTTGAGTTTTCAACCGGAACATTATCTTCCAGTGGTTTCAGGTGGGGTGTAGCAAAGATCATTAGATGGATGTCTACTAAGGTTTGAATGACTATACACCAAGCATAGGATGATGGTGGGGGGTACTTCTGTTCAAATCTGTCTGAGGTTACTCCCAAAACGTAGCTGAGGTTGTTCCCAAGAAGAGGGTGTCAGGCTGGATATATCCTTTTTGTTTGAAGATTATTCAACCAAACATTTAGAATTTGTCTAAAAATGATTCAGCCAAAATAATATTCAGTTCGCGTTGCCATAAACATTGCCGCTACCTCTACCATTTTGGTCACTAGCAACTACTGTTTGATCCATGACTTCATATTTTGGCACCAGAAATTCAATGTTTCAACCAACAATATGGTTCAATATCAGAGGTAGTTTGGTCCATTATAAGACTCATTTTGGCACAAATCATCAATTGTTCAATTCATGTTTCAACCAAACTAATGGTCCAAATAACCATCAAATTGCTAATTTCTGTGGCAAAAAAAGCATCCTCTCAGGTTATTGCGCCCTTGATCGACCTGGAGGACGTGGAGGTGAGGGAAAATTCGATCGATCCATGCGATCCGTTTGGGTGGTGAAGATATCAGGAATTCACGGATTTCGTGGGGATTTCATTGGGATTTCATTGGGATTTCATCGGGATTTAATGGGATTTCATGTTTTTTTTTTTGCCCATTTTATGTGTGGTTTAATCATTGGACCCCCCCCAACATATCGTAAACCTACCTTCTGGTAAGGGGATTTAATTTAATGGGATTTTATGGGATTTGATGGGGATTATATACCCTCTAGTAAGTTGTTGCATAGTGATGTAAGATGGATGAACATGGCCCATTTATTTCGATGATTTACCTAGTAAGAATGGTGAATTTCAATAGTTATATTAAATTACCAGAGGGTATGTTGGGAATGTTTGGCTCAAAGAAATTTCCTGGTTCAATCATAGGAGTTACATGGTCGCCCCGAAATCGGCTGGCAATTCAGTCACAACGTCGGCTCAATATTGAGCCGACGGTGCGACTGAATTGCCAGCTGGTTCAGCAAGCAGACAGCCCTCAGGGCTGCAGAAAACAGCTGACGAAGCTCGTGTAAGAATGTTGGTAGAGCATGGTATACTGCAACTGATTAGTCAGCATCATGCAGCATCTTCTGCGTGTGCGCTTTCCCTGTTGCACGCTCATTTGGATTGGAATGGTGTTTGCGTATTTGCTTCGTGAAGATCAGCGTGCAAGGTTTGGTTGGTCTTGGTCGTATGCATGGCAAACTCAACATACAATCCGTCAAATTCGAAAACGCTCCTGAGATCCACGGTTTTTTCTTCCAGTTCCCACTTCGTGTTTGAGGAAGACTGGGATTGACGCGTGAAGTGTTTTGACAAATCGAACTTGTCTTTGATCGTCGCTTTTGATGTTGGATGGGCTGGCTTGACAAATCAGCACATTGGTTTTCTACATGGTTTCGCAGTGGCTCCTTATGAACTCGGAGCCGACGCCATTGTTGAGCCTCGGTTGCGGATAGGTCTCAACCATGCAACAATTTTAGTGCTGTCGTTGCTGAGGCCAAAGTTTCAGGTTCTGCCAAGAACATATTGTTGCAACATTACTACGACAGCGCCCAAATCATGAAGTGCTGAAGCAGCTTAACATGACCATGGTTCAAGAGCCGCCGCACAACGTTGAAAGTGTGAGTTTGGAGCGTATACACACCGATATGGTTGGAGAACGTATGCATGCGATCTGCTCCAAACTTATTCAAAACGTTTTTTCCTGAATTTCGGTCTGGCCGCTGGGTTGCTGAGAGTCGATGAATTGAATTTGGGATTGATATCGTTTATTGACAGACATCTCGAATTCCGAATACAATGAAGGCATCCGAATGGCAGCTCAAAGTGTTTTGAGTAGATTGCCAATGACATTCAATGGCCTTCATTTACGCATATCGCATGAAGCTGCAAAGGCGTGGAAAATTGTGTGCTTCCAGACCAGGTGGTCCCGAAACTGATGGACCATCAGTTTCGAAACCAGCTTGTCGCGGAGTGTCATTGGAAAGATTTGCGCAAGCATTGCAACCTTACACCATCGTGACTATTTCGAACTACTCAGATGTTTTGGAAACGTTGGGTGACTTGGATTCTTTCGGCCCAATAAATCAGTTGGTCCTTGACAGAGCCAAAACATTTTCAGGTTTCAGCCTTTCAAGTTACTGCCATGGCTCGGCATCGGTGGCTTCGTGACGGTTTGTGCGACACAGCATATGATTCGGGAAATTTCTTCGACCAACCGTCCACTACAATGTTCTTGTGGAGGGGAGATTGGCCGTGGTGGCCATCATGCCATGACAAAGCGTATGATGATTCCCAGGTATTGCTGGAAAAACGGAGGCAGGGGACATCACGTTTGGCAAATTTTGGTGCCATATTTGCATCCATTTACAAACTGGTCAGATGTTTTGTCTACTGAATTGTACGACAGTGGCCACAGGCTTGGTTTTTTCAGCACTTACGACGAATCCATTCGGTCAAATTCTGCAGTTCGAGTTATGCAACTAATTAGCAGATGCCGAACGAAGTGTTCACAAACAGGGTGGTGGCATTGTGCCATTGAATGTTTTGTGCAAAAATAAATCTGGGATGATGTCTTTTCCCAATTTGTTGGGCCTTGACCGAGCCATTCAAAATCCAGATATCCATGCGTCGGACTGGCCGAAGATGCCCGAATCGATTTACGTATTGTGCTGTTGGTCCTTGTCTCCCAGGAGTGCAGTTCGCAGTGCATCGCAGTGCTATGAAAAGGAACTCTGAACCTGATGTCATGCATGCAATCAAAAAGTACACACTCAACTTGATTGATCCTTCCTTTATAGCTTGTTCGAGGTATGAAAAACCCACGGCAGGAATTGCCGACCTTTTGTCGTTCATGGGGTCACAGCAGAACCCCAAACACTTCAAACAAGTGGTCGCAAAACAGTACCGAAAAGGCGCCGATCAAATTCTTGCCGTTTCTGCAGAGAGGAATGCGGCCTTGCAAACAGCGACGGCCATGCACAATGAAATTGTAGCGAAGGAATGTTTGTTTTTCTCCTTTTGACCCATTTTTCTGAGATGTTGATTGCCTCATAATTATGTGGCTAACCCCATCTGGGCCGAGCAGTGAGAAAACCACGGTGTTCACGCCACGTTGCCATCCGACCTGTGCAAAAACCATGTGACATCGGTTGAAACTTCGCCCCCAATAGGGATAATAGGGTTAATCGCCCTTTCAGATCCATATAAAATTACCAACGCCCCCACAATGGAAACTTAGATACAAACATGAGCAAATGTTGTGGGTCGATGGCAACCCCAAGTTTTGAGCCATGCCACGCCATGGAAGCTGCTTTCAGGTGGCAGTCATCAACTGGACTTCGGAGTTCGATTGCAAGAACAACCAGAAGGATCTTTGGCAATGCATCGGCATGGGTCAACTTGTTGGGATGTGATGCAAGAATCAACCCCCTCTGATGGTTTCATGGCCCAAAATTGGAGCCAGACCCATTCACTTAAGAGTTTGAGAAGGTTTATCCAAATGCATTCCGTTTGCCTGCACATTATGCCATTCCCAGATCCTGTGGTTTCATTTCTGGACAACATCAAGTTACATTGTTTATTATCCCCTGGGATCCCATGGTCGTTGGTACCTTTATACTTGTGGACACACCCTACACCAGGTATCCTGAACATGGATTCTACTGCAGATCACACAGCAAGGTTACCAATTTGTTCTCCGTTCCCCGTTCTCTGTTCTTTATTCGCTGTTGTTGATGACGATGATGACTGCCGATAGCAAAAATCATGAGAATGTTTTGATTTGATATTTGCAAGCAACCCTGTGCAATGACAAAAAACACCAACAAATCAACAAATCCTCAGTTTAACTCACAAAAACGACTTACTGGTGCTAAACACAGACAAAATCGGGTTTCATGACCTAATCCATTTTCATAATCATCCCAGCAACCCCCATTCCCTACGTTTCGCGCAGGAGCGCTTCGGGGAGGTCTGGGCCACCCACGCCACGAGCGTGGCGCAGGTGCGGCATCAGCTGCTGGAGGCCATCGCACGCGGAGATGACTTGGGGCCACTGCCGGGGATGCCCAGGGGCCGTTGCTGCTGGGAAAATGCTGGGAAAATGGTGGAAGATATGAGAAAAACAAGGATTTTAGTGGGAAATCAATGACGATTTCAATGGGTTTTTGATTGGACATGGTATATTTTCTCATGTATTTTCATTAATTGTCTCGTCATTTGCAGGTATCGTCTTTACCCTATTATCATTTGTGACTATTTGCCTCAGTGTGGATGGTTGAAATGATGGGCTTTTAGTCACTCCAGCGTGGGGGGAGGGAAACAAAACAGGTCCTTAGTCGGTCAAAAGCGGAAGGTTTCCTAAGTTTGGGGCATAGAGGGGTGTCTTTAGATTTGTCCCATGCTTCAGAACAACTTATTATCGTTAATAGATGGAGATTTGGGGTATCCACCATTTTGATATACACATATATTATTAAAGACCTAAACCATCTTGTCGGGGCCACTAGTATTGGCTGGAGGCTATATCCAACACATGGGTTTGAACCATAGGGCATGCCCCCAGAATCTAAAGCTTAACCATCATCTTTCCCATGAAACTCGCCACAGATTGGTGTGCTGCAAACAATTTGTCGACACACCCAAATTATATGTGTGGGTTACACACACACACACCACTATATCCCATTATATATAGATATATATCCGATTATGTCCAACTATCTCTGCACATGGTTGGGTATATACTTAGTGGTTTATCCCAGTTAGGATCCGCGAGTCACTAGCACCCCAGTTGCATCTTGGAACTGAGGTGAACTAGCTAACTTACACTTCCTGGTATGAGGCACTCAGTACCCCCATTGTTCTTGTGTAAACCCATTGTTGGACCTACATAGGTGTGCATTCCACTTAGTAAGTGGTTTATAACATACATGCACATACACCATCTACATATCAACCATACATAACTCATATATATGTATATATATATATATACACACACATATATATATATAGGGTTATATATATATATATAACTGGGGTACAATATGGTCATTACCCCTCTACACTTCCTGGGTCTCGGGCCCCCTAAAGTGACGACACGTCTTCCCAGGCCCGAAAGTCCGGAGGACGCTGGATCCCCGAGTCTCCTGGTGGCCCGTGTGGTGGTGTGTTGGTAAAACAATAATAAACCACCTATATTTTGATGCTTTATACCACCTATTTATGGTGATTTGGGGGATGGTTTATTATTGTTTTACCCACATTATACCCCTTCAAATGGCTAAATGCTGATTGAGCAGTGCATTTGGGGATAGCCTATTTTCAAACCCACATGTTGGGAAATGATAAACAAATCAAAGATGTGGCTGTTCAAATGTGGTGGGTTTGGTTGGCTTCACACCAGCCCGACCTTGGACCAGGAAGCAACCCAGGTGATTCAATGGTTAGCCAATTGACAGGTGATGTTGATAGCCAGGTGGAAGGATAAATTGGCCAACCCCCCGATGCAAAAGAGAGAAACTGTGCAACCCAGAGAGAAGTTCTCGAGGCTTTTGAAGGCTGGTATAAATGAAATTTCTGTCACAACCCCACACTACCTTTTCTATCTTCGATGCCCCCTTGAAGTTAGCAGAAAATGGGTCACATCAGAGCATGCTCTTCCTCTTGAAATGGCACGGTTATGCTCCAAGGTATGTTGGGCTTACAGTATGTTAGAATCACGGGGCACACGCAAACATCTGGTTTATCCCTCATTTTCCCTATTCAAATCGCCATAACTTGAGGTCTACCAAATCAATATCACTCAAAACAGTACCCAACAATGAACATTTTATTGGGGATTGAAACTCAATCCAAACCAATTTCTGGTGATGAAGATGATCTACCCCTATTTATCTTACTGATAGAAGGGTTTACTAATCCATTTGTTCACCATTTAGCTCCAGGATCCTCGCTGCGGCGCCCAGGTCTTCTGCAGGTTCCCTTGCCAGATCCGGCTTTGAGCGCGCCGATCTGTGTGGAGAGCGAGGGGGAAGCGCAAAAGGAGGCGTGAAGACCGGGAGGAGAGGAGATTCTGCCAGGAAAATTTTGGGAGTGAAGCAGTCTTATCCACCAAACATGGGGATTTTATGGTCAACAGTTTGGACTTCTGCAGCAAGTTTTTGGGGAGTCATCCATCAGACAGGGGGTTTTACTGTCAATGGTGGGGGTGGATCCATCCAAAAATCGGATTGAACCATCAAGTGGTGCGATTGATTCACTTGATTTCCTCTCCTCGAAATTGAAAATCCATCGATTTCTTGAGAGCACATTTTGCGCGGTACCCTGATTTTGACCAATACACTTGGTAAATCAGGGGCCCATCATGGTACAGGGGGCCTCCGAGATGGTGAATAGCAGGCTCAGACGAACTGGTTGAATGTTTTTTTGGTAAATCTAATGCCCACAACCTCTCTGGATTGGCGGTTGATGACTATGTCGTGTGTTAGACTTCAATTTTTTTGATGAAGTGGGCACCAAAATTCCTCTTAAGCAGTTTAAAAAGTCACCTGTAAATTTCATTGTGTTTATCACGATTTTCCATATCTTCCCATGTTTTCCCCTGTTTTTCCCCATGTTTTCCCACATTTTCCCCATGTTTTTCCCCATGTGTTGTCACCACACCCTGAGATCTCTGAGGACCTCTCCGAGGACCTCCCCGCGTATCACCTGCCGGCGGAGCCCTCGCGCAACGCGCGACGCCTCGAGGGCGGCGCCCTGGACCACCTGGGCGACGTGCGGACGCTGCGAATGGCAGGGCGAGCGGAGGCTGGGACGGTGGGTGATCGCCGTCTTGTTGAACTGTTGGGTTGATTGGAGGGATATGGGGGATGGGTCAAAATCTATTATTATCCATTTTAATGGGATGAACATCCATATACAATATTTTGATGTTCACTAGGTACATATATAGCCATATATATATAGTTCATGGGGATATAAACCACCAACATAACTGGGATGATTTTTGAAGATCTGATATTCTATCTACTGAAGAGGATGACTACAATGGCGATGAAAAACGAGGATATGATGGGAATATAAGCAACAATATGGGATATTGTAGGGGATACAATGGGTATATAGTGGGTGTATAATGGTGAAGTATGAATAGTGTGGAACGGTGATGATAATGAAGGATGTGGGATATGACATGATACAATGAATCGACAATATGGGAGATGATAGGGGATATGATCGGTGTATAGTGGTGAAATAGTGGAATATTGGAATAATGGTCATATAATGAGAATATAATGGCCGATAAAACCATCTAAAAATGCTGGAAATCATCTATAAATGGTGATATACAGGTGATATGATGGTCATATGATAGGAATATTGTAGGCAGCGCACGATGGGCTTGTGACTCTCACTTCCAACTATCTCCAGAGTTCTGCAGACGCTTAGTACTTGGGGTAAGCAGCGAATTATCCCTGTGCTCGGGTTACTGCTCAAAAGACCTCAAGAGCATTTTCCCCAAATGCGATGGTCCCAACATGTTTTTGGCACCCCCCAACTATCGCAGACTTGGCTTGACGGAAGATTTACTTACAGAAGTCCGGATAATCCCGTCCCCCCAATCTTCGATAATCATCATCCAAACGAAACGTGGGTTTAGTATTTGATCTATTCGTTTGGGGGCCATATGGCAATATGGTGGTATTCAAAATTGGGGGAAGGGAAGTCAAAATCGGCAGTCAGGCACATCTTCCGAGCCAGACTCGGGCAGAGATATTGCAGCTGCAGATCGAGGCCTTTCAGGAACAGGCTAAGGCCAGCCGATCGACGAAACCAGGAATGATTTTGGGGGATAGCAACATCCAGATTAAGATAGAACTTCGGTTCAAATTCCTAATTAAGTTGTGAAAAACAGACGTCTCTGCATCTGTTTGACCATTCAAGTTCACGCCATGCCAATGTTTCATTGTCATACTATATGTACAGTACATGCTCTTGAAAGGCAGCACATATTAAATTAAAATATCACTCCTACTTCACTGACCTGCACTGATGCAGGAGCATGAGAAATTGAAGGAGCTGCTGCGGCCTTTGAACGTGACCAACTTTGAGCAGATCCGTTTCTGGATGGTGTTTTCATTTACTCTCTGGTTATTTTACATAGCTATGGAAGCCATGGCCCATTTATAGATTTATTTAGATGATTTATGATTGTTTACCTGTTAAGAATGGTGATTTTTGATAGCTATGTGAAATTACCAGAGGGTACATCTGGTTGGTGGTTTGAAATATTTTATTCCATCAAATGGGATGATGATCCTCGCGAGCATACTGTTCAGGGGGGTTGAAACCACCCACCAGACATAGATTTGATGTGTTTATCCCTGAAAGTGGAAAAGGATAAATCCTCATTGACATAGGATGTTTTAGTGGAGTTCAAGACACCAACCAGGTTTGCACATGGCCTTGTGTATCAGGGAGGCTTTTCGTTTGTCGCTGATCGACGATGCTGAGAAGAAGCGGCTGCAGGTTCTGATGCGGATTCAGCCATCAGAAATAATATATGTTACGATATTCACCATTGGAAATCAGATATTTACAGTATATACTTAAACCCTCAAGGTACGCAAGACAAGCAAGTGTTTCCACCCTTGGTCGGGTAGGTATTTTGTGCTATGAATCCAGTACCGAGCTAGAAATTATTTTGTGGTATGTTTATCCATGCTTGACTGTAAAACATGGCGATTTTGTGATAGTGATCTTATGGCTATCTTGATTTTGTGTTTTTTTTGGGGTAGGCCCTCCAGAAAGATACAAGGATCAGTGCGAACCGTCTGTGGTTCAACCGGGGCACATGATCCCTGCAGGCCATCAATGGTAGAGGCAATTGTGCCAAGCATTGTCCAGAGAAACTCGGTGATGCTTTCAGGAGCATTTTCTATTTTCATTCAAACGATGGACCTCATTTGACTTAGATCATCATTTCTGGTTGGATTGGGCAATAGTTGATGGTTCCATTGCGAATGGTGGGAGTAGCTCAAAGTACCCGCGTTTCGGAGTAGCCCAAACCAGGAGCGGGTTGTCGTCCCACAGCTTTTGCTTGGGGGATGGGTTTTGACAGATGAGGGAAACAGCTTCGTGACTGGATAAAAACATCACCCAGCCCACACCTAGTGAATGGTAGATCAATGGCGATTTCCTTTGACAGAAAAGTGGGGGAATCTGATCTCATGGTGTTCTGCTACTTTTTAGCAGAGTATCTGAAGACTACCCTCTGGTCCTTTGACAAAGAAATGGACAACACCCCATTTGTAGATGATTAAAGATACCCATTTTCCATGGCTATGTTGGAGGACCCCCTTTTGGAACCAGCCAAGGAGGTTACGTCCAAAAGCTGAAGATGGCCAAGATGCAGTGCCGACGCGAGAGGACGACGCAAATGGTCCGCGATGTGAACCTGTGGAAGCCCCTCAGTGACAGATGATTTTCTGACGAGGTTTGAAGTTTTACCTTCCCGTAATCAACACGGCAATGTACACTTCCCCATTTATAGATGATTTTGCCATTAAAACCTCCATTTTTGATTTTATTGATTTTCCTATGCAGTGGCTAGGAGGGAGCGGTTCGGAGCTAGGGGTATCCACATTCCCTATTGAATGGGGAGCTTAAGGAGCTACTAAGAGGTTCCAATAAGGCCTCAACATCAAACATGATATTTTTGGTTCAACCAATACATGATACTTGGATCACCATGTTCGTATTGGGTGAACTGTTTTTCCGAAGCGTTGCTTCACCACATATCAACAAGATTTCCTCCACATCAATATGTACTTGCTAATTTCCCACTTCATTTCCAGGATCCCCCGATTTGATACCCATTATCGACTTAATACATCTTGATATCCATATATAATTTTCAGTGCTCCTGGGGGGCATCGGCATTTATAGCGTCTTGTTCACATCTCATAGCTGGGATATATCCCAAATGCGACTCGGATGTTGTCTGATTTCTCAGTTGGTTTGCAACCCCCACCTAACTATAGCTATATCCACCAGAAATCCTATCCTTAGTGGATTTATCATACCCATCATCCATCATATACACAACCCAGTTGCTATTATACCCATAGTCTATAATAATCTACAATATATCATTACAAGTTACAAAGCCTAGTGGTGATCCCCAAGGTCATCCACGGCGAAGATGCTCTGGAGCTGCTACGTCGCGTGGGGCAAAGCTTGGCGAAGTGTCACAATCGCCAGGAGGCCGGTGCCATCAGCCCATTGCATTGGTCCAACTCCCTGGTTGCTTGGATTGGTCTAAGGGAAAAACTACAGGAAATCCCTATATTTCATGGGGAAAACCCATGGTTTCCGGTTGCGATTTTCCCTTCAACCAATCCAGTCACTGGTGGATACTCTAGGAGTCAGAATAGATACCCCGATGGGGCAACCATCCTAGTGTTCATTCTGTGAAATTTCTTGGGATGTTCACTGATCACAACGTTTGGGCCATCCCTGGTGGAATGGCGAAAAGCGGGAAACATGATCAACAAGATCTCATGTTTTTTTTGGCATGAGTCTGATGTTGTGATGATAGAAACCGGAATTGATGGTGACGGAAGCCACGCTTTGTATTTTTTTCCCTATACTTACTATTGTGGTAAACTAATATAGCTGTGGAAAATCACCATGTTTAACAGGTACATGAACTATAAATTGCAATTTTCAATGGTTATGTTAAATTACTTGAGAGCAACCCTCCGAAAGCATTTGTGAGTAACCAATCAAGAGAAATTCTGAATGTTTCAGTTGGTGATTTGGAATTATGGGGATGCCACAGGTCGTGATCATCCCGTTGATAAGGGGTGCACTGTTAAAGATGCTAGAAAGATGTTTCGGTGAACCCCCCAACCCCCCAGCAACATTCCTTGGATTGGTTTCAGGGACAATTTACAGGAAGCCATGGGTTTTTATCCCCACATCTAGGGGGTTTCCTCTAAATTTTCTCCTCCAGGAGGTGGCTGTGACGCTGCTCAAGGAGGTCCTCGAGTGTCACTGCAGGTTGAATGACAACCAGAAGCTACCCTTGGACTTTGAGCTGTTGGAGTCGCAACCCGAGGCCGGATGAAGAGTTTGGTGAAAAGGCATCTATCTTCCAAGGATGAAAGTAACAGTGTGCCAGATTCTTTAGATTTTAAAGTGGCTTAAAGAAGACATAATTTGACAAGATTTCAATTAAGCTCAAGGTGTTTCACCAGATTTTTCTCCCAGTTTCAGCTCTGACCCCTTTTTTTGGATCTCAGCAGCCCGTTTCCAGGGCTTTCGCATGGCCGTGGTCGTGGCGGGCCGCCGCTTCGAGGGAACGGAATGCTGCAGTACCAAGAAGGCGCAAGGGATGCCGAGCAGAGGTCCCCTGTTGAGATGACAAAGATTATGACTACATATGTATACAAATAATATTACATATATATACATATATATCTATATGTCTATATCTCTATATATATATATAGCTATGTATATGTATATATATATGTATATATATATACATAGAATGATCATTCATGATAGTATGATGACGATAATTAGTGAGATATATTGATACATTAATGTGATCATGATAATCACTATTAATGGTTAATGACTCTCAATGATGGTTGGTAATTAACATTATAATGAACATATGATGGGTACAATGTCAATTATAATTAATAACATTGGTGATCATCAATAGTGATCATGTTATTGTCATTGACACTAGGAAGGGGTCACTAATCCAAAAATACCCTAGGTTGGTCAAATATCCAGATTAATTATCCCCACTTGATGGTTAAATCCCACACTATCCGATTTTTACAATTTTTGTTTTTGGGCTTCAACCGCCAGCTTTTGGTGCTTCTTCGCCTTCTTTTGGGGGAAGAAAACACATTTTTTTCACTCTGAGCTTTAGCCCCCAAAAAAAATTTTAATGGTGAAGTCTGAAAACCACCAGTCACCACCATTCAGCACCCATTTTCCTGTGGATTTCCCAAGGGGTTTCCACCGGTTTCCACACCGCGCAGGAGGCCAAGAGAAAGGCAGCGCTGGCGGCCATGGATGGCTTGGTCCGTGACCTCGCTGTCCCTCCGTCGACTCCCGGCTCCAGTCCCAGGGCTTCGGAGACCTCGGAGAGGTCCGGCACCGAGTCCTGGGAAGTCTTGGAGGACTATGAAATCTGTGAAGCACAAGGTGGGATGGGATGAAAATGGATGAAACTTACTGGTGCTAAACGTAGGGAATGAGGTTTCATGACCTATTTCATAACCATTTTCATAATCATCCCAGCAACCCCAATTCCCTACGTTTAGCACCAAGCAAATTGTCAGTCATGGAGGCTTCTTTTGTTTCGAAGAAAGGGGACATGGAGACAAATTGTCTTTTTTTTTGGGGTTTTGTTGGGGGAGATGATGAACCCCCCATTTGGAAGATATGGGTGGAGTTGGAAGGACCAAGAAATCTGTCTGGTGGGGATTATGCTCCGTGACTTTTAGCCATTCGATTATCAATTCCTTCCTTTCCCAGAATGGAGCGTGACTTTTCTTTTGGATCTTCGAGTCTTGGACACAGCCCCATCTTTCCTGATTCTTATGGTTGAATTTGTGAAACCTCCATTCTATCACCATTTTTGTGGCTTCAATCTCCATGAACTACCGAAGCTCCCCGGTGCCAAAGGTGGGGAATATCTTCGCGTGGAGCTGGTGCTGGAGCCGGACCATGCCACCAGCTGCCAGTGCTTTCGCCCCAAACAGCAGCTCTTGGAACACCTGGAACACCTGATGGGAAGGGCGCCCACGACGCGGCCCGGAAGCAAGGAGTGGGCCACAACTTGAGATTGGAGCTATCTCAAGTGATTGGTGGTTTCAAACATTTTATAGTTTTGAAGCATTTATTTGGGATGATGATCCCCAATGACCAGTATTCTTCAGTCTGAGGTTTTTTCTTTTGGACATTTTGACATATTTGATTAAACAAATGAGAAGAAGCGGGGCACAATTCGCCACAAGATGGGGAATTTCTCTGAAAAGGAACAGGAAAGTCGATTTCTCCATAGTGAGCCCCACTCGAACTGAACTCGAACTGCCCCCCTCCCCCCGGGCAAAAAAAATAAGCCACTTCGAACCCAAACTGGAACTCGAAAAACTTGAATTTGAACTCGAGTTCGAACAGTTCGAACACGAGTTCGAACTCGAGTTGGAACTCGAGTTCGAACTCGAGTTGGAACTCAACCCCCCCTCGAACTCGAACTGAACTCGAACTCGAACTGCCCCCCTCCCCCTAATACATCGCACCAGCACCCAAACTCGAACTTGAACTGCCCCCCCGTTCCCGTGGCACGACCTCCCGAACTCGATCTCGAACTCGAACTGAACTCGAACTCCCCCCTCCCCCCCAGGGAAAAAAACAAGACCAACCAACAAACCCGAATGCGAGCGCGTAAACCATTTTTGCGAAACAAGTTATTTCAACAGTTGTGGAGTGCGGGATGGAATGGAGGGCACAGTGTGGAGTGTGAAGTGTAGAGTACGCGTAAAAGAAGTGTTGAGTGGGGGAATGTATGTAGAGTACGTGTAAAAGAAGTGTTGAATGGGGGAATGTAGTGCGTAGAGCGTGAAGCGCGGGGTCTGGAGTGGAGAATGTGACGTGGGGATTCTGCAGTGTGAAGTCTGGAGTGTGAAGNTGTTGAATGGGGGAATGTAGTGCGTAGAGCGTGAAGCGCGGGGTCTGGAGTGGAGAATGTGACGTGGGGATTCTGCAGTGTGAAGTCTGGAGTGTGAAGAGTGAAGTGTGAAGTGTGGAGTGTAAAGATAAAGTGCAGAGTGCGGAGTGCAAAGTGAAGAGCGAAAGATGTGGAGTAGGTGCGGAGTAGGCGTAGAGTAGGTGTCTGGAGTAGGTGTGGACTAGGTGCGGGGTGGGTGTGGAGTATGTGTGGCGTAGGTGAGGAGTGTGGAGTGCGGAGTGTGGGGAATGTAAAGCGTGGAGCGCAGAGTGTGGGATGTCAAGTGTAGAGCGTGGAGTGCCTNTATGTGTGGCGTAGGTGAGGAGTGTGGAGTGCGGAGTGTGGGGAATGTAAAGCGTGGAGCGCAGAGTGTGGGATGTCAAGTGTAGAGCGTGGAGTGCCTAAGGTTGTAATTGTAGGGTGGAGTTCGAACAGTTCGGATTCGAGTTCGAAACTCCAGTTTGAACTCGAACTGCCCCCTCCCCAAAGCCGACCTCGAACTCCTCCCACCCCCACAAAGTATGCCTTCAACATCGAACTCGAACTCGAACTGAACTCGAACTGCCCCCCCCCCTCCCAGACCTCCCGAACTCGAACTCGAACTGCCCCCCCTCCCCCCGACAAAAAGTGTGCCTTCCGCATCGAAATCGAACTGAACTCCAACTGCCCTCCCCCCCTGCCAGACCTCCCGAACTCGAACTCGAACTGAACTCGAACTGCCCCCCTCCCCCCCTAAAAAGAATGCCTTCCACATCCCCCCCAAAATATGCCTTCCACATCGAACTCGAACTGGAACTGAACTCGAACTCCCCCCCCCCCTCCCAGACCCTCCGGACTCGAACTCGAACTGAACTCGAACTGCCCTCCCCCCTGCCCCCCCAAAAAAACCTGCCTTCCGCGTTGAACTCGAACTGAACTCCAACTGCCCCCCCCCCTCTTGCCGAACCTCCTGAACTCGAACTCGAACTGAACTCG